>CM040979.1:12982732-13000191 GCA_022985145.1 Pangasius djambal | reverse complement strand
CCAAAAAAAAACCAAAAACAAAGATAACACTGCCTTTCAGAATTACTTCTTTAAACCTCTTCTTTCTGGGCAGAAAATAGTTGGAGTGAATAATCGACTTCGTTCTGAGCACACTATCCGAGAAAAATCAAGATGCTTTTGATATAAATGCTAACAAGCTTGAGAAAGAGATTAGGATTTAGTGCTAATCAGCGATGCATTATTCATAATGCCCATGCAACAGAGGGAATGAGGGTTATTTAAAAACGTTTATTGAGAAACAATTGGTTGACATGTACACGATGAAGACCATTTAATAATCCAATGTGCATTAAGAATTAATGGGTAATTACGCTGAATGCCAGTCACAGAGTACTCTCAAGACTAGTACCATTGTTAGTCAGCAGGGTTGGAGGAGAGAAAGCAGCAAAAGCTCCTAAACAGAGTTATATCTGTCTACTGAGCTGTTGTTTGCATGCTGATACATATTATCTGCATGTAAACAACAGCTGGAAGTGTATACGTATCTAAACATACTGCCTGTACCAAAGCTAGATAGCTGTAATACATCACTACTTTCCCAAACAGCTCTTTCAATCCCATATAGAATCACACAGAGAATATGAAAAGTACACTGGAAGCCCATATTTGTTGGCAGAATATGTGAATAATGGCTTTGAGTGGAGCTGTAATTGCTTTTGGCTTTCTATACAGCATAAAACTGAGATGGTGCTGTTGATCACAGAAGCCTCTGCTACTTGTGCTTCTGGACTGTGCAAATGTTTTATGGTGTAGTCTGTATTTTAAGGAGTCAATAGAGAAAAGCATTCAATTATTGAAGATTGCGATTACAAAGGCATTAACTGGTTCACATACAAGGAAGCTATCTGTACGCAGTAGGAAGTCAAAGCTGATCTGAAAATCAATTCCATATGATTGTGTTGTCTAAGTAAGCTAATATGAGATGTAATTTTGGTGTGTGGGTTCTGAGATGCTGCCACCAATGGAAGCTTAAATCTAGAAATCTTTATTTAAAATCTAAAGAAACTGATAGAAGAAGAAGATGACGTGCAGGTGTTGGTGATGTAAGGAATAAAACATGACGAGGCACGCTGTTATAAGAAAATAACCGACGATGGAATGCTGTGACGCACCTGAAGTTGATTATTTTCCAACAACAGCGCATCCTGAAGTGTTTTCCTCGTCTACAACAGCAATTCAGTTGGCAGTAGGGGAGAGTGGGCACAATGGTAACACTGCACAGTTGTAACACTGTTTTTTTTCTCTAAAAGCACACATGCAACTGTGACTTCATTACATGCGTATGTAAGTACATCACTTCTCCTCGTACATCCGAAACAGCAGGATTTATCCACACATACTGGAGATAATTGTTAAAACATTTCTGCCATATTTCTGCCATATATGCAGCTTAAAACAAACTGATTTTTTAAAATATTATTTTTCCTAACCTGTTCAAAAACTGAAATCTGTGCAGTTGTGCTCTACATTAGCTCTACATTAACTGTTAGCATAGCTTTCAGAGTTTGCGCATGCTGCTTCTGTTTGTAAGTGCAATCTGCGACCTGTGGTGTAATTGTAATACGTGTTATAATTATACAGAATGTTGCTTCAGAGACTGTTCCGCATAGTGAAAGGTGCCAGCACTGAGACAGAAAAGATGCATACACTAATTATCATGTGCATAAGAATGAACTGCAATCGACGCAGAGGACATGAATATATTATCCATTTTTAAAATCATATAATTATATTTAAACATAGTGACCATAATCATGATTACTATGATATAACAATAAAATGAAATGGAAAAAACCCTGAAAACAAACAACAATAGAAAGGATATTGGCTTTTCTGTCCCTATCTTTTCTTCTGTATCGTCAGTCATTTACAGTACGTGTTTAAATGGGTGACACTTCCGTGTGCACTTCTCCACAAGTGCGGAATAGACATACAATGATCTTTTTAAATCGCTTAGTATTATCCAAGCAACCCTCAAAGCAATATCAGATTAGTAATGAATGCATGATGGTTTACCTTCGATCTTTCCTGATTTACGTGCAGGTTTATAGATTGCATTTGTGTGGTGTTACAACTGACCCATGCAGTGTTATAATCATGGCATTTTGCCCGTACAGTTCTAACACGGGACTCCTTTTAGTTTCAGTGGAAATGTACATTACTTCTGATGCTATGGGGAAAGCTGCACACGATAAAAGAAGTAAACATGTGGACGATGTTAAGTAGTAAGTACAAAATCTGTAATTTAACTCATCGTTGTATAAAAATTATACAGTTGTGCTCTCTCCAGTTGACAAAGCCATTTGTTATAAATTAACCAGCACCTTCTGACCAACTGGAATTAAGAATTCAGCAGTACCATGGTGTGTAAATAACTAATGCACACTACTGAATACATGTTCTAAAATGTAATGTATTCTGTTAGGTTACTCAAGCTTGACACTTTAAAGTCCCAGCCTTCATCTATTCTTCGTAAACCGTATTATTTAGTAATGTCAACGCCGGAATCGCCATCCAACTACACCACCCATAACACCACGCGGCCTACCAACGAGGCCGCCAGTTCCCAACACACACACACGTGTTCCCTTTCACCTGGTTACTAATAACAGACACCTGGACTCAATCACACTCCACGGTATATAAGGACTCATAGTCACGGAACTCGTTGTGAAGTATATGCTCGGTGTTTCTATACCAGTCGGTACTAAGCATAGTCTCTCTGGTTTTTGGATCCTAGTCCTGGGTTTCTCATTTCTGATTCTTGCCTTGCCCTTTTTTATGTTATTTGCATCTTGCCTGACTATTGCCCGTTTTACGTCATCTCTGACTTTGTCTCTGCCTCACGTTTTGGATCTTGTAGGAAGCTTTCTGAATAACGCTGCTGTGTACCAGTATTTATGTCCGTATCTGCCGCCTGACAAGTAACCACTATGAATTAATCAGTTCCATAATTAGAAAGAGTTTGGCATAATTTAATTAGGTAATATCTGTCTTGTACCACATAGCTGCTTTTATATACACAGAGATTCTGTTAGCAATTGAACTGACTAACTAATTGCTATGTGAATCCTAATAAACAGTGAGGTTTAAGAAGCTGCAATTCAGCATCATTGATGCTGGAATGACAGCTTACTGAAACACCATGCCTACTGCACTCTACTTGTAACTGTATACATTTTCTCACTTTAAAATTAACTTACATTAACTAGATGGCCTGCATTAGTTACTGGAATGTGTTAGGGAACATTTGCTATTCTCTGACTTTAGTCTTTAACAAGACATTGTTTGGCCCAAAGAAGACAGCAGACTGGACGTTTTGGTAGCAGTTTGTATGAAAGCTTACATCCTACAATTTGTTCATTATTTTTGATGCTTAAGTATCAGATGCTTCACTTTCACCCAAGTTTGCCTACTGGGTACTTAATCCTACATGGATTTGGAGTGTAATATTGTCTTCACGGGAGTCTTCAGTACTGCTAAAATATTAAAGTTGTCAGAGTTTTGAGACAAAGAAAGACCCTTTAGCAAAACGCGGCTTGGTTTTTAATGCTTGTAATTAACAAGGGACTTGTGCACACCTCACTGATTTGCTCTCTTCCAGAATTCTGACCTTTTCTGACTGAACAATATATGGGTGCATTACCTTCCAATGAGTCATATTTCCAAGCCAATTTTTCTGTCAGTTCACCTGTCAAAGCTGTGAGTCACCTCACTATGAGTCAGTTTTCATACACTGCTTGTCACCGCTGTTGAGTTTAGGAGTTCAGTGTGGACGATGGACGGTGACTGTGTGTATAATATGCATGGCCAGTACTCTCAGGCAGACCTGGTACTGAGTGGCTCACATAGTAGAGGAGACACACAGTGGTTTTTCTCCCCTGTGCCTCCACACTGGACTCACTGCTGCCTCCTGATCACCACTGGTATTTGCTTTATTGATCGGTGAAGGTCTTTGCACCAGTCTGTGCAGGTCTGCATGATTCAGCAATGATAAGACAAAGATTCTTTGGGAAGGGCTGGGTTTTAGACAGCAGTGATGGTCACAATGATTAGAGGAGCAAAGAGAATAAGTGTACAACACACCAGTGCTAATACATACAGCACACACACACACATATGCAGCCGTGCACAGCAAACTCTGTCCTACATTTAGCCAGCTCTTCCCCTCTGATTTAGTCCTGGCTAAAGAAATCACCATGGTGATTAGAAAGTTCATACTTGAGAACAAGATTCAAAAACACATCTAGGTTTACAGACAGCTGTGTGACTGTGACAGTGCAACTAACTAACATAACAGGATAAGAAAAGCCCCGTGCTTTGGACACACCACCTACTGAGTCACCTCAGTGAAAGCTTAGTCATGATTAATTTGTTTAACTGTTTAATTAAAATGTTTAATCACCCCCATTATATATGACAAAAAGCTACTGAATAAATAATTTCACAAGTTATTATACATGTAATGCATGTACAGCCTATGTCAGACAGTGATGGAACATTCATAAGAAAATTGGAATTATAAGAAAATTATCAAAATATTTAACAAATATATTCTCTGTCCAGTACTTTTTCACATTTATTTACTCCCTTAGCTTTTATCACCTTCACAAAAAATGAGTTTTCAGTGGTTATTTGCGCTTATTTATGGTAATCTCCACCTGAACAAATACTCTCAATGACAAAATCTTTGTGTTTACAAAAATCTTATAGGACAGATGTGTGTGTGTGTATATACATTTATATATATACACACACACACACATTACATTAATTACATTACATTTAGTACATTTACTATTTGATATTAAAGATGAAACAGTTTTTTCTTTCACAAGGTATATGCAATACACATGGCAGCTATGGTTTCTTAAAAATAAATAAATAAATACTTCAATACCCACCAGCTGTAGTTAGAGGAGCATAAAATTCTACTCTGTGAGTCATGCTGCCCTTGTTTTTCTCTCCGTCTGTTTCTTTTTTTTTTCACTTGCACGCATAAGTGAAATGTAAACGCCATGGAAGTAACTTGGAGCTATCATACAATCCCTTATAAATTCTCATTATATCATTAATTCTTTCATAAATTGACTGATTCCCTGTTTTCATATCCAAATGCTGCATAGCGTGCCCGCATTTCTGTAGAAGATTTTGGAAAAAGTTAATGGTATAAGTCCAATTCAAGTCTATGAGCTCAACCTTAAAATGTTGTCTGGTTTAGCCGGTTGAGACATCTTGCTTTTCATATTTATGGACAAATTTGGATTTAGTTGATAATTACAGTGGGGCCAAAAGTCTGAGACCACATTGAAAATCTGGGAATGTTGTTTTTTAATGTAAAATTGGAAATAAACAGAATTTGAATTTTGAAATATTTAAAACAAAGAACGTACAGTATATGTTCAATATCTTGAATATTATTATACAGGATTCTGCACTGTTTTTAGGTCCCTATTTAAACGTAAGCAAATTTGTGATAGTGACCATGTCAACTGCTTTGTACAAAAGGTCAGATCTTCCTCATGCCTAGTCTCTTCTATTGAAGCCCGTGTTTAGACGACACTCTGATGGATTTGATCTAAAATGGATTATTTTGCACAAACTTGTGGAGTCCATGCCGGCTCGAGTGTATATTGTCATTAAAGCAAAAAGGGGACGTACCAAATCCTAAGAAACTCTGAAATTCATGTAAATATTTCAAAGATTCTACTTTTCACTCAAGTTGTTGTCAGTCATATTATGTGCAGTGAAAATTTTATATTAAATTAGAAAAGAATGCAAAATAGAAGCATTTTCGCTAGTGCTCTCAGAACCCACTGTATGTAAATGCAAGGCGAATCCCACAGACCATGTCTAATTTTTCCTAAATCTGATCATTCTACCAGTGCTAGCCACAAACACAAGTCATGCTAGAAATATGCAGTTACAGTGGGTTATGGAATACTGCAGATCAATATGATTGCTAACAGTCATAAAACTGTCATCTTTATGATATACTGTAACTTAAATAAATATTTGATTGTGCAGTGATATGCCATATAGGCTGTTAATAACTGTGAAAAATAATGCAAGCCATAAGGAGATGAGTGGCAAATTAAAGGAAACCAGTGGCTCTGTTTCACTGCGGGGACATTTTTGCTGAAATGGTTTGTGTCCACATGTCCCCTTAGAGAGGATCGTCACTGCAAATCAATACAAAGTTATTCTGACTGATCACCTTTATCCTGTGATGAAACATTTCTATCCTGGCGGAACTGGTCTCTTCCAGGATGACAGTGTCCTCGTCCACAGGGCACAAGGACTCACTGGATGATTTGATGAGACGAAAATGATGTAAATCATATGCTATAGCCTTCAGAGTCACCAGATCTCAACTTAACTGGACACCTATGAGAGATTTTAGACACTGCTGTCAACCATCCTCATTAAAACATCAACTGAGGGAATATTTTTTTTTTTGCAAGAATGATGTTCACCCCTGTGGTACAGTTCCACAGACTTGCAGAATCAATAAGGTGTATTGAAGCGGTTCTGGTGGCTTGTGGTGGTTTACTAAGACACTTCATTCTGGTGTTACTTTAATTTGCCACCTGACTGTATGTGCTATTTTCATGGCTCGTCAATGTGCTGAGAATGTGAACTAATTACCACAAATTCAAATAGTGTGCACAGTAAGATGGATCCACCTTTTGGAAATGCCCTTCTGGGTGATTCCTTGACAAACACAGGGTCCAAAATATTAACTGTCAGAGTTTTTCATAATCTCTAATTACAGAGCCCAGACCAGAACCACTTTTCGCCAGCAGTTCTCAGATCACCATCACATAACTGTGTAGTGTGAAAGGGAATGCACTGATATCTGTCATGTTCACAGTAATGGTGGGTGGAGAGGCAACCGAGCATGTGAAACGGAAAACGCACCAGACGGAAGTTTCATTTGTCCAGATGGAGAGAGTGAGGGGCGGGCCCAGCAGATGGTGGATTTAAGTGTTGGGGAACGGATGGGTCAGCATTTTAATGTGGAGGGTGAAGGAGACAATTTCACTTCTCAAGTCCTTTCAGTTGGGTGAAAATGTGCATGAGTGAATGCAGCCATGTTTTTTTTTCTTTTTTTTTTTTTTTTAATAATTACAGATGGAGAGAAGCATCAAGCTGATCATGATCAAGTGGCTTCTTGTTGTTTCTTTCCATGGATAATGGATCAATAAATAAGTATTTTTTAATCTAATTTTGTTAGATGTCACAGTGCTGTTTATTATGCTGTAAAAAGTGGTCATGTGAATTGGACTGTGCTAGTTAGTGAGGGGGCAACACTGTAATGAGTGGAGCAATACAAACTGCTGTGATACCTCCTTACACTTTATATTGCTTGAGTCATCCTATTTAAAGTTGTTTTATAGCGACACTTCTCTCTTCATTACCCTACAAATGTGACCAGAAACAAATTTAGCATATCTTTTTATAATTGATGCCTTACAAAATAGTCCCCAATATAGTCCACATTTTTGCTCTCTCCCAGCTCCCAACACAAATGGCAATCAAGTACACCTAATACCTGGCTCCGAGAAAAGCACAAAACAACAACAAAAACGTGACCCATCTGGGGTTGCTCCAGGATTAGTTTGAGAAGCACTGATGCAACCTAAAGAATACTTACGATAATTGCAAAATTAGCATACTATTAATGTTTCATCCAAAGATTGATTAATAGACTGCAATTTAAATGTGTGCCCTTCCATCATTGAACTCAGTAATTAGTTGCCTAGATGAAGTATGAGGGAGCTGCATGAAGCATGAAGTATAAATGAACACCAGTCAAATTCCAAACAAGAGTGAAGTGACCAGACCAATGAGGAGAACTTGAGGAGAACTCAAATATCAAAGCTCAGATATTACTGGGAAATGGCTCGAGACGTTTAGGAAATTGAGTGGTTTTCTTCTCATCTTTGGATGTAGAAAAGGAGCATTTATGGTTGATAAGTGGCATGCAGAGGTTGAGCTTCGCCATAAAGTTATTTTCCTTATTAATTTTATATCCACACATATTCAACACAAAAAGTGAATTTTCCACATATATAACTTAAGCCTTAAATTCAGAGTATAAGTATTAAAAAAAAGTATAAGCAAAAACATGTAGTTTGCCAGTATTATGAAACAGACTATGCATAATACTTCTTTTTTTTTTCTTTAGGTGAAATGCTATCCTAATCATGGTCAGATCACTAAAATTAATGTTAATGCACAGTGTAAATGGGGACCAAATTATGGCTAAGAGAAGTAGCGAGTGCCCATGAAGAACTTAAAAGCACTTTGTTACTGCTCATGAAAATGTATGTACACATGTGTTGACCTGCTGCTAAGTGGGAGTTGAAGACTGAAAGAAAAGAAGCAGATTGTTTAATTAAACATGTAAGCCTGAAACTTTATTTTTAAAGTTTTAAAGTATGGGTTAATTTAACCATCTTTTTTGGGATATATAAGGTCTGTCACTTAAAAAGCTCCTATCTTCTGCGTGATCTGAACTATGTTGGTGTGTCAGATTGCATAATGACTGACAGCAGTGTCTCCACGGCAACATAAGCAATTTGTCTACATCGCTAGTGCTTCTGCTAGAAAAGGGTGTAGGAATGACAGACTGAAGCTTCCATAATGTTTTTGCTTTCACAAGTTGGGAGTCAAAAAAAGTTGAGTGGTGTGTTTGGGTTTTTTGTACATATCTCTAGAGGAGTGATGCTCGCAGAAAGCAATGAAAATAAGGTAAAATTGTGTTTTTCATGGCCTTGTCTGCTTCTTCGTAACTTCCATCTAGTCATTATTTGATTATTAGCAGAGCGTTGTACTGCAGCTGTGCAGAAGTGGCACACTTATTGCATCTGGTTTAAAAATGTGCTTGCATTTAACTTGTATTTGCATTTAAGTACTATTGCCAAAAAAACAAACAAAAAAAAAAAAAAAACGGCAAAAATAAATACAGAAATTCCTGAACTGAAAACCCCAACACTAGGTTTTTTTCCCTTCAGTCAACACACAGAAGTTACAGGTAGTAGTAATAAAGATAATTATGAAAATAAGTTTGTAGGGGCTTTAATATTGTAGTGCAACTTTGCATAAATTGCATTTCTTGTTAAATACTGTGTTATAATAATTCAGTAAACAGCTTTATTTGTTCTTATATTGCAACAGTCCAATAAACACGTCTCTAATATTTCTTTAGCTTTCGACATTCTTATACCAGACAGAGTCAACAACCCCTGTAGGAAACATCTAAATATTTCATCATATTGCTAAGCAAACTAGTTAAAAATAAGAGGCTTTTGGCCAAGCTGGAGAGCCACAGAAAGTAACAGTTAAATAGTTACTAATGCCTTATTTAGGAGCAATGATGTATAGAGTAAATGAATACTGGATCATAATACATCTGCATTCTACATCACCTCACTGGTCACTATAATGCGAACACTTGTACCTCTGCTCACTCATGCAGTTACTCAATCAGCCAATCATGTGGCAGCAGCACGATGCATAAAACCATGCAGAGACAGGTCACAGGTTCACCGAAACTATACAGTTAAAGACTGGGAAAACAACAACATCTTCAACTGCCCAGTTTCGGTGAGTCCACTGTGCTCACTGTAGCCTCAGGTTCCTTTCCCAACCCAACGTGGTTTTCTGCTGTTGTATCCCATCTGCCTCAAGGTTTGACGGGTTGTGAATTCTGAGATGATTTTCTGCTAAGCGAAGTTGTAAAGAGTGGTTTGATTTGATTTACTGTAGACTTTCTGTCAGCTCAAACCATTCTGGCTGTTCTCCTCTGACCTCTATCATCGACAAAGTATTTCTGCCCACCAAACTGCTGCTCACTGGTTATTCTTTTGCATCATTCGGTGTAAACTCTGTAGACTGTTGTCTTAAAAGCCCAGGATATCACCGGTTTCTGACATGCTCAATCCAGCCTGTCTGGCACCAGTAACCATTGCCACAATCCTTTTTTCACATTCTGATGTTTAACTGGAGCTCTTGACTTGTATCCGCATGATATGCGTTGCACACCTGCCACATGATTGGCTGATTGGATAACTGCACGAAGGAGTAGAGTTGTTCCTGTTAAAGTAGCCAATAAGTGTATGGTAATTTAGTAGGTAAATTAGTCACATTAACTCCCTGCTTCTTTCCACAGTTTGTATGTTGGTTCTTCAGTCTAGCCTCTGATAAGTGTGAAGATGTGAACCACTTCTGTTGTCTGCCATGGCACCTCTTTATTTTTTTTTTGGAACCTTATCCACATTCCTTATATGTCTGAAGCATTCTCCTATCAGTTCATGTTTGGGGGCCACTGCATGGATGTTTCGCATCTCATCCACAACAACCAATCTGACATAGCCTAAAGCCTCTCCCTCCAAATTCTAACTGCATATTAGATTTTGGGTTCGGTGCTCTGGTCTTTTTTCCTATCTACATATTAGCATTTTCCACATTTGAGCCAGTTTATTGAGCCAGCTGAGTACATTGTCATTGGCAAGGGATACTTGTTGATGGAGTTGATATTATCGTTCTAATTTAGTCGGCGTTTCAGGATATGACATATTCAGGATATTAAACATAATGGTGTTTTAGAACATATGTAGTGCACAAGGTGTGCAGTAAAATGCCACCTGAGATTCAGATAGTTAAATAAAATGTGTGAAAATACCATAAATTAGTGTATTAAACACCGTGTATGCTTAATAATTGACTACATACTGTATATCTGTTTGAAAATATGTGTTGAGTATGATAATATATGATTAAATGTGATCACCTCAGTCACGATTATCTCAAATAATTGCAGTTAGGTGGTTATGCTGATGAACATTGTAGCCCATTATTATGAAAGAAAGTTTTGGTTTTTACCAAATAAGAAGTGGGAATTGCATAGCAAAACCAGGAAACCCTTACATATACGAATTATTTCAGTTAGATCAGAAAATCTGAGGAGGCATAGTTTCTGTTTAATACCTTCTTTCCTTTTCAAAGGTCTAGTCTTAATCTACTGCTAGCTAATAGCATGTAAAGATCAGAACCCATTCATTCTCCTATACTCTCTAATGATAAAGCTGTATAGACTAAAGACATTACTGGAACACCTAAACCCATTGTCTGTGTACAATCATGGTGTCACAGTAAACTGTAGCCATACAAAGTAAACTAGACACGTTACTGAAAATTTAATTAATGCATAGCCAAGTAGGCAGACGGCTCCGAGTGATATTTTAAAAAAAAGCATTTTTTAAAGGTGTAATTTAAGTCTGACTCTCATTGGCATGATATATTGTAAGTTTAACAGTCTTATATATAGCATCCCTAAATCTTCAGGGAAGGAATGACTTTAATTAATGATAAGTAGATTAATTATATATCATATATAAATTTGAACCTTATGACATGATAAGTGTAGCATTATGGTATAACCATAGCTGATTTAAAAACTCAGGGTCGTAAGGCTCGTATACTGATAACAAATTGGTAAAATCACCATCATAAAATTACATTTTAAGTAATGCAGTGATAATTATTGATAAATGCTGGTAAGTCATAACATAATGAGTGTACATTATTGATAGAGTTAATATTAATAATCTGCCTTGGACAGTAAAAGTTCTGACTAGCTGCTGTAGGATCATTCTGGAATTTTCTGCTCTTCCTTGAGGCCTTGAATAAACCATCCAGAGAGTTTTGTGTGCATGAAGTTTTATATAACAAGAGAACTGATATTTTCTTCATGGCCTACACCTCATAAAGTCATATTTTTTGATAACAAAACATTGCTTGGATTTAAGAGCTCCAGGCAGGGTTACCTGCACTTCTGTTGTTCAGCTGCAGTAATGAATTGTCCCAGTAAGGTCAACAGAGTTGACCGATCCTCATTCAGCTTCCTCAGCAACATTCTGACTCCAAAACAATAGTTCCCTTAATATTTTTAGCTGGTGGACTGTCCTCAACTAACACTGATGTTGACATGTTTTAAAATACCAGCAATGTGCACATCAGAGCACAGGCATCCAGTGGGTAGGCACACTTTTGAACCCTGTGAGTCAGTGAACTTTAGAGAGCATTTAAAAATGGTTATTTAAGGTTTTTATTTTTTAAAAGAAAAGTGTTGAATTCGCCAACAGACACCATTGCATTGTTGCGGTCTCAGTCAAATGAGATCTTCCTCTTGGGGGTAGGTGGTTCTTGGCCACATTTAGTGACAAAACCAGACTTTGTAGTGAATGCTAGAAATCGGGCTTGCGAATAGGCTACAGTGAGTAACGATATGCCTACAAAGAGTTAGACATACTTGACAATATGGACAGGAAGTGTACAAGCCTCCCAGTACTTCTAAATTCCTATTGGCTGAGCCGTGTTTGAAGCCATTGTAAAATCCTTTATATACACAAACCTCAGACTGCAACCATTACATTTATGCCTAGTGGACCCATGATTTCAAAATCTCAGTCATGCTGTACTGCTCACACTATGCTGCTCACTTGTGTTCTGTTGATTTATGGATGTATAATTATGCACCCTAAACGAGCTATCGCTATGAGGCACACACACAACACTATCTTTTACTATTTTGCTATCATGTTGATCTGAGCTTTTTTATGGAAAAAAGAGATATAAGAGAAAATGTGAAGGAAGGATTAGTTATGGAGATTTAGGCAGTAAGGATTGTCTGTTCTGCAAAGAGAACTGGAGGTATAGTGACTACACACCCATGATAAAATGACTTTAACATTCACCCTCTCATGCATCATTGCTTTATTCTAGTCAGTAGTTCATATTTTATAGAAAATGGTTCGTTTCATTATTTTTGGTGATACGTCAGGTTGTTTTTTTTATCTTTTTTAAATGTATTTATGCAGTGGAGGTCTTAACATACTCAATACAGGGTGTGTTTTTGTGTATTTATTCGCACATGACCTTGATTTAAACACAAAATTTAAGAGTTCAGTTAACTGGGCACCAGTAGCATAGTAGCACCAGGTAAGTGCAAACGTCTAGCATAAATATACAGCAAATCCTACCTGACAAAATGGCCATGAAGTGTACAAGCCTCCCAGTACTTCTAAACTCCGATTGGCTGAGTCGTGTTTGAAGCCATTATTATTATTATTATTATTATTATTAATAATAATAATACTACTACTAATAATAATAATAATAATAATAATGATAATTAAAAAAAAGTTTTTAGTAATTTTATTTTTGGTGTAATGATTTATAGTGTCTTTTGTGGAAATTCTGTAGAAAGTTAAGTTGCTTTGGTTGTGTAGGAGCTCGCGGACACTCGCTTTCCACTTTCGGCGCTATTACCGCTAAGTGTGTAAAAGCCGCGCCCCTAACATTTATGTGAGGCTAGATTAACTGTGCGAAGAGCAGTTAGCTTAACTGCAGTCATTTTTCTGCAGTCCTCTCTGAGGGTTACAAATCTACCTCCCTTAAATAACTCTCCATGCTCTTCAGCAAAAAGGACCGTTATGCAGCACAACACGTGAAGAAACAACTAACTTCCGGCTCATAGTAAACCGAAAAAATTAAATGTTAAAATGAAACTCGACATTTGACCCATTTTCTTATTTTTAACTTGAGCATGAGATGGAAAGAACGGAAAAAGACTTGTAATTTGTTTTTTCATTTTGGATTTGTAAATGAATAATAAAATAACAAGCCATATTTTCGTTTTCCGATATTTGGTTCTTAATTGAATTCGAAAAAAGAATGATACACAGATTAGTTTGGCTACACTGAAAGCCGCTATTTCTTTCAGACCTGCAAGCACTGGCTGCTGTGATTAGCAAAATAACATACATGGCATCATTATTTATAAGTAAATAAGAGGCATCACAGAGACATGAGAGACATGGCATCATTATTTATAAGTAAATAAGAGGCATCACAGAGACATGAGAGACATGGCATCATTATTTATAAGTAAATAAGAGGCATCACAGAGACATGAGAGACATGGCATCATTATTTATAAGTAAATAAGAGGCATCACAGAGACATGAGAGACATGGCATCATTATTTATAAGTAAATAAGAGGCATCATAAGAGACATGAGAGACATGGCATCATGGCATAAGAGACATGGCATCATTATTTATAAGTAAATAAGACTAATGTTTATTTTAATGATTTCTCATATATTCTAACTAAGCAGTTTTAAAATAAAAACATACTTTGCAGGCACACTGGAGTATGTTTGTTAGTTAGATAGTTACGTAGTTAGCGAAAGGAACATGTTAGCTTGTTACACTACTGGTAGCTGTGAGGTCATAAAATTCACTTAATACCATACATGACTTAACGATCACATTATATTCAGTAGATTTCTGAAGGAAGTAGAGAGGGTGGATGTTTGGATAGATGGATAGATTGATGGATTGGAAGGAAGGGAGTAAAGAGGAAGGGAAGGAAAGAAGGGATTTGAAGAAAGTAAAACAGAAAGAAAAATGTGATGGTGACTAAGAGAACGTAAGAACAAAGTTAGAGAAAAAAATGGAAAGAAATATAAATAAATAAAGAAAGATAGAAAATATGGGAAGAGAGGTAAGTGAAAGAAAGTGGCATTATGGGGTTTTTCATACGTCTTGTTTAACTTAACTTTAATTGTTCTTGATTTAATTAACAAAAGCCACGTTAAATGTAACCTTTCAAAGAGTAATGGGTAACTGGAGATGAATGAATGAACGAACGAACGAACATCAGTTTATCCATTGCACTTCTGTTTTGGTGTCCTTTGCTTTCTGTGCACAGGTGAAAATTGAACAACAAACAAATTTAAAATTGTAAAAAAAAAAATGAACAGAATCTCAGCCATTGAAAGTAAGAATGAAAAAAGGAAGAAAAAGTATGAGGAAAAAAGACACAAAGAAAAAGGGGCAGAATTCCTGTGAATGAAGAAACATAGAGCAGAAATAGGAGGAAGAGAAAGGGTGAATAAAAGAAGAAAAGAAGAGATAATAATGAGTGCGAGTTTAAAACAGAGTTGCTGATTGGTCCATTGTAACATCGCTAGTGGCAGATGGAATTCAAACTGACACGCGTTTTGTCATTCTGTACATCTTCGTATTTTAATAGGAAAATATTAACCTATAAATACCTAATATTATTTTTATTATTGTCCACAAAATAACAACCTTTTTAAAGACAATTTCTTTACAATATTGTAGCATTAGCTACATATTATTATTATTATTATTATTATTATTATTATTATTATTATTACTACTGTTGTCGTTGTTAAAGATAATTAAGATCTGTATGGCTTCACACGACAGATCTCATGAACAAGCCCTCCACACTTCATAAAGCATCCACTGTGATTTGGGCTTGTTTGCTGTATGCATGTAATTAGCTGAGGCCATGAAGGGCACGAGCAGGCAGAGACACATCACTTGATTACATCCATTAATCATGTCTCAGCGAGGAGTGTTTGGGAGCTGAAATGGACTGTGTCATTTTTAATGCTCCATTTCAACTTGATCTTCATCCCCTTTAACCAGATCCATTGCATATATGTCTCTCTCTCTCTCTCTCTCACACACACACACACACACACACACACATATATATATATATATATATGTACACGCACACACGTACACACCGATCACCCATAACATTAAAACCGCCTGCCTAATATTGTGTAGGTCCCCCTTTTGCCACCAGAACAGCTCTGATCTGTCGAGGCATGGGCTCCACAAGATCTCTGAAGGTGTGCTGTGGTGGTGCCAGCATTAACTTTTTCAGCAATTTGTTCTACAGTAGCTCTTCTGTGTGATTAGACCAGACAGGCTAGCCTTTGCTCTGCATGCGCATCGTTGCGCCCTTGGCGCCTATGACCCTGTCACCGGTTCACCAGTTGTCCTTCCTTGGACCACTTTTGATCGGTACTAACCACTGCATAGCAGGAACACCCCACAAAACCCTAATATATCTCACCCTTTGGCAGATGCCATTGTAATGAGGTAATGTTATTCACTTCACCTGTCAGTTGTTTTAATGTTATGGCTGATATATATATATATATATATATAATGTATAAGAGCAGGTCTGTGCATTTATGTTAACAAATCAATGCACGGACTCTGCTGTAACTGAAAGTCATTGCTTTGCCAATTTAGGCTATTTGAAGATTAAGTGCAGAGCCTTCTATTTACCTAGAGAATTTTCAGCCATTGTTGTTCAGTTTACATTCTTCCAGATGCTAATGCTAAACTAGCTATGGAAGAACTCCATGCAGCTATCCGCAAGCAATAGTCTGCACATCCGGATGGAGCTTTTATTGTTGCTGGAGATTTAAATCACTCCAGTATGAGTGTACTCCCATTGTACTTCCAAAATTCCACCAGAATGTCTCCTGCTTTACTAGAGGGGACAATACACTGGACAGTATTTACTCGAACATTTGTGAGGTGTACAAGGCCATTCCCCTCCCCCATTTGGGTAAGTCTGATCACTTGTCTTTGTTGATGCTACCCAAGTACACGCCACTCATCAAACATGTGAAACCATGAGGACAGTGAAGATATGCCCAGAGGGGGCAGGTTCTATACTACAACACCAGTTTCAAGATACTGACTGGAACATGTTTGCCTCACAGGCCACCTTGGGCACGCACATAGATCTGAATGCGTACACATCTTCTATCCTGGATCATATTAACATGTGTATAGACAATGTCACAACCCTCAAACATGTGAAAACCTTTCCTAATCTGAAACTTTGGATGAACGCTGAGGTCCGCCTACTGCTGAAAGCAAGAGATGCTGCTTTTAAATCTGGTGGTGCACAGACCTATAGCAGAGCCAGGGCCAACCTGAAAAGGGGCATTAGAAAAGCTAGACATTCTTGCAAGCTTTGCACTGAGGAGCACTTCCACGACAACTCTGACCCCAGACACATGTGGAAGGGCATCCAGACCATCACTAACCGCAAACAAACAACACAGACTCTCCCAATCAGCAATGACTTCCTTCCTGATGAGCTCAATCACTTCTATGCTCACTTTGACCAAGGCAGCAGGCAGCACACTACAAGGTGACCCTTGTACTGTTGACCATGCCCTCTCACTTTCCACAACAGATGTGCATTCAGCACTGAGCAGAGTAGATGCACGTAAGGCCACTGGTCCTGATGGTATTTCCAGTCTTGTGCTCAGGGCATGTGCTGGACAGCTGACACAGGTCTTTACTGACATCTTCCACATGCTCTGGACTCCCACCAGTTTGCCTACTGCCTGAACAGTTCGACAGAGGATTCTGATTCAGATTTCCACTGCTCTTCATTCAGCCTTCACCCATCTTGATAAAAACAACATGTACATAAGGATGGTGTTCATTTAACACTGTCATCCCCACTAAACTGATCTCCAAGCTCAATGACCTGGGCATCAGCACCTCCATAT
>CM040979.1:12971603-12980679 GCA_022985145.1 Pangasius djambal | reverse complement strand
TGCTCTGGACTCCCACCAGTTTGCCTACTGCCTGAACAGTTCGACAGAGGATTCTGATTCAGATTTCCACTGCTCTTCATTCAGCCTTCACCCATCTTGATAAAAACAACATGTACATAAGGATGGTGTTCATTTAACACTGTCATCCCCACTAAACTGATCTCCAAGCTCAATGACCTGGGCATCAGCACCTCCATATGCATTTGGATTCTGGGCTTCCTAACCAATAGACCTTGGTCTGTCAGGTTGGGCAATCACATGTCCTCTACTATCATCGTGAACGATGGTTGTGTGCTGAGTCCGCTGCTCTACCACCTGTTCACCCGTGCCTCTGCATATCTCCAACATGTTCATCAAGTATGCAGATGCTACCACAGTTGAAGGTCACATCAGCAACAGTGATGACTCAGCCTACAGGGAGGAGATCCAAAGCCTAGCAGCATGGTGTTCCGCCAACAACCTCACCCTCAATGCCGAGAAGACCAAAGAGCTCATTGTGGACTTCCGGAAATCTAAAGGCAGCCGGCACTCTCCCATCTATATCAGTGGGACTGAGTTAGATCGAGTCTCCTTCTTCAAGTTCTCTGAGGATCTGTCCTGGCGCCATAATAGTTCAGTTCTTGTTAGGAAGGTGCATCAGCGTCTTCACTTCCTGACGAGACTGAAGAAAGTTCATCTGTCTCCCCAGTGACCCCTGATCTTCTGGTAGATGCTAAACTGCATTTTGTTGCTGAGAACCTGTACTGTGCAATGACAATAAAGTTGTATCTATCTATCTAGTTATCTATCTACCTATATATCTATAAGCATCAGGATTTCAGGAGTTGGCTAATGCCCACACTTTATACTGTAGATGTCATACAGATATTTCGGTGAGTATATCAGAGCCATTGTCAGTTCACTTATATAATTAGTGGTTTTAATTGTTGAGGTTGTCTAATCAACAAAGTCGATACTTCGTCTTAGAACACAGCAAGACTGTGGTGGATGCTGTCTCTTTGGGCTAAGATTATTAATTGAGGGCATCAATAATGGCAGTCTGTGTTCTTCTGTGCCCTGAAGAGCACATTCATCATATGAGGTCAGTGCAGTCAGACCAGGGAAAATGGGACAGCATTTGGCCAGTAGAAGCTCAGTATTGGTCCCTTGTAAATCTTTCTAGCCTCACCACATTGACAAAATGCCATAACAGAAGTGATGCTTGCAGTGAGATTGCTAAACCATGTTGCTGCCTGTGTGTGTGTTTTTAGATGATAAATCAAACCCGGTATATTTTCACCTGGATAAACCTGACACTGTGCTTTATAGTCCTGGATTAGACAAGTACGTTCTCCTTTGGTGTGGAATAAAGGAGCAGATCGCAAGCATGAGTAAATCAGTAGACTGTCTAAGCGGAATGAAAAATGTCGTCTCTCTGGTTGTTAATGTCTAGGCAGACCAGAGAAAAATGCTCACCAAAAGCCTTTTGACATTAAATTGAATAGAGTATGGAAGGGTGATAACTTTATTTAAACCTTTCTGTCCTACTTGCCTGTAATGAGGAATTTTACATAAATGTGTGGAGTGTGGATGTCAGAGCTCATATTTTGCAACATAACCAAATGAATGAGCTCATATGTTTAGTCTCTTAGTGGCACACATATCCTGGGCAGACTGAAGCAGAGCCCCTCTTCTATGAAAATATTCACCGAAATGTTTTCATGGAATAAAATATGTATTCACACAGTCTTATGCATTCACCTGTCTGATTTTGTTCTCAGGGTTTCTCTTTGATTTCTGACATTCCTTATATGCTTCAGTTCTCCCAGCATGTGGATTTCCTATTTATTCAACCCCTTCAATTTTTTCATTGAATTCTTTTGAGCATCTTCAACTGAGCAGCTTTCTTTCCTCTTCCCACCCCACTGTAAGCATTGCACTGGCCTCAGTGTATGACCTTCCAAAGAGCTAGATGTTGTATTACTGGAATTTCAAAACGTTTCTAAGCTTGCATTAAACTACTTTAAGCATTTAACACTTAAGCTCCAACCTTGTTCATATTGCAGCCTGGTCACAGACTTAATTCATATAAATACTTTCCTAAAAAGACCATTCCCAGTATTATAAAACACACTAATCTTTGGTACATATACAAGGCATAATATAAGCAAGGCATAAAGGATCTTTTATTATGAATATTATTGAGTATGGTGGTCGATGGTGGTGAAAAGATTTTACCCCTTTTTACCGTGTGTATGTTCTGCATCCTTGCTGAACTTCAGTCAGTTGTTAGTTTGATTCACATCCCATCACCCATCCAACCTCACAATTATTTTTAAATATACAACATGTAACATGAAACTGTGGTTCGTGGAGTTCATTGTGACGCAAACACACACGTGCATAGTACACACAGATTCTGAAAGCGAGAGTAATCAGACGTACATGTGTGCATAGCTTCTATTCTTTTATTTAACAGCTTATTAACAGGACATTAACCCACCTCATTCAATCAGATAGAAAATACACTGGCCTCAATTGGCTTACTCTATTCCATTTGAGGTGTACACATGGAAGTTCACTATTCTGATTGATCAGTTGGATTATTAATGAAATATTAAGATGCATGTAAACATAGCCACTGATGTTGGGTAAAGAGGCCTGACTAGCAGACTTCAGCCCAAAGATGGCTATGTGCATTCCAGTCAGGGTCTTCTACACCAAACTCTGCAAATGGACCTTGCTTAAAAGAAAGGCCCACATACTGTTGCCTATGTAGCATAGCTAACTGGCTACTCTACCAGGTAAGCCTACACCTATCCATTAACATAAATAGCCAAGGGGGCATACATTTACTAAATGTTTTGCCCTTTGTAATCACCTGGATTTCTGCATTAATTATTCATAAAATGTGACTGGATCTTGATTCAAGAATGCACTCATTCTGTCTAAACTAATAGTAGAACCTCTTTTAGCAGCAATAATCTCCACCAAAGGTGTTCTGATAGGACAGTGAGGAGGAATTTTAGACCAGTAGTTTCAGGTAAGCATCTAAAATTGGTAAAGACTGGACTCTGACTTGGTCATTATAAAACCTAAATTTTCTTCTTTTTAAACCATTCTGTTGTTCATCTACCTGTGTGGTTTGGGTCACTGCCCTGCCATATCACCCAGCATTCATAAGGTCATGGAGTACTACCCTCACATCCTCCTGTAAAGGTTTTTGATGTAATTTTGAATTTATTATTCCCTCAATTGCAAGCCCAGACACACATTTTAAAACGTAGACTATTAATGTTTAAGCAGTATACAAGTGCTTGTGTGTTATCGGTTTAGATGGAATGGGTTTGTCTGTTATTATAACTTAGATGAATATCAGACAACATTATGAGTAATACAGTAATCTAGGAATATTTTAAATGCTCACAAAATTTTACCTCCAGCTGTACTTGGATGTGAGGTGAGTAACAAGACGGGTGCTGAGAAACCATCATGTGCGTGCCAGTTGGTGTGTTCCATTTTTGGGTACATATAGCTAGGTAGCTACTGTAGTTTTATAGCCCTTATGCAGCTTTTACTATATTATACTATTGTAGTAATGTGACAAAACCTTGGGCATCTCGACACATTCCTTGTTTCATACTTGAATTTCTGACTGGCTGGGAGAAGACAAGGATTCTGCGTATTATAGTATTTGTAATGGCAACATCAGAAGCTGACAGTTAAATTAATCACACAGATATTCATCTGTGTGATGAAGTACATCTGATATTCATCACACAGAAGCTAAACATAAAGTAAATATGAACTTTTTTCTATGAGACCGGATGTTAATACATAAACTCACCGAGGCCCCAATAGAGCCATAAACACGCATGTGTGGTACACATCCATTAGCCTGTCACAACTTAAGACAAAATCAAAACTAGAATGATCAAATATGTATAATATACATATACTAAACACTAAAATGTATACAAAGCGCTTACACTGGTGAAAAAAAGCACAGCTTTTGTGCAAGCACAGTGGATTAAAAAAGATTCATGTCATATGCATGCTCTATGGGATCGTACAATAAGTATCACATATGAATCACAAGTAGAATTTGTACAAGTGTTACGAATACGCTGGTCTTTAAGTACACTTATGTATGAATTTTTGTGAGACATTGTTGCAAATTATCTGTATGTTCTTCAGCCAGGTGAGACAATCAGCAGATAATTTTAGGAGTTTTTAGGAGTTCATGGCTGCCATTTGGTCACTTGCTATTAATATTATTACTATAATTCATTCTGACATGGAATTCATCACTATAAAATGACATAAAATGTTTTAAAAGGAAGTCAAAAATCTCTTTGTCCTTGTGCTTTCTGCAGATTCTTAAACTCTGAAATTTTGTGGCAGCTGCTCACTGTACTTTAGATAAAGAGGCTGTAATTCAACGCTTTTCCTGTCAGAGGAGAAAGAATGAAAGCTTTGGTGAGCATTTTAGGTGAGACAGCAACCAGAATTTTTTTTTTTTTTTTTTTTTTTTTTTGAGAAGCTGAAAGTCTTCATTGAGAGTATCCTGGTTAGCAAAGTTTGAAAAGGTTAACAGGGGCTGATTTTTAATTTAATTATAATTTAATTTAATTGTACATGCATTTATATGCTGTTTCTTCACTCAAGTTAGTGAGGCATTCTGCCCAAATTCTATAATTACTACAATCTTATTCATTATTCTCCAGCCATTGTGTTGCTAACGATGACTTTTAGGCTCCATTCACACTTTTTCCACAAAATAAGTATGCGCTTAAATGTACTCTACAGCCACGCTTACTCTATTTGCTAATTCACATGTACATGCTTGTAGTTGACGTTAACTGACGTTACATCTATGTGTAGCTGAGTACAAAAGTGTATCTGGTGTAGCAAGGATGTGGTTGTTATGGTTAGCAATGACGCACACTGCTTGAACAAAGCAAGCTAGCTAGAACATGGACAATTCAGTGAAGCAATTAGTGCTGTTTGTGCTTTTTACTCCTGTGTTCCTAATGCTACCCACAGATGATGTCTCTAAATGATGCTCTCTGTGCAAAAATAACCTCCTGCTTAGACTGCAGAATAAAAGAGTAATAATAATGTATACCATTAGCACCTGTTGCATTTAGGGAGGTTAAATTTAGCCGAAGTGTAAATGTGTTTGATGCAAAATGTTAAATGATAAAATGCAGTTGTAGTTGAAGTAGAAGACTGTGGAAAATGGAATTAATAGTCAGCGAGTATTATCCAGAATGAGAAACAAATTATAATCTTATACTCTTTGCATACCTTCTGTATATAATAAATAAATAAATAAATAACTCCTTTGTCCCAAAATCACTAAGCAACATAATAAATTCATTGATAGCCCTAGATTCAGAGTAATTTATCTGAAATACTATTAAAGGCAAAATTCCTCTGAATGTTTGTCTGAATGCATGTATTAGTTCTGTCTGAAAAATTAAAAGAGCAATTAAAATGACTTTCACATAACTAGTGTTAGAAAAATCACTTTTTGACATTTCTGCTGAACCCATCAAACTAGACAGTTTAACTGTATATTAATGGCATTCAATGTGCAGCAAATCACTGGTGTTAAAGTACCACTTGGAGCCCTTGTTAAAGTTCCACTTGGAGCCTCTGTTCATTTTTGTTAGTATGTGCTTGGTACACGCTGGTACAATACTGTTGGAGACCTTAGATATTAAAGCAGAGAAAGTAACTAATATCTAATATAATTAATATATTCAATATTATATCATTCTATATTTTACAAATACATTGCCTTAATCTTCGGAAATATGCAGCACTATAATGTAAATTGTCTGTAACAGGTTAGGATGGGATGCATAGGCTCAGGTCTAAGTCTAGGTGTTAGGTACTTCTTTTATCGCTGCTTAGTCACTGCGCTACTATTTAGGACAAGCACACTTTCAGAACATTTCTCAGATGCTGTTTTATACTCAATTATAGTATTGTATTTATTAAAAAGATGCAAAGCAACTTAAACATGTCGAAGTCCAGATTTTTAAGAACAACGAAGCAGCAGTCCCAGTGCATACTTTTCGAAAATGGTTAATTTAATAATATATATTAAACCAATTATATTAAATAATACGTATCCCACTGAACAACTGAATTAAAGAATGACCACATTAGTATGGAGCAGGTATACCTCAGATTTGTGAATGAATGAAAATATAGCTATAATGTTCAGAAACCAAGACTGATCTTGGCTATGTGATAAAATGTATATAAAAATGAATATCCTAGGAATATCCTATCCTATCCTATCCTATCCTATCCTATCCTATCAAAAAATAGGAATATCATTCCTAGTCAGAATATGAAATACTGTATATAAAGATTTATTTTATACAGCACTTGTTTTGTAATACAGTAATGAAGACTTGGAAGCACAATATTCATTGTAGACAAACCACAAATAGGACATTTAAATGTAACCCGTGTTTAAATGTATAAGGGGGGACAATTTACTGAAAGTGGGGCAATGTTTAGAAAATAGGAAACGCTGCTGTGGAGAGGCTTGTAGAAAAGGACCAATTGTGTACAGCTTTATACATGCGTTTCCCAGGAGAATTCAAAACCTCTTCTTTGGCCTTCAATGAGTTGGCCCTTACTGTAGTGGCCAGAGTGTCACCATTTTGCTCACGGTTTGAATACAAATGCAGTTCAAGTCTCAACAAACTTAGATATGTTTCAGATCCAAAATGGTAAAAACTGTGCAATTTTATTTATTTAACTTTATTTATTACTGTGTCATTGAGGCACTTATTTTAATTTTTTTTTTACAGAATTGGTTTATTTACTTGTTCTTAAGGTTCGTTAAAGCATTTGTCTGCTTTCATGTACCAGCTCTATTTTTATGTTATTTCAACACCTTTTTGTCCCTTAGCATAGAACAGGCTATTTTTGAAAGTCTGACTTTTAAGGCCAATTACCAGGAGAATGTGTTGAACTTAAACCAGTGATTTCGACACTTGCAAAAATAAAACCAAAAAAAGTAGTTTGCGTGAGAGAGTGCATATGAATTCCACTTTAGAAAATATATATCTCGAGAGGTTAAAAGACTAGGCTTACCTTATAGCTATTAGCTAAATAATGTCAAATTCTGTTTTCTCCAATATGGGGCATTTAATGCTAGTATTCAGAAAGCATCATATTCATCAATGTTTGTGTGGCCTTTAAGATTTCTCCCAGAGTTTTACAGGTTTCAGTGCCCATAAATCTCATAATACACTACTATATTGTTTACTTCCAAGGGCTTACGTTAATTATATAATATTTCATGACTATAGTTATCTAATGTGCAATTTATACTAATATATTATCAGAGGCTTCATGATGTATAACTCACAGTCTCATCACAATTCAACCTATAAATCTCTTCCTAGATATTTGTAGTAAAAAATCAACATTACTTATGCAATTAGAGCTCGTCGCTTGTCTTCGCAGGTGTTTGCTATAATAATTTTCGCTTGCATTTTTTTAATAATAGTAAGACAACGTCCTTGATTCCATACATTTTAACGAAGGCATGGTGCCACTGACAGCCTTGCTAATTAACCGTAGAAAAAAGGTCAGATGCTCAGTTTCGAAGCAGCTTACTGAGATGTACTGCAATTAGACAAGTTTTTGCCAGGCCACCGGACCGGAAAAGGCATGTTCACTCTTTGACTGAGTGTCTGACTGATGACATGCACGTGGATGGGAGTTGTTCAGGACATCTTTACACGTGGCGGTGGGATGCTTATCACGCGGTTTTGAGAGACATTCTCATTATTTTGGCATGTGAAGAGCTGGATGTACTGATCTGTTTGTGCCCATTTTAAGGCACAATTAGGCTGAACTCTGCTTACAAATCCTTGGGTGCTCATGTACAAAATTGGAGAATGGGCCTAAATAAATAGATTAAGCACAAAACAATGGGAAACGCAGCTGATTACATATTCTGTTCTATGTTTTAAATGTAGGCAATTAGCAGCAGATAGATTTGCATGTACTTTAGTCAGCCTCCCAAAACTAGGTGCACTTTAGTATCGTAAATCTTGGTCAGTGCATTAGAGACAGCGTTGTCAGGTACATACTTCCTTCAGATTGAGCTACTTTTCATTAATTCTCCTAATTATTATTTAATTTTTTTTTTGTTTGTTTATTTATAAAAATATGTATTAAGATGAGACCTTTAGGACCACACAGACCCGGCAGCAATGCTCACAGGAACAACATGTCATACGTCACGAACAAATAAAACAATGTTCCTCATGTTTAATAAATAAATCCTACACATTAAATGGGACATTGTAACATCAACAATTATCTAAATGTTACAGCAGTAGCAGTCAACCACATGCAAAATAAAATACAGTTTAATTACACACAGGCTAATCTGCATGCAGCCTTTTATTACGGTAAAACCAGCAGGGAATCTAATGTCATAGCAGCCGTGCCCTCACTGCACTCCACACTGTTTACTTGTTCTAACACAAGAGGCTCATTACTGAACTTGCATTTCCTCTGTAGTCCAACGCTTTACCACAGCTATGGCTGACCGTTTCCACCATAATTTGCCCCTCATGCAGAGTGAAGTTACTGGCAGGTCGTACGCTGATCTACAGTCTTACTCAACTGAATGTTGTTTACAGATGCATTGCGAGTGCATTTTGCACCCACACTAAGTCACGTTTTTTTCCCTGAACCTTCTAAAACATGATAGCCCCAATAAGGTATGTGAACTTATTTCTTCTCTTTAACTCCAATTGTTCATGGATTTTGAACCCAAGTTTATAAGTTTTCAAAAATTAAACTTAAAGTAATCCACTGTCTTGACTTGACTTTGAGTTGAAACAAAGGTTATGTTCATGTTGGGTTTACTCACGTTTTTAAGGCAGCAGGTGAACTTTCGGTCCTAAGTTTAACTAACTTGAAATGTCTTACAGCGTACCTACATTATTATAAATCATGGTTTAAGTTTTTCTCCAAGTAGCAGGACGGGTTAATCTGATGACTGGACAATTGTTAAATTGTGGGAAAAAAGATAAATATCCAGCAAAAA
>CM040979.1:12954103-12966603 GCA_022985145.1 Pangasius djambal | reverse complement strand
CCTTCAAGCATCGCTATCCACACCTCCCAAAACCCCCTCTTCCTACAGTGGAGCTCGCTGGAGTCTTTACAGCAATTTGTGTGGAATATTTCTTGGACTGCTTTGGGGGAACGTAAAATATGGATGATTGTTGATATTTAGTGGACTTATTAGGGTGTAAGCTTCTTTGATATGAAGTGATACTCTGAGAGCATTCATATGATTGCTGTCAAAACAGGTTTATAGGAGAAGATAAAAAGTAAAAATGTTAATGTAAGTTGGAAGAGCAGTTTGTAGTTTTTAGGGCCCTACAGTGTCTATGACATTTCGTTGCAATGAAAACAAGCCTTCTCCTTCCCCCTCTGTAAAACTGGGTGTGTTGATATGGATGGATTATCTTAATAGGTGTGGACTTCCCTTTTCAAATAGGACCACAGGTTTTCATTAGGGTTTAAATCCAGAGACTGACATAGTCATTGCAACACACTGATTTTTGACATTTCTGTGATGTAGTGGAAACCTGTGGTCTCTTCGGGTGTTTCTTTGGGGTTATTACGTCATTAGAAGGACATCTATAGTCATAAGGTAACCAGGTTTTGGGCAAAAATATTCTGGTACATTGTGGAATTCAGTCTTCACAAGAGCTCCTTGACTGCTAAATGCAAAACAGCTCCAAATTATCAGTGATTCACCACCATATTTTACATTTAAGGGAGGGCATTTCTTTGTATGCAGCACCACTTTTTACAATAACATATTGATTTAAGATTCAAAAACGTTCTTGTTTTATGCTTGTGCAATGAGATTCTTAGTTCGATGGGGCACTTGGCAATTCCAATAATTATTGTGGCTCTGAAGCAGAAAGAAGAGAAAGGTGCTGGTTTACACTAGTTTAACACATGTGCAGCTTTAAGATGTGACCACAAAAATAAGGCTATCCAGCACTCTCTCATTATCACTGTCACTGCAACAGCATATACATTTTTTGCCCCCTCATGGGAGTCACCATGGAACATAACTCTTTCTCTGATAATGGCATTGCTGGTTTGAAAAAATAAAATACGTCGTAATTAAGTCATAACTAGAGTGTCACGTTATCGATGTGCAAGCCTGGCCTGGACAGCCGGGAATGCCAGGAAACCCTAAACTGTCTATGAAATCGCATTCAGGGGAGAGGGTCTAGTTACCTCGGACGTCAGTTCCCTAACCTGCTACTGATGGCAAAAACAGTATTTGATCATAGGGCACCATCAAGAACTATAAATAACTTATATCTTACATAACTATATCATATGTCTAGTTTTTTGGGGAAAAAATCAACTATGTAAATTACCCTTAAGATCTTTCCGTTACGTTTTCACTTGCTCTTGCATATAATCTAATTCACTTATAGTGAATTCAAATGTCAGCAGTTGTTGTTGCCAGAGGTATAATGTTGAAAAGTGTCCTTGGAGATAATATCTCTGACAGACAGATTTTAAAGTCAGTGCATTTACAAGATTTTATTTAAGTAATTAGGGACTATATTTCTTAGTTCATTCACTATAAAGGACAGATGGCATTTTAAATATTTGAAAAATGTAGTTATGAATGTTCTTATGACAGCTACAATATAATATACAATATGTAATCTTAAGTTTTGGATCAACCTTTAGGCAGTTGAGAATTAGATCAAAATGTGGATTTATGTCAAATTGAGATTTGGATGTTTCAGCAATTGTGTTTATTAAGAATTTTGAAAATATAGGTCTCATCTGAGAGTGGCTCAGTGAAACTGAGCTCAAAACCAAGCAGCAAGATTTACCAGACTCCTTCAAGAGTGTATTTGCTGTTTGCGTTAATAGTCTACGGCTCTTACTCACAGGGTTTGAAATCCACTAAAAAGCCTGTCTGGACTATATGTGCCAAAGTTTCACACATATATTTCTTTTCTAGGTCTCAGGATATAAATCTCTGTTTGACAGTGTTTCTACCCTTGGTGCAGTTTTTTTTTTTTGGTGGTTCAGTTTTAACTGGCTATAATCATTGCATTGCCCGAGCAACCCACAAGGACGCAGATTTGGAGAGGTTTCTCTTTATTGCAGCTCAGATGAGAAATGCACAAAAATCCACAGAGACACACTGTTGCTCGTTTTCTAGGTAAAGCAAAGATCCAGGGAATGTTGACAGAGAACAGTTGGAGGGATAATGAGACTCAAGACAAAGGGAGACTTAGGAAGAGGGGCTTAACAGCTGTTGGGCATCCAATCGAAGCTCTAAATTAGTTGTGCGGCTGCTAAATGATTCCATTTTGAGGGTTACTCTGATTCAGCTTCATTAGCCTACAACTGCAGGTATTGACATTTATGCCTTATATATTGCAGCATTCATTAAGAGAATATGACATGCATCATCTTCGGATTATATATATATATATATATATGTA
Source organism: Pangasius djambal (assembly GCA_022985145.1). Taxonomy (NCBI): domain Eukaryota; kingdom Metazoa; phylum Chordata; class Actinopteri; order Siluriformes; family Pangasiidae; genus Pangasius; species Pangasius djambal. The sequence goes on along the minus strand of CM040979.1, from coordinate 12,964,199 downwards.
TATATATAATCCGAAGATGATGCGTGTCATATTCTCTTAATGAATGCTGCAATCCTCCGTGAAAACGGACTTGTAAAGAGGCCTAGCAAGAGATGACTATATGTTCTGACAGACTCACCAGAAATGAAACACTTTGTTCTCTCTTTTATGGAAGAGAATGTGTCTGAGTATCCACATGGAGTTTTTAAAGCAGTGTCATCTGTCATCTGTCCACTGTCTCTAAGTGACAGGTTTGTGCATTGAAAGCTGGTGACATTACAAAGGCTGAGAGACTTTAATGAGCCAGTGTGTTTAGCCCACTGAGGCAGTTGGGTGTCAGAATTAAGCTCATAATAAGATGCCAGTCCAGGCTCGGCTGAACATTTCCAACTGTTATGGTAATGGGTTTACTTTTGCCTGACTAAAGACGGGTGCCATTTTGCCGCTTGGTTATTTTTATATCCCTTCTCTGAATTCTGTTTGAAATTATCTTCAAATGACTGAAATTTTTAGTGTTGCACCATATCATTTGGTTCTTTCTTATGCAAATTCTTTGTTTGTGTATGAAAACGAATGTCAGAACATTTGACTCTGTGAATACAGGCTTTTTAGCCTTGCATTTTCTCTCCCAGTTTTTTTGTTCTAAATGGTCAGAGTGCTGTAGGGAATCAGATGAGGTAGTGCTATGGGAGCATCAAACACTTGAGTAAAGAAAAGTGGCCCTCTAGATGTGTGAGGCAGGTTGAAGTAGCATGAAGGGTCAGGCTGAAAATTCAGATTGGACTCTTCACTTTTAAATCACCTCAACATGAAAGATGGAGCACATCAGTGGCAAGCTGCACCTCCAGGGTCCAGAGGTTGTCCCCTCTCCAGTTTCAACCACCAGCAAGAGGAATGGCTCTGAACCCAAGAGTAGACTGTTTCAAATGCTAATCAATTCAGCTGCAAAGGCAGAAATACCTCCGGGGGAGATTCAGTAAGCCAGACACATTATGTCCACTTCAGAGACCTCCTTGTCTGTATCAGCCAAGCACTAACTGTTTCTTGCTGTTTGTGCTGAATTTAGGCATCTTGCGCTGTAGATGAAGCGTGCAGTAATGCAGTTGAATGAAAATGTTAAGTGAATGAAGCGGTTGTCAATAAGGGGAGAGTCAGCTCACAAAATTATTTCAGTTATCATCAATTGGATGATGTAAACATGCTTTCTTTATGGCCACCCCTGTAATCGAATTGACACTGCAATTCATTCTGAGCAGAAGCTGTTGTTCTGTGGGGTGTGGGATGAGGGACAAGGGCCAGTCATCATCATATTTTCTGTAATTGCTTTTTGCCTGATGTAAAACTTGCTATTGAATTGAATCAACACAAACTACCAGCTGGGCTTCACGGACCAATCTGACTGCACAGAAAAGGCATCATTTGCGGAGCAACTTAGTCTTTGAGCAATTTTCTAGGACGGTTTTCGTTTACAATTACTGGAGATGAAACTCTAAAAAAACACTGTTCATCAGGAATTATATTTGATGAGTTTGTGAGTTTTTTCCAGTGATGTAATTTATAGTTGTTGCTTTTTATTTACTGAAAGTTCTCAAAATGTATGTTATTTTCAGACCATGCCCTCAACTAAATAGAATTGAGAAAGACTGTGCATCAGTAATTTTGAGCTGGAGTTGTGGGCAGCTTCTGCTTTGCTTGAGACAGCCAGACATTTAGAGAGAAAAACGGGGAGGTGGAATATTCGGTAAATCTGTTAAGTGTAGAAAAATGGGGGAAATGTGAATTTATGGATATTTATAGTTCAAATTTATAGTTAATTAGGAAGAAGGTTGGTGTTTCTGGTAACCCAGATTAAGGTAAATCAGTTATAATTCTATTTTTTTTTTAAATATATTTTTGACTCTCTGTGTAAATGCATGTATGAGGAAACCTTTAAAAAAAAAACTCAACATACAGTATATGTACTATACATGCAAGTGCAACATCATATTTTATAAACTATAAAAATTTCATACCAAGTCTACACTCTTAGGAAATTTAGAGATGTTAACTGTTGTAGACAAGTCAGTAGCACTGACGCCCAGCACAAGAACATTATGTAAGCACTAGTAAATTCAGTAAACAAAAAAGAAAATAAACCCATTGACTACAGCAAAACAGAAGTTTTCTTTTAGGGTGTATGTTTAAATATAATGCACTTCATGGAGGTATGAAACCTCAATGCCGTAACTACTGCACAAATCCCAACTGGATCCCACCACCTGCTGCACTACACACATCAGCTGAAATGTGCGCTGACTGATTGTAGATATTGTTTTTAATATGAGGATTAATTTGCATGCATGGACGACAGATCTTTTTCAGAATCAGGAACGTGCCTTACTGTTAAACACACTGAGAGAAACTATAAGAAAGACTATAGTTAGACTCAATATAATAATATTTATGTGCAAGGCGAGGTGAGAACATCAAATGTCCAGTGACTTGCTGACTTCCTACATTAGAAACGTTGTTAGAAAAGGTTAATTATAAACTTGTTAGTTTCCCTTATTCAGTATTAACACACTTAACTAGCTAACCTTTCTGCCATATGTTAGTAGATAACTTTAGCTACAACTTTATAGCCTAGCCGGTAACAAAATAATGAGACTTGGCAGCACATTGTAGCTTTTACTTGCCTGGTGGGCTAGCTAATAAATTTATGGATTCTTGGCTTATCTCTGAGGGAGAATCCTTAAAGGTTCTAGGTAGAACCCTACAGCAGTGTTTTCCTTCCAGTAATGGTTCCAAATAGAAGCCTTTTATGAGAGTGAGGACCCTTAATTATGCAGTTACCCCTTGAAGAATCCTTGATGAATATATGTTTATCAGTTTATGCTCCTAATTTTCGATGGAAGCTGTTTTATTTTTTGTTTATTACGTTTCCTACAATTGCTCTGCATTCTTGTGCGTCACATTCCTCAGATGCTGTCTATGTTTTAATTTTTATTTGCTGTTATTATGCTTGGTGTTGTTTCCTGAGTGCTGTCGTGGTACTTAATGCAATATTGGTGTGGAGGTGGAAATGATGGTGTTGTGAAAAACACTAATATTCAAGCAAACCACTTTTCTGATATTTCACATTCATAAAAGGTATAAACTAAGCCCAGCTCCACAATATTCTACAGTAATGGGCCAGTAAGCAGCTCTTTTATGAGGAGTTTGAAACGAGGCAGTAAGCAGTATATTAGCTCAGTGGTTGGAAAACAGATGAAGCTTTTTCAATGTTTCAGTGTTTCCACTGAAACAGTGTATAGAATTATCGCCAGCAATCTGTTTACTATTAACCTGACCCTTTACTCCTACTACAAACCTTTCAAAGGTGTGTGCTTTCTCAATGTGGTTTACATGACACACCACATGCAATTTGCCGCACAGAGCCTCAAGTTATTTCTTTATTTAAAAGTAGAGCAACAGCTCACGGCAGCAGGCTGGACATTGAAGTGGTTGAGTGTGAACGTAAACTCTTAAAGAACTATGCTGTACTGAGCCCAGGGGATAAGAAAATGCCTCTTTTGTATGGTAACAGACTACAAATCTTGTAGTGAAATATACGGCACATCTTTAGTGATCCCTGAATGTATCTGACAGCCGCTGGCAAAAGGCGTATCAACATGCTGTCAGATTTGGGCTTTAGAGAAATGCTCACCCAATGCCTTCACGCTTACACAGTGTTACATGCCGGCTGTAAATCTGAAATGTTTTGGAAAGATAGAAACGCCAAATTACATTTTGATAGCATACACTAATATTTCCTTGCTTCTTACCTTGTTTCTACTTGTTCCACCGTTCTCTGCAACGTATCATCACAAAGCATGGTTATAATAATGTAATAACATGGTAATAATAGTATTATAACCTTATTTTGAACCATACATGCCATACCAGCATTCTACCATTTAACTATTGTAGCCATCCATTCCATCTCATAGAACATCTGTTCTCTCCAACTTTTCATGTTGATCAGAGGCGGTTGTGTGTGATGTCGGCGAGTTTCTGTGTGATGACCATGTGACCTGTGTGTCTGAGAGCTGGCTCTGTGATGGAGAAGCCGACTGTCCAGACGCCACTGATGAAACCCTGCAAAGATGTAAGTCATTCATCCAACATAAAGCATTTCCATACCAGCTCATAATCATACTGTATGAATAAATTTACATTTACCCTGTGTACAAGCCAAGTCTGCAAGAAAACTCTCTCAGAGCTGCTAAAATGTTGAGAGCTTTCCTATTTGTCTCTAGCAAGCATATTCATGAAAAGATTGATCAGTATGTGCTTTACAGCAATTCCTGATTACTTTATGTTGGTGGAGTTTTCCACAAATGTTAATTTATTCCATATTCCAGGCACAGTAGGCCAACTCTTCCCTCCTCTGGTATTCCATTATCATTTAGATTAATCACGTCAGCTCCGTTTTATGTATAATGCCCCTGAGTGGAAGCGGGAATTATTTATCATAGGAATTTTGAGTAGCTCATTATCATGGATTAGGTATTGATAGGAAATGGAATTAAGCACGTACACTATCAGTTTCCTCATTTACAAGACTTCTGTATCTCCTATAACCTGGGTCACTGCCAACTCACAGTTGTTGCCAGGAAAGTTTATGATTGTTGGTAATAAAGGCAGACGGTTTCTTAAATGTTTTCATGTATACTAGAGAGAAAATAAAAAGTAGTTGCGCTAAAGGTGCACGAGGTCTTTTTTGTTGTCTTTATATTACAAATACTGTGGACATGCTATATTCAACACCCGCTATGGCCAACATCTACAGTTTCGCTATAGCATTTATGATATTTTACCATTTGCTACGGTAATACTGGAGCCACCTGAAATTATGGATTTCTGTTTTTCAGATAAAACTGTAGTCAGACCAAAATCAAATAAATTTCCCCTGGTTGAAAATCAATTCACAGAAGGGGAAAGGACATGGGTCTTTTGCTTCGCACTGACTTTATCTAGGTGAACTCTGACCTGTGAATTCACACGCCCCGATCTTATGAGCCAGTAGAAAACAAGTGAGTCGAACTGTGATCTCTTTAGCCAATACAAATGGAAGAGCTGATAATTATTAAGTAATATCCATTATTAATTATTAAGTAACAAATCATTCAAAAAGTTATTGTTTTTTACGTTGAAAATAACACACCTTCATTTGCTCAACACAAGTGCCAATTTGAAATATTTACAGTATATGTTCCATCCTGAACTCCTTTTGTGCTTTTCATATTACTGTCCTTGTTTTTTTTTTTTTTTACTTTGCAGTACAAAGTGCAAAGTAGATTCTTTACATAGGCTAAATTATAATATAAAGCCCTGTTAGCTCAGCTTGATTGTATCTTCATTATATTATCATATCGTGCTCAGCTTATACAAGATATCCAAACACAAGACAGTGTATTTGCAGTCCTGTGGAACCCTTTCATAATACACTTAAAATGTAAATCATTTTAGCGCTTCTTTATATTAGGCAGCTCCAAAAGGTACAGCACTCCGTTACACGTCGTTACACGTATGTATTAATATCCATGCCTTAATCCTCAAAGTTTTGCGACATGAACCAGGAAGCAGTTCTTATGTGCTTTCCTCAAAGATTTTTCACTCTGTGTAAGTTGTGTGTATTGGCTCTGTGTATTTTTTAAAAATGTTGACATTTCAGTGATTTTTTTTTTAAAGTTCTTCCACCATGGAATGTAATCACCTCATTGTGTTGCCTCGAGGGAAGGGTGGCTGAGTGTTTCCTGTGCCATATGGCCAGAGGGAACCTGGCTTAGCCTCTCATCCAGCAGCCCTCTGGGACCAGCCAGACTACTAGGGCTAGCAGAGGGAGCTGGAAAACAGCCTGCTCTCCTCTAATGGGGAAAAGAAAGTGGGATGACAGGCCTGAAACACTCCAAGCACGTTGCACCCCACTCCATAATAAGAAGGAAACTTTCTCGCTTGCTTAAGAGCTATCTTTCTGCCTAGTTGAACTTTTTTCATATTTTTCAGTGAACATTTTTATCAGTGTTAAGTTTTGACTAAAGTAAGAGAGATTTACAGCCAAAGATTTACAGTTTTAGTGGAACTGTCAGGTTTGTAGGCAACACCTCAGGTAGTCACTGTTAATGGCATAATAGTCAGTGTTGTTATTTTTTCCACATTTCTGTCACATCAAATTGTGCCTTCTGCACTATACTTGGCTTGTAGGTCTTACTTATAAGCACTCTACTTCAGGAAAGTCTTTCACATCACCATAGATACTATAGCAAATCACTGCTACTTAAAATTTTGCCACCCGTATTATGTATTTCATGATGTCATCACTATAGACATTGATGATAATAATAATAATAATAATAATAATAATAATAATAATGCAAGCGTGTGTGTATGTGTGTGTGCTTTTTATTGTCTATTCATTCTGGGTGAGTGATGTGCAGATATCAGGTGGGACAGCAAAACTGTCTGTTGCCTAGGGCAGTGAATTGTCAGAGGCAGTGGACATTCATATTTACATCTGGAACTTTCTCGTGCTAGAGTCAGAGCTGTACACTACACTACTCTCCCCTCTGACACTGTCAAATTCAGTTATTTCTTCCAGAGACTGGAGTCTAATACTACTACTACTACTACTACCACGTTAACAATGCTACAAAAATGGCTCAGTGATGTTTAAATATAAATATGAATGTCCACTGCCTCTGACAATTCACTGCCCTAGGCAACAGACAGTTTTGCTGCCCCACCTGATATCTGCACATCACTCATCCAGAATGAATAGACAATAAAAAGCACACACACATACACACACACACACACACTTGCATCATCATCATTATTATTATTATTATTATTATTATTATTATTATTGCTTTCTATACATCATGAAATACAACTGAAAAGTGAAACCTGACCTAGGTGAGACAACTACATAGCAATAAAGATTTGTCTTAATATGGGTGGGAAAATGTTAAGTTTTAGAGATTTGCTATAGTATCTATGGTGATGTGAAAGACTTTCCTGAAGTAGAGTGCTTATAAGTAAGACCTACAAGCCAAGTATAGTGCAGAAGGCACAATTTGTTGCAACAGAAATGTGGAAGAAATAACACCACATCTCAACTGTTTATCCTGACCATTATGCCATTAACAGTGACTAGTTTGTAGTTTGTTATAACCCATGGTTTCATAGTACTAGAGTTAGCATGACTGCCCTGATTACTACTAGATTTACTAGACTATAATACACCAAAAACATAGGCACTGATTTGTTTAAGTGATATTAAACTTCAATATGAATTAGCATGAAATGCTGTTTTCCTTTGGGGTACTGCTTTCTCATTTTCACACACTGAATGAGAAGTCCATTCAATTAAAATGTAACTAACTTTCCAGTATTGGTTATTAGACACTTTAGCTGACGGTATTATTACATTTGATGTCAGACGAAGGAGAATTTTATGTGCGTTCAGCCTCTGCTGGCCAATCTCATATTATAATAAATAGATAGTAAATGTTTCCATTCCACAGGAGAATTGGCACCTGCAGGAAAGAGGTCTGGGAGGTAATGTAGCGTAGCGCCTTGTTATTGAGCTGAAGGGCAGCCATTTTGCATTGTGCAGTATTTACCTCTGCAGTTAACAGAAAAGTAAAAAAGAAAAATGGCCTGGTAAGACCCTAAAGTAGTATGAATTTAGGAATTGGTAACGTGGAGCCAGCAGAAATATAGTATATTAGTATATGCAATATATATTTAAATCTCAGTCCACAACTTTCAAGATGCATTGCATATATACACTGATATGCTGATCAATGTGAGCTAATGAGCTTTCGAGATGATCCTGTTTATTTTGTTGAAGTCTTTGTACAGTGTGAGTGTACTCTTACTCACTCGTCTAACGCTTGCCACCTGCTTTGATGCAGCAAATAAATAAGTAGAACAAACAAAAGAAAAGCAGTCTCTCCTGTTTGTGAAGGTTCTGGAGCTGTAAGCCTCTGAGAAATTTAGAAAGAATGTAGGCTCAAATACTAGCTTTAAAAATGAAATCATTTGGCGTCCAATTTTGCTGTGACAAAAAGCTCAAAGGAGGGTTGTAATAAAATATACATTCAGGCAGCATTGTTCTCATGAGCCGTAAATTGCATAATTTAGCAAGCATTTTAGTGCTGTTCTAGCAAGTATGTTTAGTCCTATTTTATTCAGTATGTTTATGTTTTATATATTGTCAGATTTGCTTTGCCGTTTTTTCTTTTTTTCTTTTTTCTTTCCATGTAACTGCAGCACCATTTTCCCCCCTCTTTTACCCCTCAGTATTGTTTTGGTGGTGACAAAATCATCAGCATGTGACTTGCAGCTTTCTGAAAAGAGCATATTTCAAAATCTGACAGTTTGCTGTCATGGTACCATTGGGTGACATCAAAGTATTAAAGCCTACATTAGGCCCCTGCTGTTGCAGCAGAGATGTGTGTTGATACACTGCGTGCTTTGATACACCAGAGCAAGCACTTGGCTCGGTTTTGGGGGAAAGAAACTATACTATGTAACACCCCTGCACAGGAACATGCATATATGCCACTGGGATGTGCTCTGTAGAAAACAAATGCTAAATCACTAACGCATTAATAGTTTTCTTCTCTAAGATTTTATTTTCTCCAATTTCCAATTGGCTTGTCATAGCACTAATATCACTCTAATATCTTGTACATCTTTGCTTTTTGAACATTTCTTGTACGTTTTTTCCTTTTTTTCCCCTTTTCCTTCACTTAAAATGCCCTCTTCTGCATAATTTTAGTATATTAATGGCCCTGTTTCTGCACAGATTTAGCAGCTCATTAATTCTTTGGCTATTCCTACACAATATTCCAGTCTTAAATAATAATACAGTCGCAACAGTAGCAAATGCCACGTTGTAATTGCGCTGCATGTTTTAGGCTAATAACTCCAATATTTTAGATTATTGTCTGTCACTTTAGAAAAGTTGTATTCATGTGAGATTATTTGAAACAGAGCATTTTGTATGAATCTGTGAATACCATGTAGTAAATATTATATATATATATATATATATATATATATATATATATATATATATACACACACTGCATGGCCAAAAAAAGTCGCTGTTTAGATTTTAATAGGCAAATAGATAAGAGTCTATGAATGGATCATTATTAGAGTGATTATAATGTTTCTAGCATGTTATATGTTTGGCAACAGTTCTTTTAATCTTAAAAGATGAAGTGTGTAGCTTTTTAGTTCTTTAATAACCATGTAGAAAGACGTATCATGGCCATATTCCAGGATGACACTGCCAAGATTCACCAGGGTTAAAATTGTGAAAGAATGGTTCAGAAAGCATAAAGAATCATTTTCACACATGAATTGGCACCTCTGAGTCCTGACCTTAACCTCAGTGAAAGTCTTTGGGATGTGCTGGAGGAGACTTTACAGAGTGCTCATCTCTTTCATTGTCAGTACAAGATCTTGACCAAAAACTGATGCACCTCTTGAAATAACATCACAGCATTTATTTCCATCAAGCAGTGCATCAATCTTTGGTCAAGATCTTGTACCGACAATGAAAGAGATGAGCACTCTGTAACATGCTAGAAACATTATAATCACTCTAATAATAATCCTTTCATAGACTCTTATATATTTGCTTATTAAAATCTAAACAGTGACTTTTTTTTTTCAGTGTGTGTATATACACTATATTACCAAAAGTATTCGGTCACCCATCCAAATGATCAGAATCAGGTGTCCTAATCACTTGGCCTGGCCACAGGTGTATAAAATCAAGCACTTAGGCATGCAGACTGTTTTTACAAACATTTGTGAAAGAATGGGCCGCTCTCAGGAGCTCAGTGAATTCCAGCGTGGAACTGCCATAGGATGCCTCCTGTGCAACAAATCCAGTCGTGAAATTTCCTTGCTCCTAAATATTCCACAGTCAACTGTCAGCTTTATCATAACAAAATGGAAGAGTTTGGGAACAACAGCAACTCAGCCACGAAGTGGTAGGCCACGTAAACTGACGGAGAGGGGTCAGCGGATGCTGAAGCGCATAGTGCAAAGAGGTCGTCGACTTTCTTCACAG
>CM040979.1:12940098-12954003 GCA_022985145.1 Pangasius djambal | reverse complement strand
TCGTTGGCAAAGAGGGCTAATTTATGCTCTCCGGACCCCATTTCCATCCCTTTAATTGAATGGTTTTGCGTAATCCATTGGCTCAATGGTTAAAAAAAATGAGGCAAAAAGAAGTGGTGAAATGGGGCACCCCTGTCTTGTACCCCGCTCTAATTTAAATGGATCTGTCTGTTTATTTGTCTGTTGCTTGCCTTTGACAAATAAAGCCTGTCTGATCTAAATTAAGAATTAATCTTTTCATGCTAAAATGGAGGTAAACAACTTATAGTCAACATTTAGAACACTAATTGGCCGATAGTTCCACATTCCAACTTATCTTTTCCCACCTTTAAAATGACCGAGATAATCGCTTCTCTCCAGGATGGTAAGATTTCCCTTTTTTGTACTACCCAATTGTAAGCCTTTAATAAAGTTGGGGCCAAATGATCAAACAAGGATTTGTACCATTCCGCAGGGTAGCCGTCAGCTCCTGGTGATTTGCCTGTCTCTAGTCTTGCCACAGCTACTTTTAACTCCTCCATTTTAATTTCCGCTAATAAAGATTTATTTTGTTCCTCTGACACTGTGGGTAATTCGAATGAGGCTAAAAATGAATCTATCTGGAGATCGTTATTAATTTCAGGTTGTGAATACAAAACTTTATAAAAAAAAAATAAAAAATTCAAAACTCTGTTGTATTTGCTCTAATTGACAGTGTATCTCCCTAGCTAGTTAGCTCTATCTGCTTGTTGTTTCCTTAATCTGTATAATCTAATAATTTTAATGATTTTCCCCCTATTTCATAGTATCTTTGTTTTAAGAACAGAAGTTTCTTTTGGAATTCTTTAGAATATATTTCATCTATTTCTTTAACTGTTTTTTTAATATCTTGCTTCACCTTATGATTCATTGTAACCCTGTGTTCGTTCTGTAGTCTTTTAAGTTTAATTTCAAGGTCTTGTAGTTTCTGCTTTCTAAGTTTCTTTAAATTAGATGTAATGGATATAATTTTACCTCTTACTATTGCCTTTAGTGCATCCCAGACTGGTGATGGTGTCAACTCCTCGTTATCATTTCACATCGTTTATTCCCACATAAGATTTAATCTAATTTTCTAAAGTTTGATTGATTTGGGAATTGTTTAAGATATCTGAATTCATTCTCCAAACTGTAAATTTAGGTTTCCTATTCAGACCCACAGACATATAAATAGGACTATGATCAGAAATATCCATCGTGCCCAATTCACAGTGATCAACTAGATGCAGATCCTTTTTAAAAATAAAGAAGTAATCTATTCTGGAGTACGTCATATGGGGATGAGAATAGTGGGTGTACGAACCCTGGGATTTTAAAGATTTGTTAAAGATAATCAGTTCTTCCCTTAGCATTGGCTATGTACCTAAATCTGTGACCATGATGCATTCGTGGGCACCCAGGAGCACTGCCTATCTTTGTACTCTCGGAGAACCCATCTGAGGAATCGGTTTCTTCTCATTAAACAGTGAAATCAAAGGTTTATGGTCTGTGAAGATGGTAAAGGATCTTCTATATAGGTATTTATGGAATTTCTGTATGCCAAACACCACTGCCAGTTTTTTTTCTTTGTCCAATTGAGAGTGCCTTTTCTCTGCAGGTGTGCGAGTACGGGACCTGAATCCTAGAGATTGTTCACTACCATCTTCCATTCTATGTGATAACACGGCCCCCACTCCATAGGGTGACGCATCACACGCAAGAAAGAGATCTCTGTCTACAGAGTTATGTGCCAAGACATTAGCCAATTGCAGCAGCCTATTTGAGTGCTGAAAAGCCTCTTCCTGCCCCGATGTCCACTCCCAGTGCTTTCCCTTCTTTAAGAGCTTGTATAGTGGTGCCAGGAGGGTTGCCAGATTCAGAAATTTCCCATAGTAATTCAGTAAACCTACAAAGGCCTTTAACTCTGACACATTGGTAGGAGTTGGTACCTCTACTATAGCTTTCTTTTTCACGGGGCAGAGCCCTTGGGCATTCCTTCGTCCTGCAGGAAAACACTTTTCTCTCTCTTCAATCTCAACCCTGCCTTTGCCAGCCTTGGCAGCACCATGCTCAGGTTCTCTAGGTGCTCTGCTGTATCCACGCCCGTTATCAGGATATCTTCTAAATATACTGCTACTCTGGGAATTCCCTGCACCAATCCCTCCATTATTCTTTGAAATATGGCAGGAAATATGGTACATGAACATACCTTGCTGGGTGTTTATAGTCAGATACTTCTGTGACTCCTTGTCCACCACCACCTGCTGGTATGCATGGCTCAGGTCCAACTTTGAAAACTTTTTCCCACCAGACAATGTAGTGCACAGATCTTCCAGGCAGGGTATTGGGTACTGCTCTAAGGATGCTGCTCTATTAACAGGCAGTGTATAGTCGCCGCAAAGTCTTATAGAGCCATCAGCCTTTAAAACTGGGACCACTGGTGCAGCCCACTCTGAATGCTTCACAGGTCTGATAATGTTTTTCCTCTGTAGACGCCTTAATTCCTCATCCACTTCGGCTTGCATAGCATACGGCACTGATCTGGGGCAGAAAAATCTGGGCACTGCCTCGGAAGAAATATGAATTTGTCTTGCACTCCTCTCAGTGTTAATAACTCCGCTTTAAAAACGTCACTGTTTTTTGTCAACTCACTCCATGACAGATCTTCTTTTGTACCTGAAGCACTTGTCTGTCATGTTTAATCTGATCCCAAGCTAATTTTAATTCTGCTAGCCAACATCATCCAGGCAGGTTTAGACCATTCCCAGCCACAACAATAGGCAGTTTTTTCCTTTGCCCTTGGTAAAAGCCATCTGGGTAGCACCTATCACTTCAATTGGTTGTCCAGTATAAGTTTCCAGTTTTCACAATTCCAGTGTGCTTTAGTGCTGAGCTGTTTTTTAGTTTATTAAATGTCTCCTCATTTAAAACAGTCAGACTACAACCGGTGTCTATCTCCACCTACACCTTGTGCCCTTCAATTTGCATATCCACTGTATATGGCTGCATTTCCATTGGATTGTGACTGCTCACTTTTCTTATGCATTCTCAAATAAATACATAAATACATCCTCAGTATCATTGGTTTTCACTTTCCTCCACTTTCTTTGCACGATGATGATGCCCAGGGCCCACTTTGTCTCTCAACATCTGTTGCAGTATATCTCCATAATTACAATCATGTGCAAGTTTGCATAACTCTGCCACAAGGTCAATAACTGTCTCATCAGATTTCCTGGAACGTGAGTCAAACTTGAAACATTGAACTATCTTGCTCGGCTTCGGGTTAAAATGGTTCTTTAGCAAATCCACCAGCTGTGCATATGATTTAGATTTTGGCTTAACAGGACTCAACAAATTATGAAATAAACTGTAGGTTTTTAGGACTCACCACACTCAGTAGAATTGCCCTCGGCTTCTCAGCATTGTCTGTCATTTGCTTCAATGAAATGCTCTAAAATCTCACAGTATTCTTCCCATGACTGAGTCCTTGTCAAACTCTGCTAGCATCCCAATAGTAGCCATGTTCCCCGCTTTTCAGATAGCCCTCAGCTATTTCCTTTTTTTTGTTTAAATGACTTTATCCCTACATGGTACTCATGCGTTCTACAACTGGCCTCCTTGTCACCAAAAATATGTAGTAACTTACAATAAGAAATAGGCGGCAACAGTGAATGGTCGTACACACTTTACTGGGACAAACTATTCAACAACAGCCCAACAGCACACATGCACATGGTTCTTCTTTTTAAGAACCTAGGTACATTCCTACTATATTACATTTACATTTACGGCATTTGGCAGACGCCCTTATCCAGAGCAACTTACAATTATCTCATCTATACAACTGAGCAGTTGAGGGTTAAGGGCCTTGCTCAAGGGCCCAGCAGTGGCCATAACCAGAACTGCTAGAACAAAACACATTTTACTCAACCTACTACAGTCCTCATAGCACAGGCATGTAATAAGCAGAGACAATATACTAATGAGAAGTACATCATCTCAAAATATGTCATTTAACATAGTTACTGTATATGGGAGGAGCAATGCCACAATCAGTTTTGTACCTCTGGTTGAGGACACTTCTAGATGTAAAGCTTCCACATCCAGTTCTTTCCAATGAACATTGTAAGATTCATTTCCACATTCTCCACATCTTCATCTGCTCTCACTTTTGAAAGAAAGAATTGCACGTTTGGCAGTGATGACCAGATTAAAGCACTCATTCAGCTACAGCACAACAGATTAAAAAAATGTATACAAAGAGAAAAGCAGCAGCATTACTCACTGGTAAAATAAATATCATAACAGTTTTATACTATTATTACTTTTTAACTTTAAAAAATATCAAAAAGTGAAACAAAACATTAGTAAAAATAAAAAAGTAATTATAGTATAAAACTATTACATTGTATTTGCAATGTAAATGAGAAATTTAAATAAGGTTTTAACTCTAATATAATGAATTCCAGTGTTGAATAAAGAGTAAATAACGAATCCTGCAAACAGAGACACACTACACCAAGCAATTAAATTTAATTAAATTAAACACTTTAAAAGAGCAGTGAAAACCAAAAGCAATAAGTCTGCCCATATACATGTTACAAACTTAAAAAAAAAAATTATGTAATAAAGTCAAAATATCTACATAAAGTAAATATTCACCACAAGCAAAAATTATTTACAAAGGAACATTTTTCATTTTCTTTTTTCTGCCACCCATCTCCATCTTTCCATCTCATAAAAAGCACACTTTGAAACTGTTTCTGAAACAGGTCATCTCTTTATCCTCTGATGTTTGCAAATGGAAAAGACTTTGGCAGGACAATAAACATACTGTATTTCCCTGCAACTCCAGGAAAGTCTGTGTGTATATGTGGACTGTTTGGTCCCTGCTTCAGTTCCATTTTACAAAATATACACAGCAAACAATGTGTTAAGATTCAGGCATTTCTTTGTTGCCTTAATTTCTCTCTGAAAGAACACTGTCTTGAAATGGCATTCTGGGGTTTGTTAGTCCTACAAGTCTTTTGCTTCTGCTCTGGATGTGGTTGCCTCTCTCAGAGCAGGTGCTGGTGGGTTTAAAACTGCAGAGTGCATTGTTACCACTGGCACACTAGTAGTTTCACTCCCCTCTGTCAATGAGAGCCACAGTTGCTGTGTCTCAAAGCTTCTCTGGACTTGTATTTAATCAAGAACCAGTGTTCACAGTTAGGCCAAGTGCTTGACATACTGTGCTATGTGCAGTCTTGTGGTTGGATGAGGCATGCTGTCGGGATCAGTAAAGGACCATTGCTGCATACTCCTGATCCACAAGTTTCAGCAAGTCCTTCTTCCCATGATGCTTATTTAGCCAGCTGTCAATGGCCTCCTTCATTGGTGCTGACTTGTCCTGCAGAGACAGGTTATTAGTTGCTTCTGAAGCAGATGTCCCAGTGGTCCCTTACAGAACACAACCTTAACTCTTCCTGTGAAAAAACAATTTTTTTGTGCATGATGACCTGTAAGACAGAAAAAGCGGAATAATCACATTCAATGTGTTTTCTGGAATGCATCCTGAAACATGCAACTGTACACTTTGCTTTGACATTCAAAAAACATTACACATAAATGCAAATTATGAAGTTTTTTTAAGCTTATTTGTTACACCCCATGGCTCAGAAAGGACGTAACAAAAACGGGGACACACAAGAAAGTGCAAATAATGTACAAAATCTATTAACAAAGCAGAACTATACAAAAAAGAAGCAATGTAGCATGAGCTAGTCAGGAATCAATGGTGTAAAGTTAAGTGTATGCATGAAAATGTAATTGACCGTAGCAATGTTGGATGTATAAAGTAAACAAGATTAAACAAAACCCAAACGAAACCAAGTCCGAAGTGCCGCCCACCTCCGGCCGGCCGCCACACCGCTTCCAAAAGGCAAGGCAGGAAATGAACAGCAGGCGTCCCCAATGATCCCATCCAGGAACAACCAGCCGGAAGGTGGAGCAACTGCACAACTCAACCCAGGGAGGACGCGCACAACGCATGGGTCGTCACACCCCGCCCCTTAAGACAGGGGTCTGTCAATAATCCCTGTAATATACAAAACAAAAGTCAGCAAAATATTTAACTGCACTTCATTTACCCAGAGGAGCATGTGACAGTGCATCAGCGACAATATGCTCAGATCCTCGGACATTCGAATATCAAGGGAGTAAAAACAAAGACCAACGAATAAGCCTTTGATTCGGGCAATGAAAAGAATTCTGAAATGTCAGCGGGTTGTTGTCCGTATAGAAAACAACTGGTTGACCCAAACCAACATAAACGTCAAAATGTTGTAGCGCCCAAATCAAAGCCAAAGCTTCCTTTTCTACCACAGAATAATTCAGTTGATACGAGTTAAACTTGTAGGAGAAGAAACTGACAGGGCGAACCACGCCCTCCTCATCCTCTTGTTGGAGAACAGCCCCTGCACCAACTTGACTTGCATCCACCTATAAAGAAAAAGGCCTCTCAAAGCAAGGGGCAGCAAGAACAGTAGAACAACATAGCAAAGATTTGACATTGTCAAAAGCCATTGCACAATTTGAACAAATTTTGCCTTGGCCTTTAGAAGATCAGTAAGTGGTGCGACAACTGAAGAGAAATTACGGCAAAAGGAACGGTAGTAACCTACCAACCCTAAAAAAACACATAAGCTCCTTTTTTGTAATAGGAACAGGATAGTTACAAAGGGCCTGAACTTTGGCACTTAACGGCCGAACGCCTCCGCTTCCCACCACTTTGCCAAGATAAGTTATGGTAGCCTGAGCAAAACTACATTTGGCCAGGTTCACTGTTAATTTGGCCTCGGACAAACGCCTCAGGACAGCACACAAGTGTTTTAAGTGTGAATCCCAACCATCACTAAACACCACAAGGTCATCTAAATACACCGCACACCCCTCAAGGCCGGAAACTACTCGGTTCATCAGCCGCTGAAAGGTGGCAGATGCATTTCTTAACCAAAATCTCATAACCTTGTACAAAAAGAGGCCTGATGGGATAATAAATGAGGAAATTTCTTGAGCTCTTGGAATCAACGGCAGCTGCCAATACCCTCTCAGCAGGTCAAGCTTGGTTACAAATTTGGCAGAACCAGCCTGGTCAATACAGTCATCCACTCTTGGAAGTGGAAAACAGTCAGGCTTTGTTACACTATTAAGTTTACGGAAGTCTGTGCGAAACCTTACCGAACCATCAGACTTTGCAACCAACAGGCAAGGAGATGCCCAGTCTGAATTCAAAGGAATCGCCATCTCATTTTCCAACATGTATCTGATTTCGGCTTCCATCAGCTTTCGTTTCTCTGGTGACACTCGATAATGACGTTGTTTAATAGGAGAAGCATTACCCACATCAATATCATGTTCAGCCCAGTCAGTTTGCGTTGGTGTGTCCCCAAACAATTCTGGAAAACTCTAACAAAGAAATCAATTCTATAGACTGTGAAGGTGGCAAATAAACCAGAGTAGCAGCAAGCTTTTCCAAAGACTCAGTATTTTTTAATCGCCCACTTAAAACACTATCATCAGGTTCATAACCCTCTTTCTCCAACCCCTTCTCCCCTAAACAAGAGTTCTTAACATCGGATGTCACAAGAGGTACTGAATGAACAGAACTTTCACTGTTTGACTTGGACTTCTCATAGTACGGTTTCAACAAATTCACATGACATAGCTGAGTAGACCTCCTCCGATGCGGAGTTGCCACAATATAATTTTCGTCACTCAGCCTACGTTTTATCACGTATGGGCCCTCAAATTTTGCTTCAAAAGGAGAAGACGGCAAAAGACGCGACACCAGAACCTGATCTCCCGGCTCAAAAACACGGCGTTCAGTTTTACAGTCATACAGCAGTTTCATATTCCTCTGCTGCTTTTCAAGCTTCACCCTGGCCAACTGTCTTGCTTGTACCAACCTCTGACGAAACCCCTCAACATACAAAAGCAAATTTTTTGGTGAATCTGAACTTTTAACTGGACTTTGAAGCACTTCCAAAAGCCCATGAACTTTATGACCAAAAACTAAGTCATTAGGACTAAATCCAGTGCTTTCTTGCACAACCTCACGTGCAGCCAATAACAACCAGGGCAATCCCTCCTCCCAATCTCTATCCAACTGTACACAATAAGCACGAAGGAGAGATTTCAAAGTTTGATGAAACCTCTCCAATGCTCCTTGGCTTTGTGGATGATATGCACTAGCAAGATTATGCTTAATTCTTAGCTGTTTCAAAACTTGTTGGAAAAGATGAGATGTAAGGTTTGTACCCTGATCACTCTGAATGACTTTTGGGATGCCAAAAATTGCCATAAACTGCGACAAAGCTCTTACAACTGACCGTGATGTAATTGTGCGCAAAGGATAAGCAGAAGGGAAACGCGTACCTAGACACATAACGGTAAGCAAATATTTGCTTCCCGACTTTGAACATGGTAGAGGCCCCAAACAATCCACCACCACATGTTCAAAGTGTTCACAGTTTACTAGAATTGGATTTAACGGAACCGGTTTCAATTTCTGATTTGGCTTACCAGTCACTTGACAAGTATGACACCTTTTAACATAAGCTGAAATATCACGCTTCAATCGAGGCCAAAAAAAATAAAGCAGAACCCGATCATAGGTTTTCTTAACCCCAGGGTGACCAGATTTTTCATGAGCAACTTCCAAAACAACAGAACGAAACTTTGCGGGAACAACCACTTGAACAATAGGATCACCAACAAAATCCTCGCCATGAGGACTCCACTTCCTCAGCAGGAGACCTTCCTGAACAAACTATCCTCTAGCAACATCGGATGCTTCACTGTTTTATAAGAGCAAGAGCAAACAATGCAGCCAATGAAGAATCTAAACGTTGTTCTTTACTAAATTCATCTGTGGAGAAAGGAAAGGACAGATCAGACAAGTCAGGTATAGAAAGAGAAATAACTGCCTTTGACACTCTTTTGGTTTCATCTGTCAGCACATGCTCAGCATTTTTAGTCATAGCCCGAGTTGCGACAGCCACAGGGTCCCCCTTTGAAACTTCCTGAATAATCTGCTCCTGAGACAAAACGATAGGAGATGAAGGTACATTAGGCCAAACCTGGTCTCCTGCCAATTTATTACATAAAATAAGGTGAACACCGTCAATTCTTCAATTAGTAAAACAGGACGCAGTCCTACCACTACCTCACCAGTCACTAAATCGGAGTTAAGCTTCACTTTATGTAAAGGAACTGATAGTGTATTCAAACCCAAACCCCAAACTAACATGCTCTCCCCAATGTCAGATTGCGAGGAAAATGACAAAATGGATTCTAAAATAAACGAATCCACAGCTCCAGTGTCACGCAAAATTTTAAATGGAACTTCCACAGTTCCATCCACTAACTACACTCGACCTTCCGTAATGAAAGGAGCATAACTAGACAAAGAATCATTAGAAAAGTTTACTCTCAGTCTCAGTATTACCCAAGTGAACAGAATTGGCTATTGCAGCAGGTTTAAATTTATTTGTCTCAACTCATTTATTTTTACTTTTAAGTACCAAACAATCCGCTTTCCAGTGTCCTTTTCCACGACAATAGCGACACGTTTTTGACGGATCAACTTTGCTTGAAAAAATGCGATCAGATTGTGGAGTGTTATTTGTAAAACGAGCTTCGCTCGCTCGCTCTCTCCCTCGGGCGTTTGCCAAACAGTAGCAGTACTCCTGTGAGTAAGAACAAAGTCATCAGCTAATGACGCTGCTTCCTCAGGAGACTGAACTTTGTGTTCATTAACATATGTCGCAATTTGCTCAGAAACAGAGGTTTTAAACTGCTCAGTTATAATCAACACAAGCAAATCCTCAAACGTTTCAACATCAAGGGATGCACACTAACGAGTAACATGTCGTCTTAAGTCTCGCACAAACTCCAAATGGGTCTGGCCTGGAGTCATCTTGCACGACCTAAATCGTTGTCGATACGTTTCAGGCACGCACTCATATGCTTTCAACACCGCCAATTTAACAGCATCATAATCCTTGCACTCATCAGTAGTTAAAGCAGAAAAAGCTAACTGCGCCTTACCAACCAAACCGCACTGCAACAGCAACGCACAGTTTGCTTTAGACCAACCTTGTGTAACGGACGTGAAAGGACACACACACACATGGGATTTCTTCAGCTGTGGTTGATCTTTTTGATAGAAAAAGGGGTACAAATCAAGTTGGCTGAAGAAGACAATATACTGCAGATATACATATGACCACAGCAGTGACACTAAAGTCTGCTGCCATAAAACACATAATAGGACACAACGTGAAAACTGTAACAGTACACCTGTAAATAGCAACAGTGTAGTAATACTGGCCAATAAACTGATGATAACAAGAAAACCTCATGAATTTCTAAACAGCATTTGTTAACATTTATAACATCATAAACATGAAAGCAACATACCTTTTTGATAGAAAAAGGGGTACAAATCAGGTTGGCTGAAGAAGACAATATACTGCAGATATACATACGACTAGAAAAACAGAAATGACACTTTCACTCGACTCATATTACAATTAATTATCAGAAATATTAAGACAGACGCAACGACCACATGAGATGCACTCGTTCCCGCTCGTGAATGCACGAGGAAATTCAATACATTTATAATGACCTCAACAACCGTGTTAAAGTGTTAAATACATTATATAGTCATGTTCAAATACGTCAATTCAATCATTTATGTGAAAATATTCACATATGACACTTATGACAATTAATACGTTAATGAGTCAGAGTGTGAAAAATCGTACATACCCACAGCAGCGACACTCAAGTCTGCTGCGGTACGGAAAGAGAAGAGGGACAAAATACTACATCTACAATAACTACTACATCTGCAATACCATTAACAGCCACAGGAGGGGAGCCTTCGAACACCAACAAATACAACCAAATCCCTTATTGTATGAAATTCACACATCTTTACTCTTTAAATTAAATGTTATTTTTAACCCTGTTACACTTGCATTTCAGTGACACGTTCAAAAAGAGTAAAAAAAGACATATGGGTCTTGCTCATTAAATTTAGGAACAAGTTTCAAATGTTGATGAAGTGAAAAACTTCCAGAAGCACCAGATTCCACTGAACTATCGGTATTCACCTTACTCTCTTGTAATAGTTTGAGTTTTAAATACTCCAGCTCCATTTTTGCCTTTTCTTGCTCAGATCGTTGTTTCATTTTCTCATGATCTATCTGCAGTAACAGTAACTCTTTTTGTTGGTCAAAAGTTAAAACAGACTGTGAAGCAGATAAGCTTTGTGCTTGCACGTCTTGAACTTGCTCCATTTCAATGGGTAAAACGCCATTTTTCCATCAATTTATTTTTTAATTCAATTTTAATAGTACCTTCTTTAAGTCTCTTACCACTAATTTTAATTTTATAAAACTCCGCAATTTTCAAAAGTTGCTCTTTTGTGCGTTTATTCAACAATGCATGTGAAGGCGATTTAACAAATTTTCCAACATCAGCCATAAACACTTCACAGACCGCGAGCAACTAATTGTGCAATCAAACACTCGGAATTTTCCCCCTATCTACCTCTTTCAAATAAACAGTCTATCTAACTTAGTAGAACCTGATCTTCATGCAGTTACCGGCGGGGGGAAATTAAGCACATGAACCCAATGGGTGGAACTGCAACCAGTTAAACCAGCGGCAATTCACAACACCATGGAAGAGCTCCCGAGACAACTGCTACTACCCGCTTTCACCACAACACTACAAAAACAACAAAACGACATGTTTCAAAGGAACCAAGTCGCTAAAACTAACCGGGAAAACTCCAAGTAAAACAAACAAATTTGCACAAGAGTCACTTACCCATCTGCGACTTCGCACTGCGACCAACTGCACTAATCACTTTCAGGTGTCCCCTAACACGTGCCTAAATTGCAACGTGACGTCAAACTATTCAAACGGGATTTCCCTCAAACGTCACGAGCAAACAAACTGTGTTCAAACGAATGGATGAAATCCAAAACAAAACACAATGAAAAGAACAAAATTTTCAAAAATTTCAATCATTCTTACACGATCAAACAAATTCTAAAGAGGACGAGCCCCCATTTGTTACGCCCCATGGCTCAGAAAGGACGTAACAAAAACGGGGACACACAAGAAAGTGCAAATAATGTACAAAATTTATTAACAAAGCAGAACTATACAAAAAAAGAAGCAATGTAGCATGAGCTAGTCAGGAATCAGTGGTGTAAAGTTAGGTGTATGCATGAAAATGTAATGGACCGTAGCAATGTTGGATGTATAAAGTAAACAAGATTAAACAAAACCCATCCAGGAACAACCAGCCGGAAGGCGGAGCAACTGCGCCACTCAACCCAGGGAGGACGCGCACAACGCATGAGTCGTCATGTCATGTTCTCACTTATTTTATAGCAGCTAGTGTCATCTCTAAACTCCTCTGTCCTGAAGATGTCAGAAAACTTAAAGTTACAGCTTTAACTCTGACTGTTACAAAGCTCTGACACTGGGGACTCCTTCCATAAATGTATTAAATTAAATGAAACATTTGTTTATCTTTTTCATGGCTTACTTTTTAAATCTTGGCTTGCTTTTTTACCCACACTTTTATTCATTTAGAAATTAAATAAACTTATTCTATTGAATGAATACCTCATTTCTGAGTAACATTATATGTCATATCATATGTTGGTACTGAAATGATGAAATTAGGTATTACATACATATAAAGATTCTTGTTATTATTATTTCCTTGTTAAAGTTTTTGCAACTTCTTTTTCTTTTCTTTCCCTATTCCTTTACGCACAGTCAGCAGGAAATATGAAGCAATGCTGTTCCTCCCTCTGCGCTGAAAGGAAAAAAAGTGTTTCTTCTGAGCCTGACTGTTTTTTGTTTACACAGCAAGAATAACAGACATGTGCTCATTAGCTCAGATGTCTGGTAAAGAAAAAGAGAAGAATAAGTGAGCAGATTAGCGTGGTAAAGCAAGCTCTGTCTCCCTTTGTGTATGAAGCTGTCAGACTAGCTTTGAAAATCTTTAACCGCTTTGTGGACTTTGTAATGTAAGACCACTGGATTACAATCTGATGTGATTGGAGCTCGAGGCTGCACACGCGCGCACACACACACACACACACACACACACACACACACACACACACACACACACACACACTTTGCACGCAACCACATACACAAACACACGGAGGCACGCAACCGTGTACACCCCCTCAAGGCTCAGTGTTAAGAGCTCGAGTGCCGGGCCTGTTCTTCTCACATTCCTGCTTGTTGTTTTACATTCTTCTGTGCTTTCTGCAAAATCCACTTTCTCTAGATTTAATTAGAAACTTTTGAAGCACACTATGCTAAAAATGCCTCGTCTTCTTGCGGCTCTCTGGCTGCAGCTTTATTTTTGCAGCTTTTTAGGACCAGTGGAAGGAGGGAAGGTCCTGGTGATGTCTGTGGACGGCAGCCACTGGCTCAGTATGAAGATCCTGGTGGAGGAATTGTCTCGGAGAGGACATGAAATGGTGGTTCTGGTTCCTGAGACCAGCGTGTTGATCCACGGCTCTGATGCATACACCGCTCGGACCTTTAAGGTTCCCTACACCAAGGCTGAACTGGATGGCAGCATGAACAAGTTGCAGGAGCGCATTATGAAAGCGCCGCAGATCTCTGACTTATTGGAGAATGTCATCGGGCTCCTCAGCTTCACTAACATGCAGGTGAAAGGATGCGAGGCGCTGCTGTATAATGAGCCTCTGATGCAGAACCTGCGTGAGGAACACTTTGATGTCATGCTCACCGATCCCTTCCTGCCTTGTGGCCCCATCATCGCCGAGGCTTTCTCTCTTCCTGCAGTTT
>CM040979.1:12899031-12939998 GCA_022985145.1 Pangasius djambal | reverse complement strand
CTTCCTCTTCCAACATGACTGTGCACCAGTGCACAAAGCAAGGTCCATAAAGACATGGATGACAGAGTCTGGTGTGGATGAACTTGACTGGCCTGCACAGAGTCCTGACCTGAACCCGATAGAACACCTTTGGGATGAATTAGAGCGGAGACTGAGAGCCAGGCCTTCTCGACCAACATCAGTGTGTGACCTCACCAACCTTGTGGACAGCCTTCCCAGAAGAGTTGAAGCTGTAATAGCTGCAAAAGGTGGACCAACATCATATTGAACCCTATGGGTTAGGAATGGGATGGCACTTAAGTTCATATGTGAGACAAGGCAGGTGACCGAATACTTTTGGTAATATAGTGTATATATATACACTATATTACCAAAAGTATGCAGGACTGACTATTTATAGCTGCTGTGATGTAAGTAATTTGCTAAATTTGTAATTTGTAACTAATAATTTGTAATTTGCATGCTGTTAGAGGAAAATCAACAACTTTAAGCTAGTAACGTCATCACACCACCAGCACATCTGCCATGTTTTATTCCTTAGTTAAATATTATTCGCATTCAAAATGATATATTAGCGCAACAATGGATTCTGTCCTTTTACAATGCAGTATAATATTACACAGCTCCTTTCCAGAACTATTGAATGTCAGGGTTTGGATTATGACACTGAGGATACTGTTTTGCAAAATGTATTGGAGTTACTAAAAAAAATCAACCACGTCTTCTCTGGAGGGATGATAAATATTTCAAAATATTACAAGGGCTGGAATGTTTTAAACAGTGGGAATACTTACCTAGGCACTTGCCCACCTACTGTATGTTGTGGTTAAGAGGCGCACACTCCAGGAATTCTATTGAGATGGCTGCTGCTGCCACATGGGCATATTCTACACTCAACAGTAAATTTATTCCCAGACTAATGGGCCACCAGACTTGCAGTAAAATGCCTTTTTCAAATACTTGTTTGCATAAAAGTTTGCATTTGGCTTACTGTCCTGTTCTAAAAAAGCCATGCATTATTTATGTGATTGACATTAAGGCTAAGGCACCCTCCTTGGAATAAAGCCCATATAGAATATATACATATTAGCAGACCTCAGAACATTTGAAAATATAGAAATTCTATCAGCCTTGGTCTGACCTCCATCCCATAGGATTGTATCTTAGACACTGAGTGTGACTGGGGCTGTGTGTTTAAAAATGCATGGCTCAGTGCAGGTGCTGAGTCCCCTGCAGCGGCACGGCTGTGATATATGGATGCTTTATTGAACAGTGAGTAGTTTTGAATGTGATGTATTGAGATTTGGTGGTTTGAAAGGCGTACCCGTTTGAAGGAAGTGATGGCTCCATTTCACTGGATGTTGATTACATTACTTGGTGATGATGAATGGCTTTAATTAAATTTCGTCTATGATTTACGAAGTATGCATGGCTAATGCGAGCCAAGGAACAATAGACTCAGTGCATGTTATTGTGTGAGAAGGCTCAAAGCCCGTGCTACTGCCTTGAGCAATGAGGTTGAACAGTTGTGTTTACACCAATATAGCTGGTGTTTCTGTTCAGCATTACACTTAATTGCATATCGGACAGAGGATCACTGTAGCTTACAGAGCAATGTTTTGGTCACACGTCTTTAGAATTAGAAGGAATGCTGTGAGTGTAAAATCACAGTTGAGCAAAGCTCAGTTCCACAACCGCAGCTAGGCTCTGGTTTAGGGGCTAATTAAAGTACTACAAGAATTAATTCACTCTATTTAGGCAACCATTCCTTTTAATCAACTTTGTATTTATCATGCATTAACGTCCATTTGATCGAGTTATCCTGGCGAGTGTTGTGCTGAGCCATGTGCTGATAAAGGAGAAATGTGCAAGTCTGCCCCTATATAGGACTAAGTGGAGGAGATGAAAGATATGGACAGTGAAGCCTGGAGCTAATCTCTTTGACATTTGAAGATGAACCCTTATGAACGTCAGTACGAATGCTACTGCCTTTCAGAGCAATTCTCAAATCAGAGCAGACATCAGACAGAACACAAACAAACAAGTCTTGTACCAATGCAAATGGCAAAAGCAGATTCTACAGAGAAAGGATTGAGTGTAGTTAGGAGGGCACTGTGTGGTAAACTGGGAATACTGCTTTACTATGGCCAAGCAGCATAAGCGAGAGCAAACAACCAATAGAAATATTGTTATTGTAGTGCAATGTGAATGAACAGTCATATATATATATGTGTGTGTGTGTGTGTGTGTGTGTGTGTGTGTGTGTGACTGGAACTTTAGATTGCATTAGTCAAAATCAAAGGTCTAGAAACGTACATGACTGAATGGTGACAACAGTTATGTTTTAACACTTAACACGTAGTGATTCGTTATATAAACAATAACTATAAACAAGAAGTGGATACCTTTTGTTTCACACTGGCATTTCACCTTTTCACCACTTTGGAGTATAGCCATAGATTCATGGACAAACAACTCATCAGTCTCAAACTTTAAAGCAGAGAATAAACACATACTTCTCTGTCCAGTCATCTATAAACATTCTGCTTTGTCGCTGGCTTTTTTTCATGCTATGTCACCACTTCATAATTAAACCAGAAAGGTTAAAATCTGTGAACGTCTGTGAAAACTCTTCTTTTTCTCTATGAGCTGCCTTCAGCTAAATAATTTACACAAACGCAAGTGACAGAGAATCTGTTACAAAAGCAGCAGTGGGTAATGTTTATGAAACAGGAGTCACTGAACTATGAACATTCTTTTTTCATACATTTATCATCTGCAATATTTATGCTCTGATTTAAAGTGTAATTTTCATATAAAGGGATCTGATTGAGCGAGTTTTTGTAAATAATATTCTGGAAAATAATAAAAATTAATTCTTGAAAAGTTAAGGTACAATCTAAAAGACAAAAGCCTTGCACCAGCTACAATTGTTTTCATCTTAAAATAAATCTTAAAATACTTTTTAGAACATTTGTTGAAGTACTTATATGATGGGAAGTACTTACAACTGAGTCCAAAAGTTTCTTGGGAGAAAAAAAATGAAATATACAAATTGAGTTAGTCGTAGTTAAAGTAGTTATCTTTATTAGCAAGCTCAAATTTTGCATTCCTGTTGACATGTTCTGGTTAATTGAATTAAATATGCCTCATTAAGATGTCTAATGACTTAAAACAGTCAGCATATGCTCATTTATTCACAGTTTCTTCAATAAGATTTAACTAACAGACTCAAACTTTCCAGAAGATTTCTGTAAGTAGTTCAGTTAAAAGTTAGTGAGAATCAGGGAATGACTTATCACACATTACCAAACAGTGGAAGAAATCCATAACAAAGCTCTAAAGACAAGTTTAAAAAAAAACAAATCTGCACTTATGTTACATTCATTACATTACATGCGATGGGCTGGTTTCCCATCCAGGGTGTATTCCCACCTTGGGACCGGTATTCCTGGGCTAGGCTCTGGATTCAGCATTATAGGGTGGTTATTGAAGATGAATGAATGGAATAAGGGAACTTATAAAACTTTACTTGTGTTTAATATCGTGTTGATTTCATCATATCAGAGGAAGGATATACAATCTGTTGTAATCAGCTGTGTGTCTGTGACACCACAGCACTATAAAAGAACCCACTCACTTGTATTTTACGGAGCTTCTAACTAATGGATTTTATTTATTTATTTTTTTCCCCATTATTTCCCAGCATGGTCCTGATTAAAATGATAATCATAATTAACAAAGCAGCTAAGATTTCAGCCAGAAGGCTTTCATCACACATTAAATAGATGGATTAGCTAGTCCCAGCTGATTTCTCCTCATTCACATTGAGGAAAAGAGGGTAAATATCACCATGACTTTTTAATTAAAAGTAATATGTGCAGGAAAGGACAGCGACTGCAGATTTATTTTGGCAGCCGACTTGCCTGAAAATGACATTGGAGCCATTCTTGTAAGCTTAAAAAGGACAAAACCTTGTTTGTTTATCGAAGGTCTGCTTTGTACGGAGTGGGAATGCTCATCTGTATGCTCAGTGTTCATGGCAAAACATTTGATTTCCTGAGACCCTTCTGCAATAGGATTGGTTTTTCAGCAGTCTAATTGATGCTCGTATTTGCATTTGTTTCTGACAGCCATGTTACAATGAGGCATGACAACTGACATCTTAAAGAGGAGGCATTTCCACTGGAATGATTACAAGAGAAATAATGTGCTCATTTGGACGTTTGGGAAAGTAAGCGGAATCTGGAATTTGGGGTTTAGAAATAGGTGTTATTGTGTCAACCTTTCCTTCTTGTTCACTTAAATGTAAATCAGTTTTATTGAGCCAGGTATTTTATACATATGAGGGATGCGGTGTGGGGGTACTCATGTAGCATACTAACAGGTTGCCTGGAAACCTATGCTGAAAAACAATACCTAATGTAATAATATATAGCAAGCTAGTTAAGACTAAGGGACACAAACACACATGTGACCCGGGGAGGGGAAGACTGTGTAGCCATAGTTCTTCTCCTGATAAATTCTTGATGTAGCACATTGTGTTTGTGACCTAGACAAAATGTCATCAAGTCGTTGGCAAACATTTTGTCTATGAGCTGCAGTGTTCTGTTCTCACATCATAAGTAAAGACATTATTCAACTCTGGCTAACATCTTTATTTTCCTCAATCAGTGTTGGTAAATGAGAGACTTTTTGGCTAGATTTGGTGACTTTTTAGACTTCAAAAAAGAGCCTAGCAACAAACATAGCTGCTTTTTGAGCAGATGGTAGCGACTGTCCTGCGCTCAGTACATCTTGCATTACACCTGCTGCTTATATGAGTTGAGTCGACTCACCACCAGTCTGTAGCTTGAGTGAGTTGCGCTTGTGTTGCAAGCTGATGTTCCCCTCCAGCAATCACTGATCACCATTGTTTGTCCCACCCTTGCACGTCTGTGTTCTTTGTTCTAAACTTTCTTCTTGGTGATATTTACAAGTAATGAAAGAGTTATTTCATCTGTAACTATTTCCTTCATATCTGTTTCATGACTTCTCACTTCCACTGCTTCTTTTTTTTTTTGCGTTCTTGACAGAAGTTTGTGGTGTCGTGATTAAAGATGACTCCTTTCTATAAG
This sequence comes from Pangasius djambal, assembly GCA_022985145.1. Lineage (NCBI taxonomy): Eukaryota > Metazoa > Chordata > Actinopteri > Siluriformes > Pangasiidae > Pangasius > Pangasius djambal. The sequence continues at coordinate 12,934,881 of CM040979.1, read as the reverse complement.
AAACAAATTATAATTTATTATTTTCTGTTCTGATAAAACTCTAGCCTGTTCTTCTATTCAGGTGTCTTCAGAAAATCATACTTCTTCATATACCCTAATTTGTAATTTGATATGTAAATGATTGTGATAGGTCAATGAATATGCAAATTATGGCATTTATGACAGGGGTGTAACAATATACTCAGATCACAATTTTATATATTTTGATACTGGCTTCACGATTCAAATCAATTCGATTCTCGGAATATTTTGAACAATGAATCTGAATGAAGAAAAGTCATGACTGAAAAGACTCCATTTTTATTTCTGAATCATAAATAATGCAAAACAGTGTGCATTTTTGTCTGTATGAAACTAAATAAATCAAAAATAGCCGAGGTTTAATATTGTAAACAAAATGTGCTACATTTTCACCATATTTCACCATAAATAAATAAATAAATTGATGAATTCTCCCAAAGATTAAATATCCAAAGTTTCTGACATGGGGAAAATGATTTACTGAATAATAATGAGCTCTGCAGAAGCACCTGAGGTGTCATTTTAACTGGAAATAGTCGGTTAAAATGCCCGACTTCCGCAACCTCTTTCTTGGGCACCATAGATAGCAGAAGCGTGGGGCTGGTGCCATTTTAAAGCTACTGTCTAACATGGATGTGCAACCATACAGTGTGTAATGCACGTTGGTCATTGTGATCCAGAGCTATTGTGCCCAGCATCCGCTCATTATATTTTAACTCTATGGGTTGCGCAGACTGGGACCTCTGCTGTTCAAACGGTGCAGTTGCATTAGATGCATAATTAATAAATTGCTAATTCCCATCACATCACATTGCACATTATCACGATGCACAGTAAAGCCTGTTCTACTACTAGCCAGATTGCACATTGCCTAGTGTGTGTAGTCTAGCAGTGGTGGGAATCGAAGTCGTGTTGTACCACCATGAATTGCATTACGTTTAAACATACACAATAAAGAAAGGTATTTTTTTTAGCAAAAGTCAATAGGAAGTAGGATTTATATTCTTTTTTTTTTCTTTTTTTTAGGTTGTTGATTGTCCTTGTCTGCTGAACAATAACAAATGAAAGTATTTGGACAATGACGGAGTTTTTGTGATTTTGCCTTTATACACCACCACAATGGATTTGAAATAAAACAATCAAGATGTGATCGAAGTGTAGACTTTCAGCTTTATTTTAAGAAGTTCCACAAAAGTATGACATTTACCATTTAGGAATTACAGCCATTTTAAGCAAAGTACTTCCATTTTCAGGGGCTCAAAGGTATTTGGACAAAGTGACATAGTTGTAAATATAACCATAATTTTAATACTTGGATGAAAATCCTTTGCAGTCAATGACTGCCTGAAGTCTGGAGCCCATGTTCTCAAAGCTCAAATTCGGAGTTTCCTCCCTGGAGATGCTTTGCCAGGCTTCACTGCAACCACCTTCAGTTGCTGCTTGTTTGTGGGTCTTTCTGCCTTCAGTCTTGTCTTCAGTAAGTGAAAAGCATGCCAAAATCTCTGTCATTGTCCAAATACTTCTGGACCTAACTGTATATTTATATAAATGACATATAGTACAGTTTGATAATGATATAGTGTTTAATAGGCTACTTAATTTGAATCTTATTTAGATTTACATTTATTTCTAAAAAAGTTCTCCACTTCCATATTGCACAGTTCTCCATGGAGGATGATACAGTATAAGCTGTGTCATGGCTGGTAATTTAGTGCAAGGCAATGAGAACTGATTTCCTATCATCCTGCACACCATCTGTTATTGTGCTTGGTGCATATCAGGCTGCTGAATATTCATCTCTCCCCTCATCTGATTAGATTAGTTCCCAATCAGTTTGTGAGTGGAAATGATTCCGTAATCAACAATACAGTTTTATTAAGATAATCACAGTTTGTCGCAGATCTTCAGTCCCCGGTGTTAACTATGTGCTGTATGTTACACGTGAGCACTTATTGCAGAGTTCTGGCGCCATGCTTATTCGTCAGTAAAAGGGAATTGCCACATGAATTCATAATTAGACAGATGCTTGCCAGTGTATACAATTTGTAATTGAAAATTAGCAGGGCTATTAATCATCACATTTTGGACCTTGAAATTCTTCACACTATTAAACCATATACCATTCTTCTGTGCTGAAGATGACTGTAAGGTCATCCGCCTGCTGTCGTATTTTTGCTTGATAATCAGGCAGTTAGTGTTTGACATTTCATAGTACAGCATATACTTTGGCTTATGAAAAAAGTGGATGTTGAAAAGAAATAAAAGAAAGGGACAAAAAAAGTGAATATTTCTTTAAAATAAGCATACAGAATGAAGCAAATTATGCACTTTGATAGCGATACCTAGTCCATGGCATTTTTCTGTCTCATGAAGAATAAATGAACATCATGAACCATTCAGTACCCACTTAGGATATCTTTGTTGGCCAGGGATCAGAGCGGTGATGTAGTAGGGACTCTGGAGATTTGTAAGAGGCCTTGTCACGTGGGCAATAAATCTCATGCTAAGTGGCTGTGTTGCAGTTCTGGTAATTGATACCGGTGTAGTTAAGGTGCAATGTGACACATTCACAGCATGCAAAATGGAAGCTAATGTTTCGCTTAGACATGTTTTATGTGCTCTAGTGGCTGCTCAGCAGATGAGGGTCACCTACGTGCCTCATGAATCTTTAAACAGCTGCTGGGTGCAGAAGTGTCAATAAGGAGATCACTGAGGCTGTGTTTTCTCCCCCTCTCTCTTTCTCTCTTTACCACTCTGTCTGTCTCTCACTTTCTCTCTGACTATCAGTCAATGGTCCAGCATTCCTCAGCAGCATCTGTTCATCTGCTGGTACGAAGAGCAACACTATGCTGTGAAACTAGGGCTGTTAAAAGTACCATAATAATTCATTAATAACGAATGTGTTAAAATGTAAAATGCTTCTTTCGTTTAAGGCCCAAGGGATATGACTATCACCAAATGCAAGGAGGAAAGAGATACAAAGATTAAACCCAAGTGATTTTGAACAAATGTGTCTGTGCAGCCTCCAGGTTGTGTAATATTATGTTTATATTTGCAGGCATTTTCTATTTTGCTGAAATGTAACTCAAAGTGCAAGATACATTTTTACCCTGAGCAGGAAGCAGCTTGCGAAAGGAAGCTTGACTTACCTATAAAGAACATGCACAGCTTTAAACAATGAACCACAGCATGATGTCAAAATTACATCAAGAGCCATGGCGTATTTCTTTTCAGCTTCAGTTACAGGTAAGAGTGAATGTGGTTGAATGCGGTTGATCAAGATCTTGATAAAGAGGGATTTTTATACCGTTGTAAGGCTTCTAAATTCAGTTGGGCTAACAGAATGCACATGTATCCATAAATATTTAAAAAATATATATTTCATATTTATTTTTTAGACAAATCACTTGTGCAACAGTATCTCTACTTCACTGTCAGTGTAATTCATCTTCTTAGACCTTTTGACATGCTCCCTGTTGCTAGCAGCAAGCAGTGCCATGAGCAGGCCACTGGGCTTTTAAAAGAGAAGTTGTGTTTACCATATATAGCGATTTGGGGGTGAGTCTTTATGCAAATAAGCATGGCCATGCATGAACACAGCAATTTAGAACATGTGGGATTTATCAGAGTCCATTGTGTACAGCTGTGCTTACGCACATGTGCTAAATAGTAATTTCCTTATATGTACTGGCACTTCTTAGACACTAATTTATAAGTAGTTCTACACATGCTTTGATAAATGTGACCCCTGAAGTATTCTGGTAATTAGCAGAATTCATGATGCCATCAGTCTTCACAAGAGCCCCTGAACCACCAGCCACAAATGGCCCCAAAACATCAATGATCCAGTGCCATATTTTACACTTGGGTTTCAGGTGCTTTTTCATTCAATGTGTTGATGGTGTGCCTGAGCAAAGAGTTTGATTTTGGTCTCAGCAGAACATAACACATGCCATGCCAATCCTAATGATGCTTGGTGAAGTGTAGTTTCAGGATGGGTTTCTTTCTTGCAATGCTTTAAAAAAGATTGTTGTAATGAAAGTAGCATTGAACAGTTGACGTTGAAACTTGACAGCCACAGTCTAAACCTGATATTTGGGTTCTTCTTTCCTCTTCTTCCACATCCTCCTCACTGTGAGGGGAGGCAGTATGCTCATGGATCCAGTTCCTGGCAAATTTCCAACTGCATCAGACATGTGAATCTTTTCATTTTAGCTCTAATTGCGTTTAAAGGTTTTTTTTTGTTTGTTTTTTTTAACTTCTTATGTATTTTATGTCCATTACCTTATTTGCACAGGTCAATAACCATAACTAAAATTTTCCAACAAACTTTAGGAAATTGTAGGCCTTTGTTCTAACAATCTTAGTCATTAGAAGTGCATTCTTGCTATAACAGTATATATTTTACCTTAGAAATATACACTAGGTGCCAAATAATTGATAACGTTTCATGTTTGTCATTCATGAAAAAAATTATAGTGAATAATAACGGTTGTTTTTACTTATATATAGTCAAATTGTCATTCTTAAAAAAAAAAAAAAAAAAAAAAAACCTTTAACCATGTCACCAAAGGTGACATTTTTTACATCTTCACCTGTCCAGTTCCAGTGAACCTGTGCCCACTGTAACCTCAGATTCCTGTTCTTTGTTGAAGGAGTGGAACCCGATGTGTTTTTCTGTTGTTGTAAGCTATCTGCCTCAGGTTTCGATGTGCTGGGCACTCTGAGATGCTTTTCTGCTCAACATGGTTCTAAAGAGTGGTTATTTTAGTCACCGTTGAGTTTTGTTACTGCTGTAGTTGATTTTTGATGTGAAAACGGCACAATGTTTGTGTGATCCATTCAGACTCTTAGCAGCACGCAACTAAACAAAAGATGTGCATTCGAATGCAACAAAATTAAGCATGGCTAATTAAACATTAGCTCTCTGGCTAAGCTTTATGCAGTCTGTCGAAATTATCGTTTGATACACAGACATATCAAATCGAGTCTTGTAGTCATGAAGCTTTAATGCCTGTCATTATAAAATGCTTCGTATTGAAAGGAATTCATGTCACACTGAAATGGAATCATTACAGTAAAAAATGTGAAATGCAGTGCACACATGGCATTACTTTTCATTGGTGACATGTGCCAAAATGAAAAGTAAAACCTTCACTATAGTGCTTTCTTGTTGCCTGATCTCTGTACTGGAATATAATGTGTGGATTTGCATTTAAAGACCGAATTTGTGTCGGAATTGGTGGAAGCCGCTTTCAGCACAGCAGCAATATCTTGTGCAGTGCTGTAGCGCAAGATTCCTACCGCAGTCCACAGTTATAAAAATGTAACAGCTGCCCCGTCACAAATCTTTTGCTGAATCTTGTTTTCACGGAAATTCAACACTGCATTCTTTACAAATCCACACTTATTGTTTTTCAGTAAAGAATGTAGGCAGCAGTGCAATTTTTAACTGTTTAATTTCATTAAACATTAATCCTATTAGTGCATTGCATTCTACTTTAGTTCTCACTGTAATGGTTTCTTATAAAGACAGCATGGATTTCTCTCCCTATTTTCAGTGTTATATATGAAATGTATGTCGCTGACACACACACACAATGTGCATAATTTGCTGCATATTAGTGACAGTATAATCATATGGTACATGTACGTCTTTTGTTTGTCTGTAAAAGTTCCACATTCAGCCTAAGTGATTAATTTATCATTTGAGTCATAATAAGGGAACATACATTCACAAACAGCCCCCATCTTCAGACAATGGCTGTGGACTAAACGTGTTTGAGTGGCTTTTCCAGAATTAGAGTTCGCCTACAGCGAAGTGAGATGAGCTGTTCTACAATACATGGCGAATTAAACGCCATGTAAAATGAAGATGCAGTACGATGATAAAGAGAAAAGACACTTCTGTAAATGATAATGCAAAAAAAAAAATTGCCTTTACTCCTCAAAACGGGTAAAGGAGAAGGAAGGTAAATTGCTATATTTTATCTTAAATGAAAGACTTTATTTAAATAATATTATTAGTGACATCAGTAATACCCACAGTCATTTTGTGTTTATGGAGATAATTATTAATTGCCATATTGCCATTTTTTTTTTGCAATTCAAATTCAGAACAACACTGCTGCAGTAAGAGTGTATGTATGTTTGTATGTATGAAAACCTTCACCGCTATATCTTAAATCTTAGAAGGTCATGGGTGCACGTGGTCTGTGCTGCATAAAAAGCTGTAAATCTCAGGTTAACCGCTTTCATCATTTCTTCTTTAGGTACCACAGAAGTAATAGTCAGATGTCACCTCAATCACATACAATGTCCTGGAACAAAAAAGTGCATACATTTCAACAAGCTCTGTAACGGAGCCAAAGACTGTGCGGATGGCTTTGATGAAGGAGTTCACTGCAGAGGTAAGACACAGCATCCATATTAATTTGGATCATGCAGATGTCTGATCATCTCAGCTGTCACTGTGACAGTAGCGACACTTTTGATACCAAAGTAGATGTATCTCTATATATGAATACATGTATGACTGAACCCAAGCCAACTGTTAGTGATAATCGTAAGCATTCCCATTATATCTACAGTTCGATTTGTCTTTCACACGCATCGGAGAAGCGAGTTACGTTCAATTATCACGGCCAGATTTTTTCTCTCCTTTTTTTTCCCGACACTTTAATGAACAGCTGCCCTTTAATTGGGATAGTACTTCTCTTGGGAAGGCGCAAATGCTGCCCAAAACTGCCGCCTACCTAGATCATAACACACTAATGGTCTCGTTTACATTCCCAAAATGCACAGACACTAATGAATGAAAAGTTTAGAAAGGTAAATGTTTAAGGCTTGTTACTATATGTGATTAGCAGCTGCAGTATTTGCTTACTTTTTTTTTTTTTTTTTTTTTAGAATTCCTGTTAATTTTGTGAGAGTTTGCATGGGTGGACAAATCAGTAGCCTGAGCAAGTGTTTATTGTTGCCTGGCAAAATAGTAGGTTCAGCAACCTGAGAAATGTATTTCATCTGGTATGTATTTTTAATGTTAATCCACTTCATAGTGGTATAATAATTATAATAATAAACAATAATAATAATGGTGGTAGGATAATGATACACAGAGTCATCCTATACTAGTTCAAACTAGTTCCCTTAGTTTGTATTAATGCACTTAACTAGTTAACTAGATGGAATGGGCACGAATCCAGCCACATTCCAAAATTTAATGGAAAGCCTTCCCTGAAGAGTGGATGCTGTTATAATAGCAAAGGGCAAACAACTCAATAAATAATGCCCATGGTTTTGGAATGGGATGTTCAATATATGCATAATTTTGGCCATATATAATAGCTCTGCGTAAATCACTACATTATGTTAGCTTCTACTTTTTAGCCTAGTCAGTATATGGGTAACCAAAACATGAGAATTGGCAAGCATTTTGAAGCTTTTTCTTGTCAAATGGATTAGCTCATTTATCATTTGTCCAGTCCTGGTTTGAATTGTTTATCTATGACTGTAGGCTGTAAATTTGTGCATGGCTCACAACCTGTCAAACTTGCACTATCTGCTACAAAACAAGTGAATAGTGAATAGTGAAGCATGTCCCGAGCACCAGGTGTGATGCTGGACACAGCCTACTGTTGATCACAACCACCTAAAGCACAAGAACAAGCAAGTGCAGCCACCTGGCCTCTGTGATATAATAATGCAGACTCGCCAGTCCGCACTGGGTGGATGCCCATTAGCTGCCCAAAGCCGTGACCTTTAGTGAACTGAAAGTACACAGCACCCACACGAGCCCAGCTCCAACCTGCTGATCCTGCCCTTTGATCTAATGCCTGCTTGAAGAAAAGCCACTCAACCATATGAAACAGAGAAGATTACTGTGTCAGGTTAAATTTGACAGAGTTCTTTTTGTGCTCGGAGCAACAAATTCTAGTTTATTCTTGGCTTAAAAGCTGTTGCTTCCTCACTTAAAAGAGCATTCTCCTAGAATCCTTAATTCAGTCAGATGCCTAGTAGCAAAGACAGGAGGATTCTAGCTAGCATTTGCTGAACACCTTGGTTTATTGGAAAGAAAATCACCTGAACATTGTGTCATATTTTGCAGAGTTTTATCTCTCGTCACATAAGCTCAGTGCCTTTTTACCTGCCCTGAAGGCAGGTCTTGCCTTCAAACATCTCTTACTGCAAAAAGCTGCAATAACCTCCCAGCACACAGAGCAATTGATGCAGTGGACAGAGGGGGGAGAAAGATGAAGCTTGGGCTTTTCTAGGTTGGGAGTGGTGTCTAGAGGCTGCAGTGATGTATCACAGAAAGTTATCCTTAGGTCTTAGGAGACATTAAGCTACATTACATTCATTGTTCTCCTCCTCCATTTGTTTGTTTTTAGATACAGCTAATTAAGCAATGAAGGCAGGGGCAATAAATCCTCCCCTTGCTCATTTCTTCCTCCAGTGTTTACCCTGCTGTGTTCTGAATACCCTGGATATTCAAACACATCTCTGTTTTGCAAGACAGTTATCAGAATTTAACATTTGAACTTCATGCACTACACCCTCGGTTTATAATGCTTGGGAATGGGGTGGGGGTGGGGGGGTATGGCGCGGCTGATACTATTATCACTCAAGGGTCCAGATCTTCCTAAAGTGTTCTATTCCTTGTCTACCACAGAAATTTGCCAACAATTGCAATTTATAAATGAATGACACATACTTGTAATCAATTATATTTCCATTTACTGTTGTGGAACATCTGCGAAACAAAGTCAGTTCCTGTTGTCACTTATGTTACAGCAGCTATAAGCAGTCACCCCTAACCAGCCTCTCTTTTGGAGGCAAAAAAAAATGCAGCTTGTTGTTTAAAATTGATTGAATGATTTTTTATTTTTATTTTTTTAATGAACAGCACATTATGCTTCTAAGCATTTATAGTTATATTTAATGTTGTGGAACATCCACAAGAGGAATTAGTTGCTTATTTATAGAGTTTATTAACAGTCATTCTTGCATCCACCTTACTTTTTTCCTCTTTGTTGAAGTTAATAAGACTCCTGCCTTAACTGTTAACTAAAAGTCCCCTTGAAAAAAGCTTTATCATATAAAAAATGTCCTGTAAGCTTTGTTAAAGAATATAAAAGATGATAATGTTTCAGAATGAGTAGAACAGAGGCGTGCTGTTATAGAAAATAAATCAATACCTTCTGACCAATCAGATTCGATAAATCATCAGGGCTGTGGTATAAGATGATATAATATCGATATTGTGATACATTATGTCACAATACTCTACTGTTTGTCAGTTTGGCAGCAAACCTATATATCATGAAATATATATTCTATAATAGAAATATACGTGTATCATAATATGAATTTTTGTCCCCCCTGTTAAATGCACTGTAAACTTGTAGCCTGTTATTCATCGTGTGTCTCTTGGGAAGTGGAACTGAAAATACTTGATTATTATGTAGTATGTTAAACCTGTTGGAAATGTTATTACAGAGTGTGGAGGCAGCCAATCTCAGAAGGATTGCTAGTAGATAGAAGCTATTTAGTGCCTTTAACACGTGCTGACGTAAGTGTCAGGGTGGACTTAATGAAGTGCGAAAATCGAATGAGTAACTCTGAGTGGTTTGGGCAGGAACATACGGCATGTGTTCCTAACCACACACACATGGATGCACACCTGCAGAACACACACTCGGGTAGAGGGGAAGAATTGGGGTCACCAAGTTGGAGCACAGCTGTTGTGTCTTTGTTGCAACTTTCTCTCCGCCTCTCATAATGAATATGCATAACCAGTCCCAGAGGACTTCCCAAAAAACTGTGCCCGTATGGAAAATATTCTGTTTCACCTTTACTGAAATTCACTGTGTTGTATTTTGGTCATGAGCAAAACAGAACAGAAGGCTTCATAAGGAGGAATGATAAAGTCTTTGCTCTTATGCCACCTTTGACATTCAGTGTGCTTTCCTTACCTCCTAACACTGAACAGGTGGAGAGGACTGGAGAGAAAATATGTATCAGGGACTGCAGAGAAGCTCTTTAAGCGCAAGCCATGCTCGGTGTGAGAAATGACAGTCAGAGTTCATTCATTCATTGAAAATGTTCCCTAAATATTGTGTACAGGTTTAGCATAAAAAAAAGCTTACATGAATTCAACTTAGTGAATTATTTAACTCTTTAAACTCCCAGAAGTCCAAGTCCAAACTTAAGCTACAGTCACATGGCCAGTCAGTGATACTAGCCAGTACTGCTGCGGGATTGATGCGTTTGGTTTAACCAAAATTAAATGATGCAGTGTTTTTGTATTTGTAGATACAAATCATATTTGTAGTTTATTATAGGAACCGCCTATATGTATCGCCTCAAAACCAAGCGCACATTTAGGAACATAGCTATTTTATGTCAGTGTTAAATGTGATTACACTGAGTAATTGTCAAGTGGTGTTAAAGTATTTTAACATAAAATATTTATGTTTCAATCCACCTCACAACTTGCAAAACTGTAAAGCCAGCCAGAGAAAGAAGTCCAATAGAAATCCATAAATCTGACAACCAAGACGAGTGCTTAAGGTGAGACTAGCTGTAGTGTGAAATGTGAAATTATAACAAATGTCGACAACAATCTGCCTGTTCAGACTGATGTCACATGTCAGATCTGTGTATGTGTGGAAGATGTCCTCGAGTATTGTGATATGGTATTTTTTCATATTGCCTTTCACGTACATATAAAATGGCCCAAGTTGGGATTGATAAGGTCAGACAAAAAGATCTTTGGCATGTATGAGGGAAAAAAAAAATTTTGTTACGTCGTCCAACAGTGCTGTAGCTTTATATTCTATAAATATAGTGATCCCAATCCTCTTGCTGGTATTACTGTGTAAATGATCTAGTAGCAGTCACTGAATAATATGCTAGGAGTTGGTTAATACTTACAGTTAATCATTATTTTGTTACTCATGGCAGATTTTTTGAAAAATTTGAAATGTTGTGCATTTTTGTCATAAAATAATGATTAACTATAGGTATTCATCAACTCCTTGCTTCTTCCTAAAGAATATTACTCAGTGACTGCTACTATATTTTTTGTCATTTGAGTCATAATTCAGAATACAGGCTCCCACCCTGATAGAGCAGCAATTGGGATAACAGATCTGCTTTAATATTACAGATATAAGCAAATTAGGCATTATGAACAGTTTACGCTTCTTGCCAACAAAGAATTAGTGGGAATTAAATACGCAGTGGAAAACAGATCTGTGCCTGGGCTTCTTTCAAATAGAGAAGAAGCGTGTCTCTTTTTCCAGCATTCCTGGAAAAAGTCATTTCTCTCCTGCTCGTATTCCTCCCATCAGGGGGACTGCAATAACATCATTGCTAACAGTTTGTTCACATTCAGTCTAAATTAGTTTTGGTTCCATGCTGATTGTTTGTACTGGCCTGGATTGGATTAGTTTCTCCTTATTGAGTGACTGAGATAATAACTGCAAAAGCATTATCCTAGAGCTCTAGATCTCTGTCTGAGCCGTTTGTTGGCACAGACAGCTGCTTAGGACATCACCTAGAGGAGGCATCATAGCTAATACTAAGATGGCTACTAACTATTGTACAGACCCTTCAACCGTGTGTCAAACTGGAGCTGTGATCAACATGCAGCCAGTGTCTAAGTACATCTATTAAATATAAAACTGCTGTCTTCAATGTGGTCCCACTAAGGCCTAAAGACACCTAACTCCACACCCTCACATTACATGCAACCCTTCACACACCCCCTCATTACACACCGCATTATTCTGCACCTCTGTCTGAAGCTTGTCAATATGTCCAAATGGGCTAAGACCAGAAGCAGTCATTCTATCAGCATGTACAGATGTTTTTTGTTGATATTGATTATTGGATGATAAACTGCACACAGGGATATTTATTGGCAAGTAAAATAAACTAACGTTCTAGCCATGACTTCATCTTTTATAGGCAAATGTAAGCAGAATGACAGGTAAAATACAATTAGTTGTTTTCATACTTGATATATTTTCTTCCTAACATTTATTCACTAATGGAAAAAAATGCCCATTGCATGAGATGTAAAAGTACAGCAAACGTCTATGAACGTTTTCTTCCTCTGTTGCCAGTTTTAATATGTTGATGATTTAACAGCAATCAAACAAAAACATTATGGTAAATACACCTATTATCAATCAAGTAGATATTTTCGTAGTGAAATAATTTGCCCTTAGTATTTGGGGGAGATGGAATTGTTAATAGATAATGCCACCCTTGCGTAATCATGAAACACAATGTTGCACATGTACTTTCCCTCCCTCTCTCTGCCTCTCAACAGCATTCAATTATCTCACTTGATTAACTTTTCATTACCAACCATTGAAACAAACAAACAAACAATTCTCTCTGGGGCCAGGCCAACACTGATAAGAAACGGTCTCTGATTCAAATATGAATATCCATGAATAGAGCACAAATCATTTACTGTGCTTTTCTATTTAAAGAAAAAGAAACACTCACCTAAATGCAATTCATTACCATATTTATTACATTCATATTCATATGATGAAATGCCATCTAGGATGCATTTAGGTTACACAGGCATGGTGAGGAGTTATTACTGAAAGTGCACACATCAGTATTCAGACATCAGATAGAACTACAGACTTACATGTTACTCGAACAGTAGCAGTTTTCCGAAAACAGCCAATCCCAGTAACGTATGATCCTGACATACGTGCATTTTCTTAAATACTTCTTGATCGATGAGCAGTATTTAAGGTAACCACAATATGTAACCTGGAAATGTATTTTTGTGCTGTAGATACACTAAAGAAAACTAGGAAATGCCATTTGAGACCAATATTAAATACATAAATATGACACTGTTGATTAATTAATTATATCATTGCTGTAAAGCAAGTGGAACGAGACAGTGATTATCTCAAAGTCCATATAATTTTTTTGGATGAAATTAGGAACTACACTTGATTAAAGTGTAATTGTGAGCAGATGAGTGCTTGGTGATGTTATCCGTGTAACCATGAACATGGGTTCATTAAGGAAGAGCACACTTAAAGAACAAAATCACTGATGTTATTTTATTAATTCAACAACTAAGAATAGTGAATTAAAAGTGTGATAAAATAGCCTACACCCATTACGATTTCATGCCCTCGACCGTCAGCACATTGCCTGTCCAGTCACTTGCTGGTTGATCACTCTTGACAGTAAATACAGAGTTTTTCAGCCTAAGCGTCGCCCTTTCTGTCACTTTTAGTTCATGGTGCAAAATAATACACTCTCATAAAAAAGGGTATTAAACTGTACCACCTTTTCACCACCTTGCTGGGGTGGTACCTTCAAGGATACTTCCTTTTCATCTATCTTTAACCTAGAAATGTGCATGTAGTCAGCCTTTAATGCTTTACCCTTAAAATTAATTATGATCTCTTTATGTACCTTAAATCGTTTTTAAACATACACTATATCTACATTTCTATGTGAAAGATATACTGTACATTAAAGGTTAAAAAAAAAATAAAGGTGAGGGTACCACTCCAGCAACAATGAAAAGTACAGGTGCTGGATGAAGTGCTGTTTAATAATCTGCTGAATAATGAATATAATGAATAATGTTGATTAAGCCATATTGTTCAATTAAGACAAATTCACAATGAATAATGTGATAATTACAATCTCGACTATTCCAGCTCTCAGACACCCCTACTCCAGCAACACCTGACAACCTCAGAAGCGTGAACTATACACAGGTAATTTTAATAATCCGTATGGGCTGACTCAGAAAATCAACTTAATATATGTGTGCGACAACTCTGAATACGGGGAATTTTCTGTGTGTGAACACTGATGTTAAGTCAGCAACTCTGAAGACATCCTTCACGCTTAGTTCCACTATTTTGTGGGATTAAAGCTCGAAGTGTGCAAACGTGAAGTAAAGGAGTGAACCGTATTATCGCTGTCACACTAAGAAGAAAGAAAAAAACTAATTTAAATAAAATAATACTGCTTTATACATAGCTCGGAGGGAAGACCCAGGCAATGATCCAAAGACGAAATGCAACAGAGAGCACTAAAGAGCTGTTCCATGTCCGGCTCCTTTTAAATTTGCCTTACCAGGTAACATGCATTCATGTGGCAGGTGCCTTTATTCAGCTTATAAATGAGGCACTAGACAATCCAAGCATCTAGCCTTTGAACTTTTTTGAATGCACATTTGTCTAAAGCCCTTTCTGTTTTTCTTTTTTTCACTCTAAAGCATTAGAGGTAGCTTCTTATTCCTGAGCCATATGGACTGCTATATGTGACCAGCTGGAAGGCAGGAATTTAAAGATTGAAGGCAAAACACAACCCCACAGAATCTACTTAGAATTTATTTACACGAGCTAAGGAAGAAAATGAAACATGATTTGGTTGTTGGAGCTTCAATCTAACCATATTACAGTCTGTGCCTTTAGCAGAAATCTGGTGGGTATTATTTGGCTATATTTGTTTAACCCTGTTTATCCAGTGACTCAGACATAAGAATTGTGCAACCCAGTTAAATCACAGTCTCTTTTTATCCAATTTTAAGACTCTACTGCTTTAAAAAAAAAAAAAAAAAAAGGAAAAGGTTTAAAGTATGAAAGGAGGCTCCAGCTGAAATTCAAAATCTGTCAGAAATGTTACTTAAATATCAAATTGCAAAAAAAGTGACTTTTAACATTTTTAATTCAAAAGTAGCAAGTTGAAGTTTGGCAGATTTCTACATCTTTAGCCATGCAAAAAGAGCTCGGAGCATTTGAAAAGTGACAGGCCTCGAAATCAATACTTCATGTTTTTTTTTCTGGCATCCATCAAATCTTTACATCTTTCTATAATGTGAGAAAACATTCTGGCAATATTTAATCTTGGTAAGAGGATTTCCTCTTCTTTCTTATCAGGACAGATGGGTTTAGAAATTAATTGATTCGAGTGATGCCTTTGTCATGAAACTGTCAATCTCATGACCGTACACATGCAGCTGATGTGTATCATCATTCTGCTTTTGTCGATTGGCAAAATTTCAAGAAAGTTCCAGTAAAATACAGGTTTAAAACTGTTAAAATGATATTAGTTTATGATTTGGTTTGTGCATGAACTTCTGTTTTATGGCCTTTTATGGTTTAATAGTTCCAACTTCGAAATGCTCTCAAGGACTTACACGGACACTGTGTATACTGTTACCCTGTTCTACCCTCTATTATACCAGACAATAGCTACATTTATATATGAACTTTGAATTCCAAACAAACAGGATTTATCCAGCTGTAATAAGCCTAAAGGATGAAATCAGCCACTAATTTGAGTGTAATAAATCCAGCAAGCTTACTAAACAGTTCTGCATCTCTATGGGTTGCATCGTGTGCTCGGGTCAGCATCTTAATTTTGTCTCACATTAATTAGAGTGCTTCAAGTCCAAACGCATGGGCTGGAGGGATGAAGGTCAGCCTTGATGGGCCAAAGGCTTTGGAAGTCCCCAGAGACTGTAATTAGTCCATATGGAGAGAGGAAATTTGGGCTGCCCTTGCACCCCTCTCATCATAAAGCAGGATTTTGGAGGGGACTAAACAGCAGCACTGCTATCAGTGCAGTAGCCGTAGCATCTGAGTGGCTTCCTTTTTTGAATACTGCAATTATAGTATCACTGTTAATTTTGGCACTTACAGTGGATATAAAAATTCTACACACCCCTGTTAAAATGGCAGGTTTGTGATGTAAATAAATGAAACCAAGATAAATCATGTCAGAACTTTGCCCACCCTCAACATGAAACTACGACGTATAAAAATTAAATGAAATACAAATAGAGAAATAGAAATAGAAATAGAAAAAATAAAAAACCTACAATAACCCGGTTTGCATAAGTGTGCACACTCTAAACTAATACATTGTTGAAGCACCTTTTGAGTTTATTACACCACTCAGTCTTTTTGGGTGAGCATCTATCATCATGGCACATCTTGACTTGGCAATATTTTCTCACTCTTTCTTGAAAAAAAACATTCTAGATCCATCAAATTGTAAGGGCATCTCCTGTGCACAGCCCTCTTCAGGTCACATCACAGATTTTTAGTTGGATTTAGGTTCTGGGCTCTGGCTCGGCAATTCAAAAACACTGATCTTCTTTTGGTTAAGTCATTCCTTTGTTGATTTGGATGAATGCATTGGGTCATTGTCATGCTTTTCATCATCAGCTTACTAAAATCGACTGGTATTTGTAGCTATTCATGATTCTCTACACCTTGATAAAAGCCCCAGTTCTGGCTGAAGAAAAGCAGCCCTAAAGCTTGATGCTGCCACCACCATGCTTCACCGTGGATATGGTGTCCTTTTGTTGATGTGCTTTTTTTTTTCACCAAACATACCTTTTGGAATTATGGCATCATTATATCTTTTGGAATTGGTCTCACCAGACCATAATACATTTTGTCACATGGTTTGGGATGATTTAGTTGGGCTTGGATGTTTTTTGTGAGAAAGGGCTTCCATCTAGTCACCCTACCCCATAGCCCAGACATGTGAAGAATATGAGAGATTGTTGTCACATGCAGAGAGTAATCATTATTTGTCAGATATTCCTGCAGCTCCTTTAATGTTGCTGTAGGTCTCTTGGCAGCCTCCCTGGTAAATTTTTGTCTTGTCTTTTTGTAAATGTTGGAGGGACTTCCTGTTCTTGGTGATGTCACTGTGGTGCTCCAATTTACCTCTCTCCTGATCGATATCTTTCAACAGTGGGACCCTGGAAAGAGCTTACAAAGCTGATCATGGCTTCAGAAGTCAGATGAAACCAAGAAGATGTCAAGAAAAGCCTACATCCTGCATCTTTACTTGGGGTTAATCAGAATAATTTCATTGATGACAGATGTATGATAATTACATTTGAACATGATAATGAACGTGATTGGTTCATTCTGAAAACAGCCACATCCCCAGTTATAAACGCATTTACTTTTACTAAACAAAAACCTGCCATTTTAACAGGAGTGTGTAGACTGTTTATATCCATTTTAGAGCTAATACTATATTCTAGGACAAAGGATAGTTGAATCAGCATTGTCTAATTAGCATTTAAATTTGAACTATTTTGAAATGTTAACCGAAAATCTTAACAGTGCAATATATACATTTAACAGATCATTACAGTATTATCTTATACTATAATATTATACTATTGAACACATGATGGTTAGAAGAGAGAGTTCCTTTTTTTAATTAGATACAAACTCTTAGCTGCTTTCACAGCTTTCTGTCGTTATAGACCCGAGAACAGGAGGCATTTGACAGCAGGGGGTGCATAATAGAGCACAACACTTGTTATGAAGTTAAACCCATTTCATCGTTTCCTCTAAAACACCAAAAAGTCCTGTTTATAGCACTGTATGACCAAATGCTTGTAGACTCCTGACCATCACACCCATATGTGCTTTTTGAACATCCCATTCCAGATTTATTCCCCCCTTTGCTGTTATAATAACCTCCATTCTTCTGGGAAGGCTTTCCACTAGATTTTGGAGTGTGGCTGTGGGGATTTGTACAAGAGCATTAATGAGGTCACACATGTCAAGTGAGGAGACCTGGGGCACAGTCAGCATTCAATTTTGCCCCAAAGGTATTCAGTGGGGTTGAGATCAGGCCTCTGTGCAAGCCACTCGAGTTCTTCCACACCAGCCTTGGCAAACCATGTCTTATGGACCTCGCTTTATGCACAGGGGCATTGTCATGCTGGAACATTTTCGGGCACCTTAGTTTCAGTGAAGGGAAACTGTAATACTACAGCATACAAAGACATTCTATACAATTGTGAGCTTCCAACTTTGTGACAGCAGTTTTGGGAAGACTCATATATAGGTGTGATGGTCAGGTGCCCACAAACCTTATAGTGGCCATATAGTGTACCTCTTTGACAGTGTATAATGTAATGCAAACAGATTTGCGTTTGTCGTTTCTTTTTGGCCAAGTTGGAGCATGAGCAAGAGAAAGTGCAAATGCAAATGCAAGGATTGATATTGCTTCTTCAAAATGGCAGAATCGTACCAGTTTAGACAGTGAAAATAAAATGACATACAGAGTTTGCATTTTAATTTTGCCAGCCACTGAGTGTTGTTGGTCATAAAAATGCAATCTTAAATGTGTATTTTGCAAATGCACTTGATTTATATCTTCAATTATGCATGCACACACACACACAGGAAATGCAATTGCAAATATATGTTCGAATTAGCATTTTCTAATTAGCATTTGAGTTCCGAAGTCCCGAATATAAGTCCCGAAATTGACCTAAAATGGTGGATTAGGTCACATTAGGACTGTTCAGCATGTTTATACTTGTATTTAAATCATTTTAGTTTACAATTTGACACGCTTATTACAAGCAAAAACCCAATTCCAAATAACAATCTTATCTCTATGCATTATTGTGTGTCTTAAGCAAGCAGAGGGAATGCGATTTTGAATCTAGTGAATGTGTTTTCGTGTTGCAGCAGTAAAAGAAGAGCAGAGAATATAGTGCATACAGTAGCACAGTAGTGTTTTAGAAGATCCCTCTTGGGATTAATTCCTCATCTGCTTCCCAATGTAGAAATGGCTTTACTCATCTGCTGAGGTATTTGCAGTTGCTCCCAAATGACTTTTACTTTTCAGAATGACTTTTAGTTTTCAGCTGATGTCTAGCTCATAGGACAGCCTTCAGAAGTTTATTACAAGAATACACTGCACCTGTGAGGGAAAAGTCATTTCATATTTATTGTCATCCTTCACTATATTGTGGTGCTGTGCTTTATTTCTACATCGGTGCATTTTAACTGGAGTTGAACAGTCTCAAAGATAAGAGTGTCTTGTTATTTGCAGTTTGTGTGCTCTGGGGGTTTACTGAAAGTGTTAAAGGCATTCACGATTCATGATTTGCTCCCCAGCTTGCTTAGCTACGTGTTGTACTTGTTGTATTTTAGTTGATCTTAATTTATCTAAAGATTATTTTAAAGCTTTTTTTTTTTTTTTTAAATAAAATAAAATAAATAAATACAAATCTGTCCTCCTGTGGGCCACTGTGGGTTTATTGTCAGCTGTGGCACATAAAGCAAGAAAGTAATTGCTGACATAAAAACTGAACGGTTTTTAGCGTGCAGAATGTTTGTAGTTCAGCAATGCCTCTTGCTCTCTGTGGCTAGGAGTCCATGAGGACATTAGCGAGCACATGCACGGATTAGCACTTAGATTCCAGCTATCTTTTGACAAGACGAACCACAATAGTGGCAATTGTGGAATTGTCCAGATTAACACTGGCTGTGTAATTAAAGCTTGGAGCAGCATTAGTTAAAGATGGCTCTTTCTGAAGTGGATTTTATCACTGTCAAATGCAGTAGGACATATTTGTAGGATTGAAACACATCATCTGTACATTTCACATTTTTTGTGAATGTTCACACTGATGAAAGCTTTCATAGCTTTTATGTGCAGTTCATAAAACATCAAGGTCTTCCCAAACAGATGTGTTTTTGAGCCTTTGAGTAAAAGCCTGAAGGGATTAGATATGTCTGAGGGGCTGTGATAGAATATTTCATAAAGGAAAATTGGAGGAGACAGCCCCGTATTGTATAGCATCTTTTGTATAAAAGAAAAGTTTAACTAGTAATGAAGATAAATCACGAGAAGCTCTTTTCTTGTATTGCTGCACAGTGACTTTTTTTCCTGAAAATTAACAAAAGTTTTAGAATTTTAAAAGAAATATCTTGAAATGTCCAATATTCAGTATTCTGCATTACTTAAAATGAAAGCAAATTCACAGTGCGGAGCATGTTAACCCGTTTGTACACGCGGTCCGAATTCCTTGAGTCTTATCACTTCCATCGAAGCACATGTTCAGATGACGCTCTTATGGATTTGAACATGGATCATCAGGTTTACACAAACTTTCGTTCATACTAGCTCGAGTGCACGCTGTCATAAAAGCAAAAGGGGAACAAACCAAATACTAAGAACTTCTGATATTCATGTAAATATTTTCACGATTCTACTTTTTACTGGGCTTGGAACGAGTGACGATAGTATCAGGAATTGCAGATGGATTTCTAACTATTGCGTTGGCTATCAAGTTGCGTGATTTAAATGCCGGTCAGAAAATATGGTGCCTGTAGCTTCAAGACGGACAAAAATAAATTGTGTCGTCTCTCATAATACGTGTTTCTGCTGCTGTTGAACACAGAGCATGTTCATGTGCAGTTCATATAATTTTATTGAAATTTATAATGAGCTTAGTTACAGTTAACGACTCATTAATCCAAAACAATCTGACTAAATGCAAATGCTAGTGACTAGCAGCTACAGCTGATGCATAACCAGCTTCCGCTATTTTCTCCTCTATAATGATGTAACGTACACAACACGCATAACGTATATCTGGCCACACCTTCTTTTTTCCCCACAGGTGATACTGTCATCAATCAGCAATAGACGATGCCATGTTGGGCATGATCTCACAAGCGTCACTCAAGTTATTGCTGATAATATAATTTTTATCGAAAAATTTCTATTAAATTGTAAAAGAGTGCAAAATAGATGCATTTTCACTCAGACTTTTGGACACCAGTGTGTGCAGGTTCCTTCTGTTGTTAGTAGTGTGCATGGTGGGGATGTGTGCCTGTTGTCTGGCAGTAGATATGAGGATTAGTCCTGAATATCTGTCTGCTCAGTACCTCCTCTCTGCATAATGAGATGCATGCCAGTTAAAAAAAAATAGCATGAGTGTGATGGCCTGTAGTCTTAGTCTGCTGATATGTGGACAGCAGGACTTGAGAAAATGCTGATATATTTTCTTCAAGCAAGCAATGCACAGATGTCCTTTAAATTAAGGCTGATGTATTTATTTTGTGAGCACTTGTTAAGAGAATGTAAATTAGAAAAGGCTCTGTAGAAAAGCTCACTGAAGTGTTATATTACATGGATCATTGAAAAGGACATATGCTTAAATCATTTTTGTTTTCTTACATTAAGAAATAGAGCAATTAGTTTTGGAAATGTTTGCCTCTGATAGGCTATAACTTACAGCTAATTGTACATGCTTGTTAGAAGATTCTGTGGTGTGCTTTGGAAGCTGAATGTATTCAGCCTCTTGATCTTGTATTCCCTTATCACAGGAATACAGGACTAGCTCCTAGTGATTTTCTGTTACAATTACTACGATATTCTCACCAAATCTTAACACTGTCTCATTCATTCATTCATTCATTCATTCATTCATAAGCTAGGTATACTTGCCTGCTGTAACTTGTGACACATTTTTATTTGTGGCCCGTTTATATGAGACCAGACTTTAGATAAAAATCTCTGCTCTGGGCTTTCGTGGTGTTTTACAGGGTTTTTTCATACAGCGTTTTTCGTTTTCCTACTTTTGAGAGAGTGCTGCATTTGTCTGTGCGAGATAGTGAGTTGTACATTACATCCTGCTCTCTCTTCTGCCAACACACACTCTTGCTTTTTCGTTATCTTTCCTTCTAATGTTAATTACAATTTGTGCTGGAAAATACACTGGCTGAAAATGAATATCTCTCTAGATATTGCCTAATCAATAACAATGTTTTACCCTCCAGATGAAGATGTCAGTGGCGTCGAATGTGCAGGCGTCAGTTGTCTATTTTTTATTTTTTTTTTAATGAAAATATAATATGTCAAACCAAAAAGCTGAGACTTTTGTCTTCAAAGCGCTGAAATGTGGTGCATGGTCAGGGGGATTCAAAGTGGCGGAGCAGGTCACTTACTGTATGCTCTGCATTACAGCAACAGTCCTCTTGCCAAAGCTTTCATTTTTTAGTGAAATTAAGAATAAATGGACCTTTAAATCTCCACTGTCTTTTTTACTATTGTTATTTTAATAATAACTATGTTCTGCCATTTTACTGTCAGAGTGATACAATTAACAGTGACTGCTTCTGTCTTCTTTTCTGCAAAGTGTGCAGATACTGCAAAAAAAAATATGTCTTAGCAAGTGAAAATATGGTGAATGTAGTCAAATTTATCTATATTTGTCTATTATAAGACTACCATAAACCAAATATGCGATATTAAACCTATATTAAATATTTTTAAATATTAAACCTATTTCTAAAAATGTTTTAAAATATTTATGAAGTTTCAGGTTTTACATTTTTCGTTCTGTTGGAATTTAATTCTGTTTTGCTTCTTTATAGAAATAAATGTTCAAAAATCAGTAAAATTGTCTGTCAGAAAAATTTCAAGCTTCAGTTGAATAAAAATGTCTAGAAATAGCTTTAATAATCTCATATTTGGTTTATATGATACATTTCACTGTATTCAAGATGTTTCTACTTTGTACAAAAAAATGAGAAAGAGACTGATGTTTTAATTTTAGAAACATAACATGAACCCTGGTGGGTAGTGATAAACCACTCTGATACATCAGGCCCTTAACAGTGTGGAGCACAGTCAGTAATTATATGTCCTTTAGCTCATATAAAGCCAAAAGTGGTTCACAAAGTGGTGTTCTAACAAACCAGAATATATATTATATTATAGGCCTAACTATCTGGTCCTTTATGTGTGGTAGCCTGGGACACCTTACTATATGAAGTTCTTCACTGAAATATGTTTCTCTTTTGATTTTACCTCAATCACCAGTAAATTTATACACTGAAGCTGTACACTACATGGACAACTAAAGTTATACACTGTGTGGTTCTTCCCCAAACTGTTGCCATAAAGTTGGAAGCACACGATTATCTAAAATGTCTTTGTATGCTGTAGCATTACAGTTTCCCTCCACTGGAGCTAAGGGGCCCAAACCCATGCCAGCATGACAGTGTCTCTGTGCACAACGCGAGCTCCATGAAGACAGGGTAGAAGAATGGAAGACCTCGAGTGACCTGTAAAGAGCCCTGACCTCAACCCCACTGAACATCTTTCAGATAAATTGCAACAAAGACTGTGTTCCAGGCTTTCACACTTGAGACCAACGCCTGATCTCACAAACGCGCTTGTGGCAGAATGGGCACAAATCCCCACAGCCAACGCTATATAACCTATGTATATTGGTATGATGGTCAGGCATCCAGGTCAGGTATCCAGGTATTTTAGCCATATACTGTAGCATTTTAAAGTCTGCCCAAAATGAAAAACTGCAATATAAGATTTTTTCCAACTGCAGTGCAGGAGCATCACAGACATTTTTTCAACCGCTATCTGTGTACAATCCAAATTCATTATACCAAATTTCCATTTAACTATGGCATGTAGCTGTCCAACAAGTTAATCAAAGCCCAACATTCACTGTGTGAAGAAATCACACTTAGCTAGCAAGGTTTGAAACATCTTTAGGCAAAATGACTTTCACTGGCTCCTTACCCAACATGATCTTTCCTGGAAGATTACATAGCCAAGATTAAAATGGAAATAAAAAACATTTCCACATTGTTTCAGTGAAATATGTTTATGGTTTCTTAAAGTAGAGGTGTCAAAGTATGTTATTAGCAGAAAAACCCTAGCTTGGACAAAAAATGATTTTTGTTATTTTTGTCACACACACACACACACACACACACACACACACACACATTCAGTAAAAGGTATTTATATGATGCAAAACATTTCTAATCTACGTTTTAACACTGTATAACAGGTCCGGTTCTGTAGGTGAGACGTTGAGAAGTAAAAAAGTAAAAAAAAAAAAAAAAAATTAAGTTTCAGAGATATGAATATGATGGTTCAACACATTTTGGTAATAATGTGGTTATAATTGCAAGTACACATTTCTAAATCTACAGCCACAGAAATTCTTAAGTGAACAATAGCTGCTGCATTAGACTGAGAGGCTGCTTTGATCAAGACCTGCCACACATTTCAATGTATGAAAGTCATTTTGAAACTCGTTTTGAGAAATGTCTTGATATGTTCTTTTGTTACCAGCTCTGCATGAAAATAATTGTGGGTTGCTACACTAGTATTGCACAGACTCATGTCAGGAGTACCATAGTGACAGCTGCCACATGAATTAAAAAATAATTAACAACCAGAAAGCATTTTTCAATAGAAAATTGCCATGTTTACTGAATCAGCTGTACAGCATATGAAGTGGATTGAAATGTGAAGTTGACGGTTTCACATCAATGTGCAGCCATTGCAATCTTTATTTTTTTAATTTAATGTGTAAAGTAAAGTAGCAGGCTTTTGTAGTCTGTGATGCCTGTTTTATACTGTATATAATCTATCTATCTACAGTTGAGGTGAAAGGTTTACATCCCCCTTTCAGAATCTGCACAATGTTACCAAAAATAATTTTTTTTTTACCAAAATAAGAGGGATCATATAAAATGCATGCTATTGTTTATTTAGCGCTGACCTGAAGAAGATATTTCACATAAAAGATGTTTACATATAGTCCACAAGAGAAAATAATAGTTGAATTTATAAAAATGACCTCGTTCAAAAGTTTACATCCACTTGATTCTTAATACTGTGTTGTTACCTGAATGATCCACAGCTGTGTTTTTTTTTTTGTTTAGTGATAGTTGTTCATGAGTCCCTTGTTTGTCCTGAACAGTTAAACTGCCTGCTGTTCTTCAGAAAAATCCTTCAGGTCCCACAAATTCTCTGGTTTTCCAGCATTTTTGTGTATTTGAACCATTTCCAACAATGACTGTATGATTTTGAGATCCATCTTTTCACACTGAGGACAACTGAGCGACTCATATGCAACTATTACAGAAGGTTCAAACGCTCACTGATGCTCCAGAAGGAAAAACCATGCATTAAGTCAAGTCAAGTCCAGTGGAGTTTGTCATTTCAGCCATATACAAGTACATAGTGAAACGAAACAACGTTTCTCCAGGACCCAGGTGCTACACAAGACAAACACAGAACAACACAGAACTACAGGGACTACATAATTTATACACAAAGTGCACAAGTGCAAACATGTGCAGACGCACAAGACAGAACAAGACAGTACAATGACTACACCGCCGACCAGTACGCAGTTCTGTTTAAAAGTGTCCTAGTGACAATAGTGCAAATATTACAGAGTTCGATATAAAGCTGAAAGATATAGCTGAAATAGTGTAAACATAATAGTAGCAGCAGGGGGTGAAAACTTTTGAACAGAATGGAGATGTATACAGTTTTTTTTGCCTAAATATCATATTTTTTCATTTAGTGCTGCCCTTCAGAGGCTACAGAAGATAGTTACATGTTTCCCAAAAGACAAAATAAGTTAAATTTACCCTGATCTTCAAATTCAAAAAGTTTTCACCTTCTGTAATAGTTGTATATGAGTCCCTCAGTCAAATTTTATTTGTATTTGTATTTGCAGCTCTTCATCTGTATTGGTATTATTGATGGGGGATTTATCGTTCTTTACACCTGCTGTCAAAACTCCCTGGTGGCCGTTACCCTACCTCCACCAAGAACAGTCAGAATTGATCAGCAATGATTTTTAATATCCTATGGTTTTAGGAAAAAGCCAAGCAGATGTTGATTCAGATGCAGTGCATGTACAGTAGGCGAATCAGAGATCATATATGCTTTTGTGGGCTGCTCTTTCTCAGTTTTCAAATGAGCAGTTACAAGTGTTCTTATAATTTCATAGCCGTGTTTCTGTCTGCAGAACATTTCTGATTCTCTATGCAGCTCTGCTAATTCCCGCCTCAGGCTCACGGCTGTCAGCACACAGCCGCACATCTCCGTGCTGATGGCTGAGGAAGTAGGTCGAAGAGAGCAGAATCAAAAAGCAATTTACATTTCTGTTTCTCTCTTCTGTTTCTCTCTCATTCTATATCACCTACAGAACTCTTGTCAGCCTGCCACGAGCTCCGTTGCCGCTATGGCTGCGTCATGACCAGGAACGGCACATTCTGCTTCTGCGCAGACGGTTTCGAGGTGGGCGAGGACGGCCGCAGCTGCAGAGGTAGGCCTCTCACCTTTATTAAATGAAAGATTGCATGGGATATACAAATTTATGACAAACTGAAGGAAAAAGCAGTGGATCTGTTACATTGTGGGGGCATTTTGATGGCATGGTTTGTGCTCACTTGTATTTCCCTTAAAGGGAAAAATCACTGCAAATCAATATAAAGTTATACTGACTGATCACATTTATCCTATAATGAGACTTCTCTATCCTGATGGCCATTCCGATATGACAGTGTCCCCATCCGCAGTACATGAACACTCACTGAATGATTTGATGAGCGTGAAAATGATGTAAATGATGTGCAATGGCTTTCAGAGTCACCAGATCTCAACTCAGCTGAACACCTGTGGGAGTTTTTGGACTGATGTGTTAGACAGTGCTCTCCACCACCATCATCAAAACACTAAGGGAACTAAGCTTTAAGAAAAATGGTGTTCATCCCTCCAGTACATTTCCAGAGAATTTTTGTCAAGGCACATCGAGACTGTTCTGATGGCTCGTGGTGGCCTAGCACCTTACTAAGACAATTTATATTGTTTTCTCCTTTGATCTGTCACCCATCTGTGTATAGCGGCAGGAGATATTTGTCTCTGGGGGGCCTTTTAACACTTTCTGTCTGGCTTGCTATGACACATGGCGTTGACTTCAGAAAAATGGAAAAAATTGTTTGACCTGGTTTGGTCTAAATGATGTCTTCTGAGTAAGGTTGTGATGGTTATTGATTGTATAGTGCAGATTGTTGGCAGTTATGTTTTTGTTTGTATTCTGCAGACACCAAAGATAGGATTATTTTCTATAATTTAAAAAAAAAACTGAAATAAGGAGTGGCTATTTTCTTATTACAAAGGAGCAACTGTTCCAATAACACAGTTTGTACACAAGGGAAGAATAATCAGTAAAATACTGTTGTTAATGTACCATACTCTTTTCTGAACACTCTGGAGACTGGTACATAGAAGGACAGGTGCACTGATGTGAGATGGCCCTTACAAAAGACAAAGCACAGCCACATTAAGCGGGTTTTATGTATTTGGGTCGCGTCTGAGCATACCTAATTTGTCATAAGTGACTCTTCCTCTGTGTGCAGATCATGATGAATGTGCAGTGTATGGGATATGCAGCCAAACCTGCACGAACACCTATGGGTCATATCGCTGTAGCTGCACAGATGGCTACAGACTGCAGCCTAACAGACACTCCTGCAAAGCCGAACAGGGTAAGGATATGATGAATTAAAGACTGGAAAGCTGCATGCTTCTTAAAGTTATGTAAAGCACTCCTTTTGTTGCTCTGAGTTCAAACAACATGGTATCACAGTATGTGTCAGTATTACTGGGGTATAATGAATCACTGCAGAGATTCTGGAAACACAAACATATCACTGAAATAAATCAACTGTAACCTATTGATTTACTGATGATCTGATTTGGATGTTCTGTGTTACTTATAAAGAATTTATAATAAGTTTGTATATGTTTAAATAAGGAATAAAATATGACAGAGCATGCTATTATAGGAAAATAATCAATGGTGGGGTGGTGTGTGAGGTTGGTTGATGTGAAACGCAGTTTATTAATAGTGATTTATTCATCATACCGCAGCAATTTGCCAACGTTAACTTTTTTTTATTTTTTTATTAGAGAACAACAAACATTTTATCTATTTAGAGTTACATGTAATGTTATGGAATGTCTGCAAAACAGCAACCTGTTTTCAATTGTTACAGCAGTTATAAACAGCCATTCCCTCACCAGCTTCTCTTTTTTTCTAGCTCATGGAGTTATTAAGACAAAAACCAAGGTGGTCATGTTACTGAGAAACCACAAAGCACAAAGTTCTCTGTACTCTAGACTCTCCCTTGGTGGAGAACTTGAAGTTTCACCTTTACCTCTGACTCTTACAAAGCCCTGACACTGGAAACTCCTTCCAAAAAATGTTAAATAAACATCTCCTAGAATGAAACCATTTCTGGTACATAAATGACGGGTAAATCTTTGAAACTTTGATCCCCTACTCCCTTTGAACACTGATTGAACCATAATCAACAAACAACATACAGTATGCTACATGAGACATTTGATTGAAGAAGCAATTAAGTGTAGAAATCAGTGCAGTGTAATCCCACATTCTCAAAAGTAGCTTTGTTTCACAGAGGTTACAGACAATGGGCCTCATTTATCATGCTGGATAGGAACGGATTTATTCGTAAATTGTACGAGTGTTTACACAAGAAATTTAGTATTCATGAAAATCATGTAAATTTGCAAAAATGTTTGTATTCTACTCATGCTCCTGAGTGTGTGGATATTTACGTATAAGAAGACTAACTGCTATAAACATCGACTTGATCGACTTCAAATCCTAAAATTTGCATGAATTAGTGAAATTTAATATTTGGAAAATATTGTCGAGTTAAATGGCCTATTTTTATTACGTTTACAGCATTTAGCAGATGCCCTTATCCAGAGCAACTTTAGAAGAGCTTTGGAGTCTCTGTCAGGAACACATCCTCATGCTACTTCACTAGGCCAAGAAATAAGAATACCATCAAGAAAATTTGGTGAAAATAAATCATTTTATATTATTGGCATTTATTAAAAAGTATTAAAATTTAAAATTTAAAATTTAAATTTAAGAAAGCGAGTCAACACAAACCCATAAATTAATAAATTAAACCAAAACCATAAATAAATTCCTCAGCTCTCAGAAGAATTAGTGCTCACTTATTATTATTAATATTATATATAATAAATATATTTAATTATATGGGTGATCATTCATACGCAAGTACAAAGAAAATCAGCCTTTTCTGAAAGTTTTGTAAATCCGGTGGAAAATTTTAGTTTAGGTTTGGATTTCACAAAAACATTTATACGCAACTTTACTAAAGGATTGATAAATGAGGCCCAGTGTGTGAGTTGTACAATAGTCTGAGCCCCATTTCTTCCGTTACTTTTACTGTGCTGAAGAGACATGTTAAGGAGCCTTTGCCTGCAGATAAACCAGCCCTGGAGTGGAAAGGCATTTTAGTAATAGAAAAACCTGAAGGAGAGCTATTCTTGATCTGCATCAGAGCTGCCCATAGATCAAATGCCTAATGGCACCTGGGTGGGAGTGCAGCTGCTCATGAGTCCGAAATCCAATCACTTTTATCATTAAATCTGCTGCTCTGTAATGAGGCTTTCAAAGGGAAACTGAGAACTACAATTCTACACAGATGCATTCACAGGTCAAATTGGCTAAAAAACTTGGTAGTGTTTAATCAAGAGAGCAAACATGTTTCAGGGCGGTGATGGATTGTTAGATTGTAGCTGCTGGTAGAATTTCTGTCTGCTTAGGTGAATGGAGTTGAGTGGCCAATTTTATCTCTCCCAGGCTAACATCATTAGTGCTAGGCTTTTGTAAAGGTTAGAGAGAGTAAGTTAATTACTGTGATTATGAAGCTGCCTGTTGTCATTTCCAGGTTTCAGAATCATTTTTCATTGGCCCCACAAAGAATGCGTCTCAGTTTTAGAGCCCACATGGCAGGGCCTGATGTAAATCTTTTTAATAAATGCAAAGGTAAGCACAACACAAATCATGGATTATAAATCACAATATAGTATAGTCGGCAATATGTAAAACCACAAAGGTTGGGTTCTCTGTAGGAGAGTGTGACCTGGAAAGATGAAGTGCCCTTGTGTATTTATTGGTCTGAAACCAGTTTGCACAAGTGTTGAAAGCAAAGAAATTGAATGGGGATTAAGGTACAGTACACTCAGTGGGAAATAGCTGCAAGGCACAGCACACCTTGCGGTAGATGCAGCATCAGGCTGCTTTTAATCAACGTGACTGCTTTCCTAGGAGGAATAAACTGAATATCATTACCCATAAACTTAACTGAACTTACAGCTCACCTACATTAATATTCATTTAGCAGAAAGAGGCTGTAGCATAAGGATAACTATGGAGTTTCCATTAGTTGTAAAAGCTCATGCATATAAATTTTTGTGCATTCCCGCTTCCTGGCCATCAGGTGGGGACGGGCAGAGTATGAAAAATCCATTTGTCAAGTAAATGTTTAATAAGATACAAAACACTCTGCATAAAAATGTGGAAAAAAAGAAGCTTCATCAATTTGGTATGGTTGCCACAGGATACTGTTGGCATTTAAGTACTGCTGATTTATTTTTGCAGGTGATTGCCACTTAGTTTAATCAACACTGGTTCCATTTTCTCTCATATTTTAATTCCATGGTATGTGTTTTAGGTGCAACTATAACCCTTCCTCATACTTTTTAGGACAAATCCTAGAGTCATGGTATTTTTTAGATACAATATCCATGTTTTTTTCTTTTCTACAAAATAAAAGTTTCTTTTGTTTCCTGTGCTGCCATAATAATTAGAGCCAAAGTGGAAATGATGTGGCAGCCACTTATTGTATTCCCAGAAAAAAACTCCACAAGTAATTACTAGCCTCTGCTTTGTGATGTGGGAGGCAGCATTCAGTTTTAGTAGCTGAAAAAGGACAAGTTGATTTATAGAGTTTATTAGAGTAGCGGCCATGAATGTATACTTTTTTACTGAAAAATAAAATACTTTATTGAACTTTTGGCTGGGTCCATAAATAAATCTTTGACCATAAATATAAAAGGCTTTGTGAGAACTTTGAGGCAACATGGAGATGAATTCATGGAGTAATTGCAGTGTTCTTCAGTATAAAGGTTAAATTATATTACACATAATTTCTAGGGAAACATAATTTTTCCTTTGTTTGAACAGCAGATGAAAGACCTTTGTTGAGAACATGTGCCTGTAGTAAGCTTCAGTTAGTCCTAAGACTGTCAGCTAAACTAACTCTTTATAGTAGTGGTCACGATTTGAATAAATTTGTCATTCTAATACTTTCAGTGATTTGAACATGTCTTGATGGCTTCACAGTGGTCACTAGGCATGCAATCTTAGCCAGACTCTAATGTTGAAATCCTCTATATGGATTTTGCTTACATCTGAAATGAAAAGAAGAGTCCAACACCAAGCAGATCATCAGTGTACATCAGTTAGCACATAATGGCAAATAATGTCTTTATTACTCCCAGCGAAGTGTTGTTCCTACCCTCTATTCTCATTCACACAGCTCAAAACTGCATTATCTCATCACGCTGAATGCTTCAAATGGTTGGGAAATGCCTGACTGCATGCTGACTTGTTACTATTTTGCCCTTATTTTTATTTTAGATCCCAGTGAGAGTCCCGCTGCTCTGATGATTGCGAGCTTGGATAATATCGTGATCACAGCTCTTAATGGATCTGGTGTGCAGATCTTGAAATTCCTGGACTCAAATGGGACCCATTCCTTGGACTTTAACCACAATGAGGATTCAGTGTGCTGGGTCACATCTTCTAGATCAGCTGGACAGCTCTGGTGCGCCAAAATGAGGAAACCGAGTGGTTTTTCCAAAGAGCGGGAAATAAAATCAGTACAGAGTTTTCACAGTAAGACATTATTTCAGTTTGTATTTGAATCCAGTAATGCTGCATTATGCTTAATAGCAATGTCTGATGACAAACACAATTGTAAGGAAGAAACAAAGGAGAGCTATAGCAGGAATAGAAATAGATGTTAAAAGTTAAAAGACATGGTAATGGGCATTCAATCATATATTATAGGCATGTAGGTATGCATGTATGCATATAGGTCAGTAAATTGTTCAGAGCCCTTCATTTCTAATTTTCTACTATGTATCTAATTGCCACACATTCATCACATGTTATTCAACGGATGGTGTCTTTTGTTTTCCTATTTTCTACTCATATTTACAATATGTTGTAGTCTGACTTATAGATTGCATATTCAGCTAGTCCATAAGCTATGCTTTAAACCTTTATTAGAATTAATAAGTTTTGAAATAATAAGCTGATTTGATTTAAACTGTTATATCAATGGACAAATCAAATAAAAATCCATTAGTTAACCCACAAGCTCCAGTGTACTGCCCATTCCTATGTTTTAGTTGCATGGAAAAATTATTCACTAGGCTAAAAACGTGATAGCTAACATAAAGTAATAATGTTTAGCAAAGTAATTAGCTTGTTAAGTTCGTAATAAAGACATTGTGTTTGCGCCCTCC
Organism: Pangasius djambal; assembly: GCA_022985145.1. Taxonomy (NCBI): domain Eukaryota; kingdom Metazoa; phylum Chordata; class Actinopteri; order Siluriformes; family Pangasiidae; genus Pangasius; species Pangasius djambal. Next base: position 12,902,790 of record CM040979.1, on the reverse strand, counting down.
ACAAAAAGTCTGCAAGTCATTGGCCAACGTTTTGGCTATGAGATTTGGTGTTCTGTCTTTGCATTGCATTTAAAAGTTATTTTCAAGTGTGGCTAGCATCTTTATTTTCTTTTGATATGTTTGCTGCGAGGCGATTATGTGTAGTAAGCAGGAGGCTTAGATGACAGTGTTGTGCTACCCTTTATTTTGCTTAGGTAAATATACTTGTATGTTCCTGGTTTTTGAGAAACAATTGCCATCCTTGCACGCTAATTAATCTACATAGTAAAAACTATTGCACCTCGGCCGATGTGTGTGGTGCAGCAAGGTGGTGGGTTTGTATTGTGCACTACACTTAAAGCGCCAAGGTGCATCACAACACTGTGAAGGACAGTGTTTATGTCTAAACATAGCTACCAAAGGAAAGCTTGTGATTTGTGAAAATCAGTATGGTTTTTTTCTTTTTCTGTATGTTGAACTTACTTGTTTGGCGGGCAACTATGAATAAAAAACTAATAGCCAAGAAATCTGCTTGTCTACTCCTTCATAGAAGTTACCATTCCTGCACAAACTTGTATTTCCTGTTAAAACAACTGGTGCAACTACCACAAAAACTTGCCAAAGGCCTGTTTTCTGTTTGAATCTGCCACCTGAGCCCTTCTTCCAGGCCAGTTTATTTGAACCTAGACAGAGTTGTGGGCTGTGCGTTGGACGTTTTTGTCTATTCATGATTAAATTTGTTCTGCTGGCACATGGTGATAGGTTCTGACAAGCTGCCATTGTGTCTGATAACTGATGAAACCATGCACCTGTCTGGGTAATTGATTCATTCTGAAGACTTGTAAAAACAGCATTACACTTGTCCCTTTGAGATTTACCATTACTAATTCTAATTATGCCTCTCAATGTGAGGCAAGTCCTAAATGTTATCGCTATTTTACTCCATCTCATCCCTCTTCTTTTTTTTCCATTCAGGTGTTGAACAAATGGTGATCGATTGGCTCACGGGAAACTTCTACTTTGTGGACCAAACGAACGGCAGGATATTTGTTTGTAGCTGGAATGGAGAGACGTGCGTTACTATAATAGACCTGGACCTGTTGAATCCAAAAGGAATAGCTGTGGATCCTCTCATGGGGTAAGTTAAATATGCATGAGGTGTGCCAAATAAAACAAGGACATACCATTCTTAGCTTAGACACTGCTAATTATTTGCTGTTTAAATATTAAAATTCCCACACAACCCCTTGTTCCAAGGCTTTAAACATTTATACAAATGTGCCTTGAATGCTGCAGTCCCTGTGCTAAATATTTCCTCTTCGCTGCGAACGTGCCTGCTTGTGTAATTTCGTAACAACTCCGCCTGTCAGGAGTTTCATTAGTATTCCATGATATATGTAGCATCTCTCGGTATAAAACACCCCTGCAGAATGCTACTTTGCAGATTTTTTTTTTCTTTTTGTTTTGTTCCTGACACCACAAATATGGCACTGAAGTGAGCCTGTGGAGTTTGAGTCTGGTTGAGTGGTAACTTTGGAAATATTCGGGGAGACAGGACTGAAGGAGCGCAAAAGCTCCTTGGAGGAAGAAATGGCAGTGTGATTATTCCAGTTATCAGCGGCTAAAAGGGAGCTCAGTTGTAATATGCCCAGCGAGATGAAACTAGGAGCTGAACAGAATTGGGGTACCACTATATTCATGAGAGGACAAGGACAGAGAGAGCTTCGAGACTCAGTGCAGGTTTTTAATGATGCTTCCCTAAGTAATGCAGAGTCTTAGCACCAGTGTTTGAGGGTATAGTGAAGCCCGCAGTGTGAGCTGAGAACAAAATTAAACCAGTGCAGCTTTCATTATCTGTTGTCATTGCTTGCTCCAAAATAGTTTTCCTTTTTCTGTGGCCTTCAACAAGAAGAATAGGTCAGTGAAAAATCTAAAAAAAATAAATAAATCGGACTAGGTGTTGATAAGATGTTACGATAAGATAAGATAATCCTTTATTCGTCCCCCATTGTAGAAATTTGCATTGTTGCAGCAGTAGATATAAAGATATAAAAAATAAAAAATATATAAGTATAAAAATATAAAAGAGACACACCAAGAATGCACAAAAACACAAACCCACAACAATATTAAAGTGAAAGATAGGAACACATGAATATATCAGCCTTAAATTCTGTAATATGACAGTGACTCTTTTGTTAAGCAAAATCATTCTGCTGTTTGTTCTAACAGTTCTATTAACACCAGCGTGTCATAACAACAACAAGGGCTATAGATTTGATGCAGCATTAATGAAGGAACATATTTGTCTCAGGTTATCAGCATGTCACCAGATAATGAACACTCTTCAGAGATTACAAAACAAACCACATGGCGCTGACGCACATGTACTCTTTTTCCAGACTGTTCCCTTAAATGTATTCCTTATCTGTTGTGCTAGGTAGCTAGTTAGTGAGGTAGTGTATAGTATTAAATATAAATTTATAGTGCTTTAAAGTTCAAGTAACATTTCTGCAGTTAAATGACTGCAGAATTAGCATAAATAGTACATCAAGTACATCACCAGTCAGAAACAAACATATTTTATAATAAATCCTATTTGATATACTAGATCGTCACCAAAGAAAACTGCAGTCTTGGTAACTACATCTTGGTAATGTATTAATGTTATGTGATACAGTGTGTGTGTGGGTACACAATATATCCACTGACAGGTGAAGTGAATAATATTGATTATCTCGTTACAATGGCACTTGTAAGTGGGTGGGATATATTAGGCAGCAAGTGAAGAGTCAGTTCTCGAAGTTGATGGAATGGAAAAATGGGCAAGCGCAAGGATCTGAGCGACATTGACAAGGGCCAAATTGTGATGGCTAGACGACTGGGTCAGAGCATCTCCAAAATGGCAGGTCTTGTGGGGTGTTCCAGGTATGAAATGCGTAGTACTTTCCAAAAGTGGTCCAAGGAAGGACAACCAGTGAACCGGAGACAGGGTCATGGGCGCCCAAGGCTCATTGATGCGCGTGAGGAGTGAAGACTAGCCCGTCTGGTCTGATCCCACAGAAAAGTTTCTGTAGCACAAATTGCTGGCTATGATAGAAAGGTGTCAGAACACACAGTGCATCGCAACTTGCTGTGTATGGGGCTGCGTAGCCGCAGACCGGTCAAAGTGCCAGTGCTGACCCCTGTCCATCACAGAAAGCGCCTACAATGGGCATGTGAGCATCAGAACTGGACCACGGAGCAATGGAAGAAGGTGTCCTGGTCTGATGAATCACGTTTTCTTTTACATCATGTGGACGGCCGTGTGTGTGTGTGTGTTGCTTACCTGGGGAAGAGATGGCATCAGAATGCTCTGGGCAATGTTCTGCTGGGAAACTTGGATCCTGGAATTCATGTGGATGTTACTTTGACACATACCACCTACCTGAACACCCCTTCATGGCAACGGTATTCCCTAACGACAGTGGCCTCTTTCAGCAGGATAATGCTCCCTGCCACACTGCAAAAATTGTTCAGGAACGGTTTGAGGAACATGATAAAGAGTTCTCCGGATCTCAGTCTGATCGAGCATCTGTGGGATGTACTGGACAAAGAAGTCCGATCCATGGAGGCCCCACCTTGCAACTTAAAGGACTTAACTTCTGCTAAAGTCTTGGTGCCAGATACACTATATTACCAAAAGTATTCGGTCACCTGCCTTGACTCACATATGAACTTAAGTGCCATCCCATTCCTAACCCATAGGGTTCAATATGATGTCGGTCCACCTTTTGCAGC
>CM040979.1:12885289-12898931 GCA_022985145.1 Pangasius djambal | reverse complement strand
AGGTGGCATCCTATGACAGTTCCACGCTGGAATTCACTGAGCTCCTGAGAGCGGCCCATTCTTTCACAAATGTTTGTAAAAACAGTCTGCATGCCTAAGTGCTTGATTTTATACACCTGTGGCCAGGCCAAGTGATTAGGACACCTGATTCTGATCATTTGGATGGGTGACCGAATACTTTTGGTAATATAGTGTACCACAGCACACCTTCAGAGGTCTTGTGGAGTCCATGACTCGAGGGGTCAGAGCAGTTTTGGTGGCACACGGGGGACCTACACAATATTAGAATATTAGGCAGGTGGTTTTAATGTGTATATATGTGTGTGTGTGTGAATATATGTATACAGTTAGGTCTGGAAGTATTTGGACAATGACAGAGTGATTTTACCTTTATACACCACCACAATGGATTTGAAATAAAACAATCAAGACTTGATTGTTGAATCAATGTAGACTTTCAGCTTTATTTTAAGAGGATCCACAATGACTGTCTGGAGTCTGGAGCCCATGTTCTCAAAACTCAAATTCTGAGTTTCCTCCCTGGAGATGCTTTGCCAGGCTTCACTGCAGCCACCTTCAGTTGCTGCTTGTTTGTGGATCCTTCTGCCTTCAGTCTTGTCTTCAGTAAGTGAAAAGCAGCTCTATTGGGTTGAGATCAGGCGACTGACTTGGCCATTGAAGAATATTCCATTTCTTTGCCTTCAAAAACTCTTATCTCCTTGGACTTCATATTGGTAGCTCCTGTCGAACAGCTGCCAAATACCAACTGAATACCTGATATCAACTCCAGACCTTTTATCTGCTCCATTTGTCTTGAAGTAATGAGGGAATGGACCACACCTGGTCAATTAGCTTCTTGTCAGTCACTTTTTCCAAATACTTTTGAGCCCCTGAAAATGGAGGTACTTTGTTGAAAATGGCTGTAATTCCTAAATGGTAAATGTCATATTTTTGTGGAACCTCTTAAAATAAAGCCGAAGTCTACATTTCGATCACATCTTAATTGTTTTATTTCAAATCCACTGTGGTGGAGTATAAAGGCAAAATCACAAAAACTCTTAGCTCACAAGTGCTAATATTACTAATGAATAGTTACTTGCAGAGACAGATCCCAATGATCATATGACATATTTGTGCATTCTGGGTATTGTAAAGACAGAATGGTGCTGGATGTGAATGCAACAACAATAAAAAAAAGAGAATTCAAAATGCTGAGGCTGAGAGATATAATAATGCAGTTCTGTTACAGTATACTATATAACATGGCAAAATACATTAACACAATAAAAAAAGTTTTATGCCAAAACAAGATTAAATCAATAAAAAAAAAAAATCCAAGCCATAAATAAAAAATGCTAAGCATATGCCTTCAAGATACCGTTACTGACCAGCCAGCATGCTGTTTTTTTCTGGGCTGTCATATCCCTTCGCTAACCCTCTGATGTTGTGTTTCTCCCGATCATCCAAGTGCCTATGCTGGCTCTCTGGATGGTGAGTTTCTTGACTGGTCTCCATCCTACAGATGACACTGTGCCACAGCGGCAATGCCCATCTCCTGTCCTTCTGCCAGCTATGGACATATTGCCTGTGTGCCCCGCCTCCAACTTGTCCTTGTCACTGCATGTTAAGTGGGAGGTTATGTTGCGAATCATCTCTGTTCTGAGCTGGGAACCTTGTCAAAAGCCTGTTTTCATCATGTGCTACTGTTTCGGTTTCTCCGTGTACTTTTCATTTTGTTTTACCTTTACCATGTGTCTTTGTTTTGGTTTTGGTCTATTCTCTACTTCACATTCTGTCATTGCTCTGTTCCTCAGTTGTGTTCTTCTATTCAGTGTTACCCTTTAATTAGTTTTTCTGTGAATAACCTGGGGTTTTTCTGTAGCATCACAAAGTCTTACAGTGCACTCTAGGATATGTTTTGACAGCGATTATGGATCTTCAGTGTTTAACTGTCTGCATCTGACCTTTGAAATATGTGGCTTGTGACAATGTGTTTCGGATAGCCTCACTTGTGTCCTGCCTCAAATTACTACTGCACGTTACAGAATTTTTTCAGTAGCCTCTGCATTGTGGTTGTGAAGTAAATATTTTGGCTGAACAAATTCCTGGAGCTGTTTAATTACAGTAACGAAGAGCAGCAGAGGAAAGTGCAGCACCTTCGTTCATTCTCAAGTGGTATGTTTTGTATGGTAAAGTGAAATCTAATGAAAATAGAATTAGCATATTTTTTCTGGCAACTTTTCTCGTAGTATTCTCTTGGCTGTTTCCAGCAGCCCAATTTTCAGGATATCTCTAATGGTTCCTTAATAGAAAGGGGACTGGTGTGCATAGCTGTTTGGTTCATTGGGTTCTACTAGCTCTAGGCCTTTTTAAGTGCATGTCCCCAGTGTTAATACAGACCATTAAACTGAGGAGGATCTTTGCTTTTTTCTTTGCCTTTCCGACACTACTGCACCGAAAGTTCATTTTCATAATGTAAAAGTGAATTGAACAGCATCATTAATCAAACAATCAAATAAAGTACATTTGTCAATTATCTCATAGTCTGGTGTTCTATTTTGTGTAACCAGGTGTTCAAGCTAGTTAGTAATGGCAAGATTCTGAACTACTGCTGTTGGCTCAGTATTTTTTAGCTTGTTAGTTATCTAGCTAATGATTGGAAACCACAGTGTTCATACCTAACCTACTAATATATCACATAGATAATTGGCTACCTAAGAAGATAGACTCCTTATCTCTGCAGTTGTACTCTGTTTAGCAATTGGGCTTCCGTCTCAGTGTGACCAAATTACCAGCTCCTTTTTTGTCATAAAAAGAAATAATCTCAAACATATTTCCATGAAAATGTCCATCATCCCTACTTCTCCGCAATGTGGTCTACTCATTTTCGTAGCTATATAAGATTTTGGAATCTTAGAACTATTAGCATTGTTTTAATACTGCTTTAGAATGTAGGCTATAACATTATAACATATTGATGTACATCTAGAAATGATTTTAAGAGCTGTGTATAGGAAAGTGGATATTCTTGATAGACATTAAAGTGGATATTAAAAGAAAAAACAGAGAAGGCTACCAAAGCTAACTGCTGACTAACAGACATTTACATTTATGGCATTTGGCAGATGCCCTTATCCAGAGCAACTTACAAAACTGCTCTGAAGTCTCTATCAATAAATACATTCTGATACTGGTTCGCTAGGTCACAGACTAAGGATACCATCAGTCCAAAAACTCTTATGGGAGGTAATATAGTAACACGTGCTCAGACAATACAGGACATTTTTTTGTGCTAATTTAAGTACTTTAGGAATAGGGAAGTCTGTAGACATCGTTGGAAGACAGTGGCAGTGACTCAGCTGTTCGGACATCTAGGGGGGCCTTCATTCCACCACCTAGGTGCCAGAACAGAGAAGAGTCTCAATGCATGCCTTCCTTGTACCCTGAGAGATGGTGGGACCAGTCGAGCAGTGCTAGAGGATTGGCGGGAGCATGGTGCCATGCTTTAAGATAAGTGGGTGCTGGTCTGTGTTTGGCTATGTAGGCAAGCATCAGTATTTTAAATCTGAAGCAGGCAGCTACAGGAAGCCAGTGGAGGGAGCATAGCAATGGGACGGTGTAGGAGAAATTAGGAAGATTGAAAACAAGTCATGCATCTGCATTCTGGATCAGTTGCAGAGGACGAATGGCACTCAGAGGCAGACCTTCCAGGAGTGAGTTGCAGTAGTCCAGTCTTGAAATGACAAGGGACTGAACAAGCACCTATGTGGCCTGTGTGGAAACAAATGGACAGCTCCTTCTGATGTTATAAAGGAGGAGCTGGCATGAGCATGTCACATTAGCAGTGTGAGAGGAATAGGACAGTTGATTGTCTATGGTTACCCCAAGGTTGCATGCAGTACCCGAAGGTGAGATCAGAGAGTTTTCCAGCGTGATCGCAAGATCCTGACATGGGGATGAATCACGTGGGATGAACAGCAGTTCAGTTTTGCTGCTATTAAGTTTCAGCTGATGAGCTGTCATCCATGATGAGATGTCTCCCAGACATGCTGATATCCGAGCAGAAACATGAGTGTCTGAGGGAGGACTAAACTTATCTTCCACTACCAGCAACTAGCAAGTGTTTTCAAGTAAGAGTTAATGCCTAATGTACTACGCCTACAGCAATCATAGCTTAATAATAAAGACAATACAATTCATGGTAACATTATTGGCACTACCCTAGGCTTGTAGCCCTAAGAAACTTGCCTGGTTTGCCCACATTGTGTCATGTCTACGCAGGGACCAGCATCAAACTCCATATCCCAGACTGCACCACATACTACAAACATGAACTCCCTAGACTACAACAACCACAAACCACATTCAATGTCATGTTCACAGTCACCTGATTTCTGATCACACACGCCTGGACTCAGTCACCACTGTACCTACTTAAGCACAAGCACGCACACACACACACACACACACACACACACACACACACACACACACACACGTACACCAAGTTTCTAGTTTTGACTCTGGCTTTTATCTCATTTTATGATTTTTGCCTTGAACTCTGATACCCTGTTTGTGCGTCTCCTGACATCACGCCTGTCTTTCAACGCTGACTACGTCTAGTGTTTTTGGATCAGATTTTGCGTTTGCCAGTCTTTTTTAAAATAAAGCATTTTCCACAACTGTCTCTGTCTGCTTGCAGCTCCTTCATCATTTGAGAAAGCTTGCACAAACGCAAAACCTTTTAGTTCACAGCAACCTAAAAACCCAGCTAAAATTGGTGCAAGATACAAATTCTTGTATAGCCATGTTTAATGCTTGATGCAAAAATCTCATCTTAATTATTCTTTTTGACCTGTAGAATATCTAGCTATGAGTATTTGCACATTTTCATTCAGTGTGCTAAGCTAAGCAGTTCTGTTTCAAACTGCACACAAAACACACAGTCTTGGTGGCCAAGGAAAACAAAGGGATTTATTTCAGAAAGGTTAAAGTATCACCTTAAAGGTTAGTAATTCCTCTTCTCCGATTCTCTTTGGAAAGACTTTAAGGTGCTTTCTGAAAACAGGCACTGGTCGGTTTGTCATGCTTCTTATTCTCTCCATGCCTTATCCTGAATGAGAAAATCCTGTGCTGCAAAGGGTTTTTTGCATTCTCTGTTACACCTCTATCGAACAGGCACAGTAGCACTCCTTCTCTATTCACAGGGGATTAGCTTTTGTATCTGTGTAATGCCTATGGTAATGAGCATAATATGTTAAAAAAAAAAACTTACTTTCTGACGTTATTAGGTTTAGAGGGTTTATGTGAACGTAATTTGTAAGTATTTTCATTTCTGATTGTTCTCTCTCACTTTTAGCCATGGTCTCCAGGTGGCTTCTGCTGCATTCTCAGTGTTAGGAGACATGAGAATAGCGAAAGGGTTCAATGTAGATGTTTAATCTGTAGGGCTCATAACAGTAAAGACATTTAAGCACACTTACACCACAGTGCATTTTAATTCTTAAATCTGATTGTTCAGAAGGTGTTAATTACTTTTCTGTAACATCACAGCTTGGAAAAGTAGTTCAGACTGCAAATATGTTATTGTTTTTATAGTAACAACTTGTTCACAGGGACTAATGGTGGACGCGCCGCATAAAAAAACATGCAAAGTTTTCTGCACAAAGGACATTGTGCTTTGTGGTTTCATGATAACATGACAAGCTGCATTTTTTTTGTCTTCTGTGGGATTATTATGATTATTAGTATGTGAAGAAAGATACATGATTTAATCATTTAAGATCAATTTAATGTGATTTTTGCTTACTCATGGCACATACGTGTCTGTCCTTTGTTCACTCATAATGTACACATATCTGTTTTTTGGGTTACAATGTTTTTGTCCTTATTTTTTTCTTTTATGTCATCCTCTTATTACCTTTGGGTATTATCTATATGGTCTTGACTGTGTCCTTTGCACGTACACATTAGTATAAAGACTGACTGTGTCTAACTTATATTTAGACTATAGAGTACCCAGGCTGTCTTCACGCACGCGATGGACCATCTCTTTTATTACACGTTTCCTGATTCATCAGTCATCTTACTTCTGATGAAACTGCAGTCTTTCGATGGTCATCCAGAAAGATTTACAACACTTCTTAACTTCAAAAGAGAAACAAAAGCAGCGCTGGTGAAGGCACTCTATAACATGATAACAAGATCTTGTTATGGGTATGTTCCATTAAATGTAACTATGAATGAATAAAAAGTTTAACTTTGTTCTATAATTAATAAAAGTAAATACTTGACAAAAAAGGAATACATATAATAAATTCGGGTGGTAAGATTAACTCTGCTTCACACCAGGCTGCATCACACCATCCCGTCATTGGTTATTATTATTATTATTATTATATTTTATTCCTTGAATGGCTGTATGCGAAAAACTGCTTCCTCTAATTAGCAGGATGTGATACTCAGCTGCATGTGAATGAGAGGAGCAGAGGTCTGTAAACCTGAAGTGATGAGGTGCGGTGTTTATGAAAAACTTCTGGTAACGTTCTGTTTGTTTTGTGTGCTAAATTTTCCCTTGGAATGTCTCCTCAATTTTGCTGCCAGGGAGTGCTGATGGAGTTATCTTTGAGTTGAAAATGAAAATTCTAGTCAGGGAATAAGAGTTGGGAAACGCTTTGTTTAACCCTACTTCAGAGAGTTCTGGTTGATTTCCTTAAAACAAATGCAGCACAAGATGACAAGAGATGGTTTCTTGTTATAAATGGTGTATGTGACTGAAATGTGATTTGGACTGAAATGAAAGCAGAGCTGTGTACTGAACTTTATATCTAGCCTTTCGCTATTTGTTGGTTCGGTAATCTGTCTTGCTGGTGAAATAAGCTGTATTTTGACCGTGTTTTTTAGACAGTAATGAACACGGGCAAATATTTGTGCATCTCTAGTTCATGTATTTGATTTATCAGAGTGTCTGTTAAATTGATTGCAAAGGAGTAGATCTCAGATGAGATGCATGGCTACAGACAATCTGCTGAGTCAACTGATCTGAGCTCTCTTTCAAGATTGTTTTTTTTTTGTTTTTTTTTATACAAATGGTGATATATTTTGAATATAATTTGACTGGGGCAAAAATAGTAATTTATGATGTTTCGAAATGATTTCTGGCATGGTATAGATTTGTCTATTCCATGTTACTGAAAATATTCCTGGAAAAAAAATCATGAAGACATCTGTCCAATACACGCTTTGCATCATCATATATAAGTTTGCGAACAAACTGCCAGGAACGCAGTAGCGTTAAAAAAAAAATGAACTGTACTTTTTAAATGTTTTTTTAATTTATACAAAAATAATTTATTTAAATTGAAAAGGAGGATAATAAAATAAAGAAAGAAAGATCTGTAAATAGTAGCTATATCTAAATGTTCAATTGGTACTGTTTCCAATCAGTTATAAAACCAGTTATAATGGCGACAATATCTTAAAAAGTGTATTGTGACATAATTTATCACAATATTGATTTTATATCATTATATCATATTTCCTAGCCCTATCCGATAGACCTTATTTTAATGCAATATATACTGTTACTAAAATGTTGAACAATTCAGAATATACAGTAACATGCACTATATGGCCAAAAATATGTGGACTCCTGACTATTACAGGCATGTGTGCTTTTTGAACATCTCATTTGGGATGTAGTCCCCCTTTGCTGTTATAATAAGCTGCACTCTTCTGGGAAGGCTTTCCACTAGAATTTGGAGAGTGACTGTGGGGATTTGTCCATTCAACCACAAGAGCATTAGCGAGGTCAGGCACTGATGTCGGGCGAGGAGGCCTGGAGCGCAGTCTTTGTTCCAGTTCATCCCAAAGGTGTTCAGTGGGGTTCAGGTTAGGACTCTTTGCAGATCACTCAAGTTCTTCCACTCCAACCTTGGCAAACCATGTCTGAATGGATCTCGCTTTTTGCGCACAGTGCCAGTGGCATGCTGGAACAGGTTAATTAATTATAATTCCAGTGAAGGGAAATTGTAATGCTGCGGCATACAAAGACATCCTATACAATTGTGTGCTTTCAACTTTGGGTTATTACCCTTGAATTTACACTATGTGGTCAAAATTATTTGGACACCTGACCGTCACACTCATATGTAGATCTTCCCTAAACTGTAACCACAACGTGCCTATTTACTTGTAGTATCATTATTAGATCATTTAGATCAGGCACCACTTGCATATTCCACCAGTAAAATACCAGGTTTTGGTGAAGTAAAAGAGTGACACTAAGATAAATCATGTCTTAGTATGCAATTGTAAAGTATGTAAGTAAAAAACAATCAGAAACTTTTTTTAAGGAAAAGAAAAAAAAAAGAGAAAAGAGAAAAACTTCAAAAAACAATAACCTAATTGCGTAAGTGTGCACACCTAAACAAATACTTCGTTGAAGCACCTTTTGATTTTATTACACCACTCAGTCTTTTTGGATCAAGTCTATCAGCATGGCACATCTTGACTTGGCAAAAACATTGTAGATCCATTAAATTGTAAGGTCATCTCCTGTGGACAGCTCGCTTCAGGTCACCCCACAGAATTAGTTGAGTTCAGGTCTGGGCTCTGGCTAAGCCATTCAGAAAGATAGATCTTCTTTTGATTAAGCCAGTTTTTATGCTGGAAGGGCATCCAGCGTAAAAACTGTGCCAAATCAAATATGCGGACGAAAGATACACTGTGGCTACCCCTAATGGGAGCAGCCAAAAGAGGAACAACAACAACTATTCATTATTCCCTCCACCTTGATAAAAACCACAGTTCTGGCTGAGAAAAGCAGCTCTAAAGCATGATGCTGCCACCACCATGCTTCACTGTGGGTATGACTTTCTTTTGTTGATGTGCTTTTCTTTCACCAAACATACCCTTTGGAATTATGGAATTGTTATACCTTTTGGAATTGGTCTTATCAGTCCATAAAACATTTTGCCACATGGTTTGGGGTGATTTAGTTTAGACTTGGATGTTTTTTTGTGAGAATGGGCTTCTGTCTAGTCACCCTACCCCATAGCCCAAACATGTGAAGAATACGATAGATTGTTGTCATGTGCAGAGAGTAACCAGTACTTGTCAGATATTCCTGCAGTACCTTTAATGTTGCCACTGGCCTCTTGGCAGCCTCCCTGGTAAGTTTCTGTCTTTTCTTTTTCTTGGTGATGTCACTGTGGTGCTCCATTTTCTCCACTTGTTGATGATGGCCTTCACGGTGTTCCATGGTACATGTAATGTTTTGGAAATTTTTTTGACCCCTCTCCTGATCCATTCCTTTCAACAGTTGGACCCTGTACAGGCTTTGTCAGCTCTTTGTGGACCATGGCTTCAGCAGTCAGATGAAACCAAGAAGATGTCAAGAAAATCCTTCAGAAACAGCTGACCTTTATTTGGGGTTAATCAGAATAATTTCATTGATGACAGCTGTATGATAATTACTTTTGAACATGAGATTGAATGTGATTGGTTCATTCTGAACACAGCAACATCGACAGTTTTAAAACTTTGCACTTGCACACTTATGCACTGGTGTCTCATTCTGGCTGTGTCCCCGTTTTGTACTCAGTGTTCCTGGGTTACAAACTGGATCTACTGTGAACCTGACCAGGAAGAAAAACATTCATTCATTCCTCTTCAGTAAGAGCTTCATCCTGGTCAGTTTCACAGTGGATCTGGATCATAACCCAGTGTTCCAGTGTTCCTGGGTTACGATCCGGATCCACTGTGAACCTGACCAGGATGAAAATCTTACTGAATATGAATGAATTAATATTTTTGCAGTTATTGATATGTTGCTTGATTGTTTATTTACTGTTTCAGCAGCACCTGCATCTCAAAAATGTGACATTCCAGGTGCATTTTACTGTTCAGTGACAGATCTGTGCTAAAAAAGATGGAAGAAATTTGTCAGTCTGGTCTTAAAACAGTCTCAAGTGACCCTGATTCTTTTTATAGATTAAGTGCTTCCTGCTGCCTTGATGTCACCTGCCATCAGTTAAGCATATGCAGATTTTATAGCCAACCAATATTAAATACTTTGAAATGAAAAACATATTGACAGACTAATTGTTAAACAGTTTTTATTCCAGATTTGATATTCATAATATAAACACTCAGTGCCAGTGGCAGCTCATCCATTGGGGCAGGTGCAGCAGAACCTCACCAACTGTATCAGCCGTTCAAAAATGTTAATCTTCATAAATCCTCATTCACAGCTACTTACTTTTTAAAATCCACTGAAATACTATTTACCCCTTTTGAATGAAAAAGATTTTTTTTAAAATGTTATTTGACAGATATAAGCTTCCATAGATTTATTGTTGCACCTAATGGTCAAAATTAGGAATTGCAACTCAATTTTAAAATTTCTGAGATGAAAGAAGGCTATAATAGAAATATTATCTACATGAACTTCAAATGAAAGACTGGAGCCAATAATCACACCAAGGTCTTTTACTGCTGCAGATGATGAAACAGAAAGGCCATCCAGAGTTATTATGTAATCAGAAAGCTTACTTCTAGCTGAATGTGGTCCACATACAAGTGCTTCTGTCTTGTCAGAATTAAATAAAGGAAGTTAATAAACATCCAGTGTCTAATGTCCTTTACACATTTCAACTTTATTAAGCTGGTGTCTGTTATCTGGCTTTGCTGAAACATACAACTTTGTGTCATCAGCATAGCAGTGGAAGCTAATACCATGTTTACAGATTATTTTGCCCAGAGGGAGCATATATAAAGAAAAGAGCAGTGGGCCTAAAACAGAACATTGTGGAGCACCAAACTTTACCTTAGTATGTGTGGAGAAGTCACCATTCACATCTACAAACTGATAACGATTAGTCAAATAAGACCTGAGCCAGGGGAGGGCCGTTCCCTTAACGGCAACAACATTTTCTAGTCTATCAAGGAGAATAGCATGACTAATAGAGGCCCATTGGTGCAGAAATCACACCGCCTCATGCCTGGGGGAGGAGCAGCGGGCAGGACACTTAATGACATGGTTGCCAGGGTGGACTAGCTTAAAAATACTCCACTGCTGCCTTGATCTTGATTTGTATCAAATCATCAGAATTAACTCTAATACATTTCTTCAAAAAAGGCACAAAGTATAACTGCATACGTTGATATACAGAACCATTTCTGTTGTAAGATACACTCTATGGCCAAAAGCCTTTGGACACCTGATTATTATACATATACATGGCGATTCCCCAAACTGTTGTCACAATGTTGGAGGCACAGAATTGTCTAGAATGCCTTTGTATGCTATATAATTATGATTTCCCTTCACTGGAACTATATGACCTAGTCATGTCTGATTATGACAGTGCCGCTGTGCACAAAGTGAGCTCAATAAAGATATGGTTTAAATGGTTGGAGTGCAAGAACCTGAGTGGCCTGCACAGAGCCCTGACCTCAACCCCACTGAACACCTTTGGGACGAACTGGAATCCTGACTGCACACGCCCTCTTCACATGTCAGCAGTGTCTGACCTTACTAGTGCTCTTGTGGCTGAATGAGTTAAATCCCCACATTCACACTCCAAAATCTAGTGGAAAGCCTTCCCGGAGGAGTGGAGGTTATTATAACAGCAAAGGGGGACTAAATCTGGAATGGGATGTTCAACAAGCACATATAGGTGTGATGGTCAGGTGTCCACATACTGTTGGCTATATAATATATATTGCAAAATTGAAAGAAGTAAAGGGGAATTATGGAGTGGATTATGTCCATACATCAGAAGAATATGTGAAGTATTTCAAAGGCTGAGAAAAGTGAAAATGAAAATTGAAAAAAATTTGTATCCCTTTTCCAATGCCGTATTTTTGGGCTAGTTTCAGGTCTTTTGTGAGGTTTTTGAGATGTACTTGGGTTGGAAAATTTGCTGAAACCTGTCTACCCTCGTTAATCATATTACCTTGAACACAGATGATCATCAGCAACTGATAGGCTGTACGCTGGATGACTGTATGTTGGTGACTCTCAACTGCCTATTACAGGGATACTCTAAAAATTCACAATATAGTGGCATATAGCATAAGTCAAGTGTGATAACCTCTTGACTTAATTTTGTTTGAGGCTATGTTGTTATTAATGTTGTCCTGCTTCAAAATCTGTGTTCATGAGCACCTGCTGACTTTAGCATTAATTGCCAGTGTTATAATTCATACCTGCCATGCAAAGTCCCTAGTCTAATGGTATTTCAGTGGTTAAGGTTCTGATCTAGTGAGTGGCGAGAACTGTAAAGTGTCAGCTGAAACATTGTGCTGCTGTCGAGCCCTTACTCAAAACCTTTAATCCTCAACAGCTCAGCTCTGTGTGTGAATTGGAGTTTTGTACTTGTAAGTACAAATAAAAGTGGAAAAGTGGATAAAAGTGTCATCAGATGAATGAATGTAAATGCATTTATTTTTGCTCTGCTCACAGACCAACAGAAATGACTATTATAGAGTTGTCCACTCAGACATAGTTTTCACTCCATAAATTGTTAAATAAATCATCACAACTTGGTGGCAAAATTGCATTCGAGGCTGATATTAGTCACTTCATTAAGTTATTTATTTTCATATTTTAGCTTGTCTTATGAAGTTATATTGGTTGAAGTTATATTGGTACTGCCGCCCATATAAGTCACAGCTATAATAATACTGAAGCAGGAAAGAGTAGAACAGGGGTCCTGCCCAAACCCAAACCCCCCTAAACTAAACACCCACCACACTTTAACACACACTACCTCATTCATTCGAATCCTTGACATACTCATCCCACTGCTTCACATCACACACAATGGTAATTATAATGGTTAAAAATAATAATGTATTAACATTCAACGGGAGATTATTACATTACATAGTTAGGTCCAGAAGTATTTGGACAATGATGGAGTTTTCGTGATTTCGCCTTTATACTCCACCACAGTGGATTTTAAATAAAACAATCAAGATGTGATCAAAGTGTAGACTTTCAGCTTTATTTTAAGAGGTTCCACAAAAATATGGCATTTACCATTTAGGAATTACAGCCATTTTCAACAAAATACCTCCATTTTCAGGGGCTCAAAGGTATTTGAACAAATTGACATAATTGTAAATATAACCAGATTTTTAATACTTGGATGAAAATCCTTTGCAGTCAATGACTGCCTGAAGTCTGGAGCCCATGTTCTCTAAACTCAAATTCGGAGTTTCCTCCCTGGAGATGCTTTGCCAGGCTTCACTGCAACCACCTTCAGTTGCTGCTTGTTTGTGGGTCTTTCTGCCTTCAGTCTTGTCTTCAGTAAGTGAAAAGCAGCTCTGTTGGTTTGAGATCAGGCGACTGACTTGGCCATTGAAGAATATTCCATTTCTTTGTCTTCAAAAAGTCTTGAGTTGCCTTTGAGTTGCCTTTGCTTGAGTTGCCTTTATGTTTAGGGTCATTATCCACCTGCACTGTGAAGCGGCGTCCTATCAGTTTTGTAGCATTTGGCTGAATGTGAGCAGAGAGTATAGCCCTATACACCTCAGAATTCATCTTGCTACTTCTGTCAGCAGTCACATCATCAATAAACACCAGTGAGCCCATTCCATTGGCAGCCATACATGCCCATGCCATAACACTGCC
>CM040979.1:12862704-12880913 GCA_022985145.1 Pangasius djambal | reverse complement strand
TAAGAAGTGTCCAACCAGTGTGAATCATCTTTGGGCAATCCTCCAGGAGGCTTGGAGTAATATATCAAGTCAATGTTTGAATAAACTGACTGCTCGGATGCCTAGTGTTGTCCCTTATTATCAATGCAAAATGGTCACTAACTAAAGAGGATTTATGCTGATATTGCCCAAAAACCCTATTTTGTTCAGGCGTTTCCAGGCTTTTGGAGGGCAGTGTATATACACATACATACATTTCTTTGCAGCATTTCAATCAATTATTACTATTACAGAACACTTAACTAGACTTAATTAAATAACAGGTCACTAACTGTAATACAACATCACTGACACTTATCAGATAATCTGTCACAGCACGGCAATATTATCAAGAGCTTACAGTATGTCAACCATATGAGACATCCAGACTAACTCAAGGTGATTTCTGACGCAATTTTGACTGACTCTGCACACTTTTTTGCCACTATATGATGTGCAATTAAGACCTCGAGTTGTTAAACTCTGAAGCAAAAAAATGTCTGCTGGCTGTCGTCAATTCAATTAAATTTTATTTTATTTTATTTTGTATAGCACTTTTAACAATGGACATTGTTACAAAGCATATCCCTAATGAGCATGCCAGAGGCGACAATGGCAAGGAAAAACTCCCTTAGATGATATGAGGAAGAAACCTTGAGGGGAACCAGACTCAAAAGGGAAACCGTCCTCATCCGGGTGACACCGGATAGTGCAATTATAAATACATCCCTTCTATAACTGTGTACTACATGGACAAAAAGTGCAATTATGTAACCAGGAACTTCATTATAGTTTTCACATGAAGTCTGTTTTGTTGCAGTTATTAACTGTTCGCTGATGGAGACTTGAGTGCAAAACTGTTCGTGGCAATTGCACTCCTAAAGCTATCATAGCAATTGTAGTCCTAAGCCATCGTAGCAAAACTATTTGTATCAATAACGTCTTGCTAGCTGAAACATTTTACGATGCTAAAATCATTTTGCTTGCAGTGTTTGCGCTAGGTAAATTATTTTTTGGTGTGTGGAATCCATGCCAAAGCTTTAGTTTTCAATGCATAGAGTTAGTGAATCAACTCTTTTTGGGATCGATATCAGTGTGTACTAAGAATATTGCTACTATGCTACTGGGTTGAAAAAGTATTTGAATTACAAACTACTAATTGATTCAAATAGCTTCGTTACTCTCTGCCCAGCACTGTGTAATACTTCGTGGCATGAGTTGTGTTTTGAAGTGAGAAAACATTCGTCTTATAGGCTAATCATTCGATACCATATTCTTCATCTTTTTCTCAAATTTCAATGAATGAATAATTACAAGTCAAAATATTACTCACATCAAAGCACAG
The DNA here is from genome assembly GCA_022985145.1 of Pangasius djambal. Lineage (NCBI taxonomy): Eukaryota > Metazoa > Chordata > Actinopteri > Siluriformes > Pangasiidae > Pangasius > Pangasius djambal. The sequence goes on along the minus strand of CM040979.1, from coordinate 12,879,550 downwards.
GGTATATCATGAGGCCATCAGCATAGTGTAATGTAAAGAGTTTCCATACTTTAGAGGAGGTTTCCTCTGTTGTAACATTTTCCATCATTTCCATAAAATGCGTCTCTAGTCTAAATAAAGTGACATCCTGTGCACCACAGCATGCTTCATAACACAGTCTAACTAATCAATAATTCAATGTATCAATGTTCATTGCCAACGTTTTATAGCTTTTATAGATTTTTTTGTCTAGTTGTTGCATCCCTTTATACTGAGTAATATTGGCTTGTCAAATTCAAAGAAGTGCTGTGGATATGAGTTACTAACCAGTTTAAAAGCTGGAAAAAGCCCTCAGTTCTTGGAAATAATGACCTCTTTTAAAACAAAGTGAAAAAATAAGCATGGCTGCATCATGTGTATGTAATGGAAGCTGATTTGAGGGGAAATGGCTTTTTTACATGAAAGCATGGTTTAAAATCATATAAAATTACTGCAAATTAGTGCCTACAGGCACATAGAGGCACATTCACGTTTACAAATGGAAGACAGGGCAGCTGTAAATTAGGTATTGATTTTAATGGTTATGGCATTTATCTCCAGCAGCTACTGTATCTGCTTGGCTTCTTTTGAGTGCTAATTTCACTGCAACATTCAGGGATTAATTATCTTAAATGAATATACAGATGAGAGACAGGACTGTGTGAAATAGATTCACCGTTAAACTTTTTTACCTGAAGTGCACTTATGAGACCAATAATTAGGGATTATTATTATTCAAAAGAAGCAACCTGATGGGTCTCTCATTGAATGAGGAAGGGGAAGGGTTGATAATGTGATTTATTTTCACAGCAAATGAAGTCACTGTTCCACTTCCTCCAGAGTCGTGTTTGCCCTTGTGACCTCATTGTTCTCCAAAAGCATTCAAAAGCTTTCTCAGTGCTTCATCTCACCATACTTATGAACCTTTCCATCTCTCTGCATGATTCAGACCCTTCTCTCACATGCTAATTTTTCTGCTTAATGCTAACACAAACCCACATGCAGACTCAATGGAACAAAAGACCGATAGTTTCATCTTTATGCATTATAATAATCATACAAAGTTTGAAGGCTTGAACTTATGAAAGTCTTTCTCAGGCAGAACTCAGCATTTAAAGAGAGAAAAAGGAGTGATCAGACCTTATAGTTGTGCTGTAGTTCAGTGCATAGAGGTTTTAGCTTGGGTCTTATGCAGGAAAGGTATAGGAAAAGCCTAGTGGGCGAGTGTGTGCGCATGTGAGTATGTTCTCTTGTCCCTGTCAGAGGATGTTCACCTGTAGAGGTGTAGCACGCAGAGCACAGGATGTTTCCAGAGGAACACACACTCCCTTTGACCCTGGACTGTCTCCTCTAATACAAACTGACACTCTTCATATAGATTCAGATTATAAAAATGTCATGTCTCTGTTCAGAAATTAGGCACAGCTGGAATGAATTAAATGTTGGAGGCCATGGCATGGTTCATTAAGACCAGACAGACTGAGTCTAGGCATGGATGATCAGCCATGTTGTGCAAAAAAATTGTGTCCATTGCATTCCGTTAGTTCCAAATAGGAACCCTATAAGTCTAATAAACTTATCACTGTGGGTTTTAGCAGTTTGAGCCAGCAGGCTACTTTTTCCCTGGCTAAGTAGATTTGTAATGTTTTTTGATTAGCTTTCAATTGTGTTTGGTTGATTAGCTTTAGGTAGTAATTGCCTCTTTTTTGTTTTAGGTAGCCTATCTGCATGGATTATCTGTCTTTGAGGACTACTTGTACGCAACTCGCTCTGAATCCCTCGGTGACTCTGTGGTGGACGTATTGCGGATAAATCGCTTTAATGTCGCAGACCCAGAGATACTAACCAGAATGGGGAACTTCAGGGCAATTCGTGTTTACCACAAACTCACTCAACCGAAAGGTAAAGTCCGTTTGATCCATCTCTGTGGGAAGCACTTTGATGCACCTCTTTGCTTGCCACAGTGCATTAGTTTCTCTACTTCTGAAATCATATACAAACTTTGAACCTGCGAAAATGCTTTGTACTGAGGTTGTGCTGGTGTGTGTTTGTGTATGTGACGTGTGTGTTTTCTCTTCAGTCAGGGGCCATGCATGTGAGCTTAACTCCTACGGTAAAGCAGGCGGATGCTCTCACCTCTGCCTGCTCAGTGGGAGCTACAAATCGAGAAGTTGCCGCTGCCGCACTGGCTTCAGTCTGGGGAGTGATGGCCAGTCCTGCAAAAGTCAGTATGCTTGCGGTTTGCTTTTTCCCTTTTCTCTACTGCTACAGTGAAAATACCTATTCATATTTTATCTGGTAAATGTGTTTTTTTGTTGTCGTTGTTGTTTTGTTTTGTTTTTTTAATCAAACATCCGAGGTGCTATAGCTCGTCTTTTCCACTGTAATTTAAATTTGTTATTTGTTTGTTATGCACAATGAAAAGTGGTATGCAGGTATTCTGGTTTGTTTTAGAGTGGATCATAAGAGCAGAGTGAAAATCGGATCTGCATGTTGTGTATTTTTTTTTTCAGCTTTTTTCCAAATCACCAGCATAGCAAAGAAGATGCACCGCATTTTGCTGCACTCTCAAGCTGAAAAATTAAATGGCTTAAACATAGGCAGTGTATCTTTCTGCTGATTCTGGCAGACAAAGATAAAGATGAGCGCTTAACAAGATTGCTCTGCTTCAGAATGATGGCGTGCTGTTAAGCTATTGACCAGCTATAGGTGCGATTCATTATGTGTGGATAATGTCATTTTGGCTCTGCGCTGCATCTGTAGCCCCAGGTGGTCTAGTGACATTTTGTAGCTGACAGGAAAATTTGGGGTCAATTAATAACGCTATCCAGAGTGCAGTAGTGATGCACCACCAGTAATGAAGACTGCGCTTGTGACGTGTTTGATTTATATTTATACCCAGATGTTCTTTAGACACTCTGTCTTCCCCTCTTCCTCTCTCAGTCTAACAAGACTCTGTGCTAAATGACTGCCTGCCTTCATCACGCGCTCACCATGTATCATGATATCTGGGTCTCAGAGCGCTTAATTGTCTTCAAGGTGGCAGAGTTCTCCGGCTCAGAATGATAAATTGAAGTGATGCCTGTGTGGTCTCACCCACACTGACTGAGTCTCTAAGGGAAAGAAGCTGACAGTGAGGGAAGGTCTTTCTACAACCTAGCTACTTACACACACACACACACACATATACCACCCCATATCCCAATCCCTCACACACATCCTCCCCGTCTCCTGGGGCAGCATTAGGACCCGCAATCATACACTCGCAGTGTCCGCCCTCTATATTATTCCCACAGCGACAAGAGCCTAATTTATATTGGTCTGGTGTGAACCCATTGATCACTTTTCTTGCGTCGCAGTGTTAAACTGTCAACAGGGGATTTATTGTTTAAGCAGAGTCTCACTTAACAAGAATAACACTGCTGCAGACTGACAAATGAATGAATCTGCTCAATCAAGACAAATCTTGTCTGGGAATACTAAGTGCTCCTGATTGCACTATTCATTTCTCTGACCTGTCAGGCATACTGCCAAAAATGTGCTATTGGAGTTCGTTCTATAAGTTATGTATTCAGTTGCAAAGAATCTTTACGAGGTCACCTTTCACGTGTCCCTTGATGGTTGTGCACTCAGTATTTTAAATGCACGCCACAGTTTTAGAGGCTTGTGAATTGCAAAACAAGTGTTGATTAACCTATTTTTCTGTCCTTGCATTTACAGAACCCAAGAATGATCTCTTCCTTTTCTATGGGAAGGGCCGACCTGGAATAATCCGTGGCCTGGATATAAACATAAAGTCCAGCAATGAGCACATGCTCCCAGTGGAGGACTTGGTGAATCCGCGAGCACTGGACTATCACGCTGAAACAGGGTATATTTACTTTGCCGACACCACAAGTTTCTTGATAGGACGCCAAAAGACTGATGGGAGCAGCCGGGAAACTATTCTCAAAGATGGTAATTGTTATTTTATTTCTTTATTTAATTTTTGTTGTGAAAACAAATTTCTAGTTTATTGACACAATGCCGATACAACGTACCACTGAGAGCATCAAGGAAAATTGTTTGTGGTATGAATACATGTGGGGCAGCCTGGGAAAACCCTTCATATGGTGAAATTTCTCTTTTGAACAGAAGTAAAATTATAGCATTTTAAAGTCTGGCTACCCCAAAAAGTGAAATAGTGCTTATATTATAATCTCTGAGGGAAAATATGCAAGATTAGAAAATGGATTTTAAAGAAAAAGTCATATTTTGTAAGTTGAGGTGTCGAAGTAAGTTACAGGCAAAAAAAACTACTTTAGCTAAAACCTGATTTTTCTATTATGTTTTAACTGTTTGTCAGTAACACAGCACAGTAACATCTGACCAATTTTTTTTCCCCAGACACACGCACAAACAGTTAAAGCTTTGGTCTGTCTGGTTTCCTCTCATTAGATCTTGATAATGTAGAAGGCATTTCTGTGGACTGGATTGGAAATAACCTGTACTGGACGAATGATGGCTACAGGAAGACTATCAGTGTGGCCAGGCTGGAGAGGGCAGCTGATACCAGGAAAACTCTTTTAGAAGGAGACATGTCTCACCCCAGAGCTATAGTGGTGGATCCACTCAATAGGTACAGTATAAAGAATGTCTGCTCTCATCCTGAGTTGGAATTAACTTGGAAAAAAAAATGGACTGACCTGAAAATATATCTGCAATGTCTCTAATTCCTGATAAAAGACATGTTCATAAATTATCATTCATTATATTCTCTCTTGTTACTGCACTAATGTGCATATTAAATGTTTTCTAGTTTAAAAAAAAAATACAATAATCCCAGTGGCAGATATAAATGCAAATTCATGGGAAAGTCAGGCTGCGAGTTGGAGCAGAGTTCAGTCAGCACAGCATGGGAAGTGTGTGATCTAAAGCCAATCCAAACACGAAAGCTCACTCCTCATTACCATGCATTTCCAAACGTTTGTTTGTGCCATGCTTAGCCTCAGTTGAGAGGATAGGAATTTCCATATGTGATAGGTGTATTTCTTTGTATGTATATGTGTGTCTTTATGATATATTCCATAAATATATTCCACGTTAAGATAACATGATATCAGTGTTCTGTAGACAGCTTGAAGATTGTATTGTGTTTCTGTGAACATGAGACACATTAATGTAGCTTTCATTAAAAAAAAACCAACAGATAGATGTTGTTTGCAGTAACTCAGTTTGAGGTAAGGATTAGATCCATGGGTAGACAATGTTTAGTTACAGCAATACACGGGTGCTTAGAAATAAGTGTGCATGCATGTGCATATCTGTAAGCTGACTTGGCTCAGGCAGTGAAGATGTGAGGTCGATGGCGTGAAGCCACTCTCATTATCACCTTTCCTGGGTGTGAGGGAAACTGTGGAATCCTGAGGAGCAGTTCCCAGCCAAAGCCACAGATGTAAAGAGTTATTCTGTTACACTGTCAGTGCCATGTATGGTGCAGATGTCTGGTAATTGCTAGCAATACATAAGCACTTGATTGTAATGCCTCTAATTGTTCTTAATAATCAGTCAACGAAGGCTGAGATTTCTAATGACAATGTTCTTATTTACTGCATGTTAAGCATACACTTGTCACTGAGTAAATCTTGCTTTTAAGAATCAATTTATCTTTCTAGCAAACCTTGGGAAGTGTTGATTATGGAGGTATTCATACATGGGTAGTGACAGTGGAATCGTTATATTATTTATACACACAATGAGGTTCATTAGCTCACAGCCGTAATTATGTTCATCATTCAAAACCTGACTTGATGCAATTTATGTAACTACCTCTTGCATTTAATGAAGCAAATTGTTTCCTAAAAGAGAACATCGTCCACAGAATGAGGAAGCAGCACTGAAAGCAATAGGGTGTTACTGTGTGTTTAACATGAAATCAGGAAGTATGTACTGTATATGGCAATGAGAGTAATACATAAATGCAAGATGTTGCTAGCTCTTCCTAGCATTTGCCATCGTCTCATTGGAGCAAACGCAGGCAAATGGAACTATTGGACTTGTCTTGAAAAGCATTCTCTGCTGAGTCCTTCGAGCTTTATGAAGTCTTCATATCACTGCCTTCCGGCTGCATCACTGAGTGAAAAGCAGCCAGCAGGAGCAGCCAACATCCTGACAGTGACTGGAAAGTGTAGCTGCATGCAGCGTTCTCAGAGCTCTGATGTGCACTGTTTTGACAGCCAATAAAGAGAACTCAGACCAAAAGAGGTTAGGGGGAGGTGCTACATTAGAGCAGACAGCTGTGTGTAAAAATCTGACCTGTGCTACAGGATATTAGGAGTCAGAGAGCACAGTCTTTGGCTCAAAAGCTGAGAGACCTGACATTTACCCTCACTTGATAAACACGGACTCTGTCGGCAAAGGGCTTTTTCTGTAACTACTATTATTAAAATTGTGCTAGTTAGCATATTTTCTTTTAGCATAATATGTTTTAGAAGTGTGTGTATTGTGTCTGAGGCTGTTCTTCATTATCATCAAGATGACATTCATGCATGACATAGCTCTGTAACATATGGGAACAGAGGGGCATGGAGCAGGAATACATCATGGATGGTATGTCCAACGCAGGGCACCGTACACACTCATTCACACCTAGGGTCAGTTTATCTTAGCCAGTCCACTTACTGACATGGCTTTAGAAGGTGGGAAGAAACCAGAGAGCCCTTATGAAACCCATGCAGACACAGAGGAAACATGCACACAGACTGTAACCCAAGCTCAGGATCGAGCCCAGGACCCTGCAGCCGTGAGGTGACAATGCTACTGCAATAGGTCTTAACAAATCTATTAATATAATCTAATAGAAATTTGACTACATGAAGTATGTTGGCATAGGCCTGTTTTAGGGATGGGTTGAGGTCCTGTGAACAGAATGTGGCCATCGATCAGGTAAGCAGCTGGCATAGTGATCTCTGTCTGCCCTGCTAGATGGGATTCACCTGCTGAAATAACAGCCACCTGTCCCTGTACCTATCCCTATCTCTCTTCTTGCAATACATCTCTGTCTGTCTCTCTCTCTCTCTCTCTCTCTCGCTCGCTCACTCTCTGTGTGCCACTGATAGCCTGCCTTAATATGATAAGAATTAACTTGCCTGACATACTAAACCCTCCACCATCTTTATCTCTACTTTTTCCTATTTGGACTCAATCCATTTACTCTTCTTTTTTTTTTCTCCATTTTTCCACATTATTGTCACTTTCGTCCTCTCTAGTGCCTTCAGCCCCCAGAGAGCTTGAAGATTATGAGGGACAAATACAAAGAGTGCTGAAATTGTTGCTGTGTATTTGTGAAAGAACTATAATTTGTTGAAAAATTAAATACCATGACTTTCAATAGGCTTGCCAGAGGATGGGAAGTAGGCAATTATCAGCAATTCTCTTTGATAATGGTAATTTGCTTTGAACATTATTTTCAATCATCTTTTCTAAACGTTGTAAAAGACAAGGCTTGTGCTACATGCCTCACTTGCTCTCATACTTTAACCCACTTTTTCATTCACTGACCCTCACATATTTACTCACTCCTTTACTTGCTCCCTCATTCAGCCTTACTCACTTATTCACACACACTCATATAATCACACTCACTTATTGGTTATCACTGACTGATTCACCTATTCACACCCTCTCAGTCATTCACTCGTTCTCACTCATACACTCAGAAACTCACTCATTATCACTGATCAATTCACCCATTCACACCCACTCCTTCATTCATCACACTCATTCAGTCACTGACACGCTAGACTCATTCACACTTGCACATTCACCATTCACTCACTCACTCACTCACTCACTCACTCACTCACTCACTCATTTGCTTAATTACGTACACTCATTACACTCATTCATGCTTGCTCACTCAATAACATCGTGCTATTAACTGATATTTTATTTACATGAAATTATTATGTAATAATTTTGACCATATTTCCCATTTCTCTCTTTCCCTTGCATTAGCTCCCTCACAATCCCTCCCTGTCACTCTGCTCCCCCCCTTCCCCCACAACACCGCTGTCCTCTCATTTTCAGTTTGCATGTCTATCTGACTGCTGATTCTCTAAAATCCTTTCAACCTTATGCAGTGACAATATAGAGGAAGTTCCATCACTGATGAGGGCAAAAACGCTTCTGTTTAGAGACAGATCCCTTAAGTACACTTACTAAAGGAAGGATCATGTCTGAACGTTGACCTGCTCACATCTGAAATAACACTGCATCATTGAGAATGGCCACTTCCTTTTAACAAGCATGTAGCATGCTGATGGAGAGGAGTAAGAAAATAAACAAAGCTGTTTCAAAGGCTGCTGTGTAATAATGGCTTAGTCTACTCAAACAATGTTGGCACACCGGTGTCATCTGGTATTATGCTGTACAGAAGATCACAGTGACCTGCTACCCGCGTCATTCTTTATTGTGTTTATTTTGTGGATCAGTAGCCTATGTTACCTTCTCAGAATATTGGTAAAACACCATTAACCTGAATGTATCTGTTTCAGCTGGATGTACTGGACTGACTGGGAGGAGGATGAGGTAAATGACAGCATCGGCAGAATCGAGAAAGCCTGGATGGATGGCTCTCACCGCAAGATATTTGTCACCTCTAACATGCTGTGGCCCAATGGACTCACTCTGGACCACGGGAGCAGCACAATGTATTGGTGCGATGCTTATTATGATCACATTGAGAGAATCTACCTCAATGGCACCGGCAGAATGGTATGTTTACTGAAGAACTGGCACTGATTCATTCCTATTTTAGAACTTGTTTCATTATGCACTCATTTGCTACAGACTACAGTTGTAAATTAAATTACTGAGTAATAAGCTGGGCAAAAATATAAAAAGAGGATGAAAGAACAATCTTGTACAAGTACAAACAAGATTTTTTTTGACCCATTGCTGTATCTACAGCTCCAGCTAACCATTACTGTGTTTTGTTTGATCTAGGTGGTGTACAACGGCAAGGAGCTGAATCATCCCTTTGGAATTTCACACTACAGAAACTCGGTCTTCTGGACTGAATATATGAATGCCTCCATCTTTCAGCTGGATTTGCTTTCTGGGGAAGTCACACTGCTAAGAAGTGAGAGACCTCCTCTCTTTGGCCTTAGAGTGTTTGATGCACAGAGTCAGCAAGGTAAGCACGTTCACGTAAATGCTATCTATAGTAACTGAAGGGCATTTATTGTTGTTATTATGGGCAGTTATAATTATTAAATGATCTTATATTCTCAGCAATAACAGGTATAATGTACAGATACTGTATCACCAATGTGATGATAGATTACCCATTCATCCATTCATCCATTGAATGGTGGCCCGGAAATCCCTTTACACTGACATTTTCTACTATATAGAGTTCTGAAAACTGCGTGGTGATGGTGTGATGGAGCAGGTGCTTCCTGGATATTTTATCAGCCGGTATCTGACTACAAACTGAATTGCTTAGGCTTATGCTCATTTACAATGGCATGTAACATGGTAAAATATATTTATGTTTTAGTAGAGATGTTAAAAGTATATTATTGGCAGAAATCAGCTGCAGTGACTTCCGAAAGGTCAATTTGTTTGATCTTACTTATCATATTAGAACTCATATTAGCATTATGAACAATACTTATGGCAATAAACACACAAAACTATTTTCCGTGCTTGGAGATGTGTGCGTGTGTGTGCAGGTGTGTGTGTTTGTGTATAAACTTTATTTCATATTCTTTTTTGACTCCATAAATGCATACTGATATACTGTCACACCCTAATATGAGCTAAAATCACCTTTTCCTCACAAACACCAGTCAGTTTTTAGCATTTTTTATTTCAGTTTCCCACTCTAAGAGCAACATGGCCTGAATATACAGTACAATCATATTTGTAGAATAAATTTTATTTTCTTTGTTGTATAAACTTGATATACAGGGAGTAAAATTACATATACTTAATTTTGTATTTATTATTTACAACATATGCTCTATATGTTCAGCCTGATACTCAATCCATTTTCTCAGCTGCTGTATCAAGATTTTGCAGATTTTGCTCAAAATACTGTATTACCATTGGTTCCTGACTTTTCTGACATCCTGTGTAGAATATCTAGCTTGTATTGTTCCACTTTTGCTTATAGTTTAAAATGTTATTTGACTGTAAGAGAACATAAGGGGTTAAAGCCCCACCTCCCGATTTCATAGCAGCAAGGAAGATTTTATATTCTGTGGGAGATCGGCCTCTGTGTAATTGTGTGACAGTGATTAGTGTAGCTGCAGGTAAAGGGCTGGAGCTGCGCAGTGGGGAAGGTGGCTGGGATCTGGGTGGGTGTGGACTGCAGCAACGCTTAGACTGTTCAGCTCTGCATGATGATTACTGTCATCCGCTCTCAGAAGCAGCAGCCAGAGCACATAGAGGGAGGGACTTGGCTCAGTGGGGTAGCCAGAACACAGCCGTGTTTTGCCTCCCTAACATTTAATCTCTGTACCTGCAGGTAACGTGTTTGAGCGCAGTGGGCCATTTGTGGTCATCATAATAGACTCGCTTTCAAAAGGCAGCATATGAGAGCACATATGCAGGGCCTGATGGTTCAGATGTGGTAGTCCGAAGGCTGAACTAGTTCAAATGTGTGTGGGGAGGCAGTCTTGTGATGTCCTTAGCGCCACATGGAGAGCTTGCCTCCAGGGAAGGACTCCAGTTATGTCATATTATCCACAATACAAAGCCACTGAAATAAGCATAGCAAGAAAAAGTGCTCTTCTGATCAGTCGTGGCCATGAGTAGGATAGGGAATTCAACCATCCCTTTTTCTCTGAAGCTCTTGTCACCGGAGAGAATAATTGCATCCCCACTGTTTGAACTAGTGCAGATTGGCTCTCACAGAACTCTAGCCTTTATCTCATTGGTCCAGGCACTGCCTACAAACCTCTTCCCAAATTAAACATTACAATAGTTCTCATGCCCCAACTTAATAAATGGCAGGTTTCTCACAATGCTGCCTGTTTTTTCTTCACCGCCTTGAGCTTATGCTGCATTGTCCACAAGACAAATTGCTCCAGCAAGAGGACAGAAGTGTCAGATGACTCTCTTCAGTGGTGAATTCATTTGACATGGGATGGCAAACAATATGTCTCCAACATCCTTCAAAAGCAGGGAAATGGTCAGGGATGGAGAGAAAATTGTTCTCTGCTAAGCTCTGCTGCATCAAGTAGAAAGTCAAAATGCAGTAAATACACAGACAGACACAATGATTCTGTAAAGATTTGTAGAGACCTGTTGTATACCCCTATATTTGTTCTTCAGGTGACAATGCCTGCAGGGTGAATTATGGAGGCTGTGCTACCCTCTGCTTGGCTATCCCAGGGGGCCGAGTGTGTGCTTGTGCTGACAACCAGCACCTGGACAGGAACAATGTCACCTGCTCAGGTAAGCCATTTTAAGCCCGCTCGCACTGAAAATATGCATTAGGACAGAGACTTTCTCTCCACATTCTCTTTGAATGATAAGATCCCGCTTCAGTCTCAGAGCTAATGTGGGCATATTATGTGAAGTAGTATCTTTTATCCCCAACAACATGCCTTCTCCTGTGATTTGTGACTTCCTGAGTAGACGTGACAGGTGATGAAGAGCAGCAGCGCTGTAGGAGCGAGCAGTTTGAGTGCAGGAATCAGCGGTGTGTGAGAGCAGCCTGGAAATGTGACGGAGATGATGACTGCTTAGACGGCAGCGATGAGGACGCGCATGTCTGCGGTGTGTATCTGCAGCTCCTGAATCTGTCTCTAACCACCTGCTGTGTGTGTGTGCAGCTAAACCAGTCAGGCTTGCAGATGTGACATTTACGTCCTGCATGTGGCATTGGCTCATTGTAACATAAATATTATACTTAACTTAGTAGCTGCTATCACACTGTTAAAGGTGTAGCTAGTTGGGGGATAATACAGATACAGTCCAGATACTTAGATAACCAAATATAGACATTCACACAGATATACACAGCTTATGAAACCGCCCCTCCACCCACACCAGCCCACTGCACGATCACCTCATGAATTAATCAATGAGATGTGCAGAAAGTTCATCAGTTTAGAATTAACTTAATTTTTCATCAGGAGAAATGCTATAGTGTGATCTTCTGTCAAAATGAGCAAAATTGAAAAATCAATGTTCTGCTCTGCGTGGATGGCCCATAATGTGTCTGACAATTTATGGTTTGAATAAGCTCTCATTTGTCCGTTGAATGTTTTATTGTTTGTGGACGTTACAGATGTGTTCATCCTGAAGTGCAGGCAAATGATTCATTAGTGCAAACAAATTTGAAAATTGGGCCAATTGTAAACAGGTCAGAGGGGGCAGTTAATAATGTGTGATCAAATCTTTTATTTTGTGCAATTATCTACAGCTAATCACAGCTGTACCTTGGACCAGTTCAAGTGTCCAAATAATCGCTGTATTCCCAAGCGGTGGCTTTGTGATGGGACAAATGACTGTGGTGACAACGAGGATGAGTCCAACAAAACATGCTCAGGTAGGACACAAGTCCATTCATCAACCAGGAATAATAATAATAATTATTATTATTATTGTTATTATTTTTATTATTGTTATTATTCTTCTTGAGAATTAACTTTAGAACATGTCCATCTATTAAATCATGGAGATTTCTTTTTCCATGTTGGTATTATACATCATTTTATGAATCTTCCCCATCAAGGGTCACGTTGCAGGAATTCGTACGTTGGTGTCCACAGAGATCGCTGTTTTCATACAAGAGAATATCGAAGAATCTTGTGTTATGTTTAGGGATTGTGTTATGTTTAGGGATCAGGCCATTATCACTGAGAACCTCTTATCATTGAGTCAAAATTGCCCGCATACTTCAAATCATCTTCCCCTTGAAGAATAGAATAGTCAGGCTAAGTGAATGCCAGTAGCCCTAATGCCAAAAATGCTTTGAGCTGTAAGTCCTCGACCACTCTAGTTTTCCTATAGAGTGAATGGTTCAGTAGATGATGCAATCAGCCTTGGCTCCACAGCGTACTCTCCCAGCCAAACATTAACTTCTCCATCTGCAAGTGGATCAATGATTTACCGTTGGCAGAAGGCAGTTCATGTAGACCCTAGCTGTCTATCTTACTATCCATCAGCATGGAGGTGTGCTTTGACCTGTTCTGTTTTCACTATAATAGTCACTGCTTACTGGTTCAGAAAACTACTGCATTTTACAGGATCCCCTGCAGTTCCTCTTCATAATTACTGATATACAGACATGTGAAAAATTAAAGGAAATCCAACAAAGAGTGCTGGGCCATCACAAGCCACCAGCACAGCTTCAGTGCTCTTAGGCATAGATTCTACAAGTCTCTGGAAATGTATTGTATGGATGAACACCGCTCTTTGAAGAGATATTCCCTCAGTTGGTGTTTTGATGGTGGTGGAAAAGCTCTGTCTAACACTGCACAACAGAATCTCTCTTCTGTTGTTCAACTGGGTTGAGATCTGGTGACTGTGAAGACCATGGTATTTTATTTACTTTATTTTTATACTCATCAAGCCATCCAGTAAAGCCTCCTGTCTTGTGGAGGGGGACATTGACATTCTGGAAGAGACCACTCCCATCAGGATAGAAATGTTTTATGGGATCAGTCAGAAGAACTCTGTATTGATTCGTGGTGACTCTTCCCTCTAGGGTGACAAGTGGACCAAACCCATGTCAGCAAAACGCCCTCAGAAAACTACGTATGTGTCACTCATCTGTAGCTGTCAGTGAAACTGTTATCTCACCATCAGTATTACCAAAAACAAATCCCAACAGAGACAGTATTTCCTATTTCATTTATTTTATAAATTGTTATTATTAGCAATATCAGAGATGGATTTTGCGTGCAGATATTTTGAAATATTACTGTGGTGCATCAGATTGAGCACCACACCACTTTTCCTTCTTTCTCTGCTTAACAATACCCTCAGCACTAACTAGAAATGGACACCCCCCTCACACACACACACACACACACACACACACACACACACTCCACCTACTCAAATGTGATGGAAGAAAGGACACATGTAAAGCATGTGTGGTCACATGGGTTGCACATATATAGCTATATAACTCTGTATAAATTTAATAGAGTTGTGTGTAATATGTGAGCATGGAATTCCGTGCCCAGGCTGACAAGCAGAGCTCTCAACAGTTTTCTGTCTGCCAGTTTTGCAGACAGATTAAATAATTATCCTGGCAATATTACTCTGAAAGTCTTAATAAAATCCACAGAGTGGGGTCACGACGTTTCCAGGTATGCTACCAAACACACGTCCGCACTTCAACCAATCAGTATTCGTCTGAAAATTGGTTAGCACACAGTACCACAGATATGCACTATGCACTGTTAAGGTTTTTTGAGGTGTGCAATTTGGCCCATCAGTTTGCTTTTGCACACCACACTTACTCGTATGTATTCATGCAGAAGTGTGTATTGGAGTATTGGAAGAATTCCTAAACAATATTCCTGTGTGATTTTATTGCACTAAGACCATGATTAGTTAAAGGGTAGCAAACTTGATAACACCCGCAAAACATACTTAAGCTAATTCACATGAGGTTTACAGCGGGTTGCGTCTTTCAAATTACCAAAAACAAGGTCAGTTTTTCCTTTCTGAAAATGCTGTTAGTGCTGTTCCTAACTAAAAGTTCAAAATACACAGTGGTGTCTATTCAAATCTGAACCTGTAGATTGATTTCCTAAGCCTCAAGATCAAAATGCAAATGAATGTGACTAAATAGCATGTATTAAAATTGGCCTGTTTCTTCCATAAAAAGTATCAGAAAAAATAATAAAGATTAAGTCAAAATTGGTTGACCATTGAGAACGATAAGCGCAAGCAAAAACACTAATTTGGATCATTTCCCCGATGTTTTTTTTGCAGTAATGTTAGTATGTCATGTCATATTTCACACACACACACACACACACACACGCACGCATAATATATATACAGTCAGGCCTGGAAGTATTTGGACAATGACAGTTTTTGTGATTTTGCCTTTATACACCACCACAATGGATTTGAAATATATCAAGATGTGATCGAAGTGTAGACTTTCAGCTTTATTTTAAGAGGTTCCACAAAAATATGGCATTTACCATTTAGGAATCACAGCCATTTTCAACAAAGTACCTCCATTTTCAGGGGCTCAAAGGTATTTGGACAAAGTGACATAATTCTAAATTTAACCATAATTTTAATACTTGGATGAAAATCCTTTGCAGTCAATGACTGCCTGAAGTCTGGAGCCCATGTTCTCAAAACTCAAATTCTGAGTTTCCTCCCTGGAGATGCTTTGCCAGGTCTTCACTGCAGCCACCTTCAGTTGCTGCTTGCTTGTGGGTCTTTCTGCCTTCAGTCTTGTCTTCAGTAAGTGAAAAGCAGCTCTATTGGGTTGAGATCAGGCGACTGACTTGGCCATTGAAGAATATTCGATTTCTTTGCCTTCAAAAAGTCTTGAGTTGCTTTCGCAGTATGTTTAGGGTCATTATCCACCTGCACTGTGAAGCGGCGTCCTGTCAGTTTTGTAGCATTTGGCTGAATGTGAGAAGAGAATAGTATGCTGATAGAAGTAGCAAGATGAATTCTGAGGTGTATAGGGCTATACTATGTTCACATTCAGCCAAATGCTACAAAACTGATAAGACGCCGATTCACAGTGTGATGCCGCGACTCGGCGTCACGTCATCACGTGGCTATCACGGAAGCCCTGGCCCATGTCAAAATGTTTGGTTGCTGAATGAATGAGTGTGTTTGCCATAGTATAGCATCAAACGGTAATATCCTGAATCATGTCTGTCTATCATCGCATACCATTGTCTACATCTCCTCCAACAGTACGGAATACATTTGTCACGGAGTTTGGTGAGTGCACGTACTAAACCGTAACGATGTGTTCGTTAGGTTTTAAGAAGGCATCATCTAACAACAAACACAGGTCTCAGGCATGATCACGGTACAACAGAGTTAAAGTTTATTCTCTTCTAGCAGCATAAAACATTGTTCAATGTCTTAACAAGTTAAACCACTTACTTGTTCCACCGGCAGCATTTCAGGAAGTAAAAGGGAGCGCGCACCTTTACTGCCTGCTACTTATGCTGTGTATCTGTGTCGGGCGCGTTCACGTTCACGGGGCAGTGCGCGTCCCACCCATTGGAATCTGCGAAATTGTATTATTTTCTGCACCATATTCAGTTGTGGTTTGAGTTTGGGTTCAATATGTGCAGTATTGTCTCCGGTGTCAGGAGAGTATATGTATGTATTAATACAGTGGTGCATTTGTTTATATGGTTGATATGTGAGTTTGCGAACCATGTTTTTACCCCGTCTCACCTGAGCAAGTGGTATGGTCCACTGGAGGCGCGGGAGTTTGTTCTTGTAAAAAGGGTATGGTTTTCAGTATTGGTTGAGCCTTTGGTGCGAATAGACCTGATGTATGGTAGGCTTGAAACTCAGTGTATGAGAAATTACTTTGCAAGCTATTGCTGCTGAAGCTAGCTGTTATCCTAATTTGCCTTTGTTATCATTAGCATTTAGTTGCCTTGGGCATTTCATTGTTTTGTTTGACCATTGTGTCATTGTTTATTTTCTTTCTTTTTTTTTTTTTTTTTTTTTTTTTTTTTTTTTTTTTTTTTTTTTTTTTTTTTTTTTTTTTTTTTTTTTTTTTTTTTTTTTTTTTTTTTTTTTTTTTTTTTTTTTTTTTTTTTTTTTTTTTTTTTTTTTTTTTTTTTTTTTTTTTTTTTTTTTTTTTTTTTTTTTTTTT
>CM040979.1:12836142-12856554 GCA_022985145.1 Pangasius djambal | reverse complement strand
GCCTTTCCCACGTGTGAGCCGCTTACCCAGTTTAGCTGTGCAAACGGAAGGTGTATCAGCATCAAGTGGCGCTGTGACTCAGGTGAGTCTATAGAGTGACACATGACATTCTGCAATTAGATTTGAACAAAGCATAACGGCATAATTCTCTTCAATGCTCAGTCAAACTAGTTGATATTAATGGCAATAACTGACTTCTGTATGATTCAGATTCCCTTAAAAGTACTGCAAATGAAATTATATCCATCCCTTAAAATAGAATATGTTTTCTGTCTCTTCCACTTTTGTCATCTTTTTTTCTTTTCTGGATTAGAGCTTAGCATAATGTCAGATCTTGATATGGAAGCAATATTTTTGAGGTGAGGGAAAGGCACTGAACTCCTTCCCAATATTTCATAATCAGTCCCTGTCTTTGTGTTTTTTTGTGCCCCCTGTGTGAGTAGATGATGACTGTGGGGATAACAGTGATGAGGAACTGTGCGCCCACGCCTGCTCCACTGGTCAGTTCCAGTGTTTCACTGGCAGATGTATCCCTGAACACTGGGCCTGTGATGGAGACAATGACTGCGGTGACTTCAGCGATGAAAACGTGACCTGTGCAGGCTCTGGTGCTGGTAAGACTCTATTCTCTTTAGCAGCTTACGTCACGTGACGTATTTCTACTCTATGACAGTGTAAATGTGTATGGTCTGCATTATCCCTTAATGAGAGCAAGCATCAAAGCTAGTTGGTGCTTTTTCACTCATTTTGAAACATGTATGAGTAGCTTAACAAGCCTATGAAACGTTTCATTACCACAGCATCTGCATAAAACAGCTGATTAGCAAATGAACATGAAGAGCAAGAAGATAACCATCAAGTCAGCTGCTCATAATTGGCTTAGTGCAATGTCCCCAATTTGCTGAACATAAGTTTGAAACTTTCTCTCTCTCCCACTACTCGGCAGATCTGATCTTATCTGTGCTCACTGGAGAATGGCCCTGCAGATTTGAATCTTTTAATCTCTTGTAATTACCTCTGAAAGCTGAGATTGGGCTGCGCAATGCTTTCAGCTCACTAGCTTGTCACAGAAATGAGGAAGCCATTCATCAAATCGGCTCCTGGAGAAGGCCTTCACCCTCCGTCTGTCTCCAGGGGGCTGCCCAGCTTACTGTTCCTCATTGAAGGGCCCTGATCAGCGTGTAGCCCTCACTCTGGATGTGTGAAGTGCCAGAGACACACGATCAAGCCTTAAGAAAATCAGCCTGCCACTGCTGTGCAGTCTAGTTTAACTTTAGCACCTGTCTCATTGAAAGAGACAATTGAGAAACTGCGACGTGCAAACTGGTGTTTAGTAATTAACTTGTTAAATGTTTAAACACGCTTCAGCAAAGGTGTATTTAGCACTTGTTGATTATCTGTGCAGAAAGCAAATCAGTGCTACAACCTGCTAAAAAAAAATCCTCAAATGACATCTTTGTTGATTTTGTTAATTTTACAAGTGTACAAAACTAAAAACTCTGCTGGTTGACTATAACTTAATTTGTTATAAACACTGCTTGCAAATAATATTCCATCCTTAGTAGAGCCTTTCAAGTAATACAGTAAAACAGTACTAGATTGCAGTAGCATGTGAACAGTGTGAATTAGTATTATAGAATAATGGTGTATTGTGTATAATATCTCCTCAGTATTGCCCCCTGTGGAATGCAGCAGTGAAGAGTTTCACTGCCGTGCTGATGGCACATGTATCCCTGAGCGCTGGCGCTGTGATGGGGACAAAGATTGCGAGGACAGCAGTGACGAAAGCAATTGTCAAGGCATCAAGAGGACGTGCGACCCCCAAGCCAAGTTCACTTGCAAAAACTCAGGTCCGTGCAAGTGGTACTAAGGAGAGAGAGAGACTCTGTGACCTTTTACCGCTGCAGTACTACAGATAGCTTCTTTCGATATACTGCACAACAAAGAGGCGTTCTGCATGCTGTGAGCAGCACATTCTCTCTGTAGGCTGAAAAAAGCTAGTGGACAAAGATTAAGGCTAAGAATGTCAAATAAAATCTATTTATTTATCTATTTATATATCAACTTATCTATCAGCTCTGGAACTTGGCATGCATAGCAAGGCATTTTGCCCGACACCATGTTCAAAAGAAATTAGTCGCAGTGAGACTGTTTGATATTCCACTTCATGACTGTTGCCTCAAAAACAGACATCAGTGAAAAGAACATAACTCATTAAGTGTTTTGTTCTTTTCTCTTTGGATTGCTGGCATGCTAATGCCCTACACTATGTCTAGACCACTGGAACAGTAACAGATCAATTGTGCTGCAGATTTGTTAGAGCTCTGCATTGGGCTGGAAAACATTTTGGCATGATCATAAAGTCAAGCATCTTTAACAATACCAAACAAACAGTACCAGATCAAAAACTGAATTGGTTCATCTAATTATACAGCTTTCTTTGTGGCCTGAAGATGGACTGGAACTGTGATCAGTGTGATAACAAGATCAATTTGGATTAATCACTGTTGAGAGCTGGTATATTCAGGCTTTTTTTCAGGATCCTTAAATTCTGCCTTTCCATGTATTACTGCATTTTTTTCCCCCTTCATATCCTTTTATTTCTTTTGGGAATATCAATATGCTTACCTGAAAATACCCAATTAGATTTGACAGCTTGATGTATTTCTGGGTTTCGCCTCTAGGGAAGTGCATCAGTAAGAGCTGGGTTTGTGATGGTGACAACGACTGTGAGGATCGCTCAGACGAGGAGTCATGCACCTCATCCTTATGTGACCCTCCCACACAGCCCTGCGCCAACGACACATCCACCTGCCTGCACCCTCACCAGATCTGCGACGGGAGGAGCGACTGTGCCGACCAATCAGATGAAGGCCCATTTTGTGGTGAGCGTCTGTGAGCCTTTTGGCATGGATGAAAGCTGCATGCCTTTAGCTTTTGTGTTTTTCTGAGCAAGATCACTATAAATCAACATTGTGGGGCCATAACTGTCAAATAAATGAATGCAGTATTACATGTCATTCCTCACTATTCTCTCCAGTAAAGAAGTTTGCTTGCGTCATCTTTGACTGCTGTCTCTTTGATTTTTTTTTATAGCTATAACAGATGTAATATCTCAGTGAAGGAATTACATTACTGTCTAAATTTCTGAATTTGTTGTCTATATTTCTGTAACTTGGAAAGATCATTTGCAAGGTTCCAACAGTAAAGGATTCATCATACGTTATATCAGTGCACACTGATGCTTTTCAGATCGTATCTAACATTTCAACAATAATGAATATTGGATAGAAATGCACTGTGTGTGGTGTGTGGCAGAACTGATACACACTGGAGCAAATCAATGTGTATTGTGTGTACAACCTAATGGCTGAACAGACCCTGAAGTTACTCTATTCACACACAATATCCCGAAGGTCTTCTTTTATTCCTGTATTACGTTCTATCCTTGAGAAAGTGTTGCACGTTCGAGATGTGACCCTTGTGTGCAGCCCAACTGAAACTGTCTTTGATGATGTGTTTGCTTCAGTAACCATCACTATAGGAATAATCTCAGGGGAATTAGCAAAGTGTAATCCTTTAGAGTGGGACAAGATAAGCATTTTGGTATATTTAATCTCGTTGTCAACAATATCCCATGGGAGACTACTGGCCTTGTGCAGGAACAAGGCATATTGCTTGTGTGAAAGGACCCACCATGGCTCAGCCATCTCATTGCCAATTATATAGTACAGTGGTAGCTTGAGGGGCTGGTTGATTTGAGCCAGCACAGCTAGCCTGTTTCCTACTGTATCCTTGGGGATGAAAAGTTTCTGCTCCTCTGTGAATTTCATGGCCCCCCATGGACTAAATTAAATCCTTGTCAGTGCTGAGGGGATCACCTTAATCACTAAAATCCGTGAGTCCTTGGAACAATGTCATTTTACCCAGCTTTTAAATCTTGGTTTTCCTTTCTTTAAACAAGGACAAGAGGAAAAAAAAGAGCTTTTCATTAGAGATGAGAAAGGGAGAAGTATGAGAAAGTGTATGTTTTTTACAACTCTGAAAAGAGATACACAACCTCAGTTTCTGTTTTCACTTAGCTTGAAGCACTATAAGTAATAAAGATATCTTCTACTCAGACAGGGTTCATTTTGTTTGCTGTGCTCACTGCACAAAGCCAGTTTCTTTAATGTAAAACTGCAGCCGCCTCATTTCTTAGATCATGCCTGACTTTTCATAATGCTGTACTCTCACACTTAGCTAGTAATGCCCATTAGCCCAAGGTAATTAAAATGTAAACATATTTACTTTTCTTTTCTGATAAGAACCCTTTATCTTTTGGTTATGTTTTCACCTGTATATAGAATGTATATTCACCATTTCTACTGCATTTAAGTTGTTTGCATGAGCCAAAAAACTGGCCAGCACGGTCTGTTATTTAGAGCCTTTCAGATTTCACAATGCCTTAACACTCACTAATATTTCCTCACTTCCCATTTATTATAGTTCGTACAGTTTCAGCCAATTACCAGACTTTAACCATGGAAAAATTTCCAATTATTATCAACTTAATTCCCCTTCAGGACTACTTATCTGTGAAGTGGGAAACTGCAACCAAAAATAATGGCCTCATTGGGGTGCAAAGCTACTCCATTACATTGATAACACCACATGCCAACCAATCAACTTGGGAAAGAAGCAAATAATATTGAGAAACTTCATTTATGAGATGCGCACATGAGAATGGCTGGAACAAAATTTATAGGCAGTCCATCAGCTATAAGTAATTTGCCATGCATCAATGAAATGGTGCAGTGGAAAGTATTTAATATGCTATTATTATAGTCTGCTTCCACCCATTGAATAAATTAGCTCATGAATGAATGAATTAATTAATTAATTTACTTACTTACTTACTTACTTACTTGCTTGCTTACAGTTAAGCCCTTTCCTCCAAATAATGTTTTCTCCCCTTTATGTATTCCCAGACAAATGCTTACAGGCGAATGGGGGCTGCAGTCATCAGTGTAGCGTGGCTCCCAGCAGAGGGGTGGTGTGTTCCTGCCCCACTGGTCTCCACCTGGCATCAGACAATAAGACCTGTGAAGTGGTGGACTACTGCACCCGACACCTGAAGTGCAGTCAGAAGTGTGAGCAGTACAAAACCACAGTCAAGTGCTCCTGTTACCCCGGCTGGAGGCTTGAACCAGATGGGGAGAGCTGTCACAGCACTGGTACTTTCACAGTTTGTGCACTTTCCTCATTCAAATGTCTACTGTGTCATAAACTGGGTGCATTTGGAGGCACATCAAATTGTAATGCAAAGAAATGATGTAAATAGAGTTTTGGCAAAATAGCAATTTGTAATTATTGCTTGAGTCAGCTAGAAAGCTGGCTATTTTTATTCTGCGCAGTGCAAGTAATACCACAAAACCCTAGCATAAATCTACCTAAGTGGCACATTTTACCTAATATTCCCATTTGATATCATGGTTGTTAATGAATTCATAGTGGAGTTACAGGCATTTTGAGCGTTATGTAGTGGATGTGCTCACTGCGCAAAGCAATAAAAGGACCAATAATCCAATGACAGCAGGATACACAATCAGGGGGTTTCCAGTGAGAAGCTAATGTCTTTACAGCAGCATGCCTGCCAAACACTTTTAGATTGTCTCAGGCAATCAAATTTGGGTCATTAGCTGGTAGACGACAATGAGCATCTGTGTGATTTACTGTGGTTTGAGCCTGAGAAGCATATGCAGAACAGAGTTGGCTCTTATTTCAGAAAATCATGACATTCGTTATAATTTATGATTGTCCAACTGTGATTTAGCAAAATGGGATTTAGCTGTCTACATGTCTCTTTCACACTGTCAGATCCCTTTGAAGCCTTCATTATCTTTTCCATTCGGCATGAGATCAGAAGGATCGACCTACACAAGCGCGACTATAGTCTGCTAGTGCCTGGGCTCAGGAACACCATCGCTCTGGACTTCCACTTTAATCACAGCCTGCTTTACTGGACCGATGTGGTGGAGGACAAGATCTACAGGGGAAAGCTCTCAGACACTGGAGGTACATGCTCAGTCCCAGAGCCAGAGCAAAATACCTTAGTGTCCAGATCCCTACTGATTTTATTCTGCCCTAAACTGAATTAAAAATGGATCTGATTTCCACCTTTATTCTGAAAGCAGGATATGGTTTTTGTAGAAGAACGTTTCGAGGCCTGCTGTGACAGAAATGGGGCTGTCTTTAAGGGAACCACAAAATCTCGAATGAAGCTGATGATTGCTGCTAGTTCTCGGGGTTGCCATTTAGCAGTGGGCACCCCCGCTGCATTTATCACACTGGCCTGTGTGTTTCTCTCTATGACCTGATGCCTGTATCCACAGCCCTGCTACGGCTATTGCATACACTTTGTTAGCATTTCATAAAGCTCTCCGCAGCCAAGGATAATTGCAAACAGCTGGATTATAGACAGTCTGGGAAAGGCTTTAATGTTTAATAGAAAGCTTAGAGAAAGCTTCCTTCTGTCTATAATGTTGATCTGCTCTCCCCCTGAGCTTGCTATTTTCTCCTGATAGCATTTTGAGGAAATGAAGGCACAAAAGCTGGAATGCTTTCATGCGATGAATTCTACTCACTATTTGCTAGTGCTAGTGATGTTGGTGTGATTGCTGTTGCAGGTGTTACTGGGATTGAAGTAGTGGTTCAGCATGGTTTGGCCACTCCTGAGGGACTGGCAGTGGATTGGATTGCAGGAAACCTTTACTGGATTGACAGTAACCTGGATCAGATTGAGGTGGCGAAGCTGAATGGAGGAATGAGAACTACACTGATTGCAGGGGGGATGGAGCACCCTCGTGCCCTTGCTCTGGACCCAGGCCAAGGGTTAGTATTAGTGCACTAAAACGAGCCAAGTGCATTTTATTTTTCTTGAGTAAATTAGGACAAATAGTAGAGCATTCACAGAAAGGCACAGAGAAAATACATTAAAGGTTTATGCATTTTCTTTAATGAAAGAAAATTATCAAACCATTTTAATAAGAAAGTACATTCCTGCAAGATATTCTGACATACATTTTTAATAACATGTCAAGGAAAATGTGTTGTGTTATGCTTCCTTTTTCTATCTATTTTGCACTTCCTTTTTCGTGTTCTGTCTGCTCTGATGCTTAGTACCATGTGGGATGACTCTCAAGGCACTCTCAAGGCACCATGTGGGAAGGAGGAAGCCTCAAGTATGACAACATGAGCTCAAAATAGTCACAGGCTGATCCCAGTAGCATTTAGTGCTTAGAGAATGCTTGTTGGCACTAAAAATGAATTGAACATAGTCTGGTGGCTTATGCTGCCTATTTCAGCATTGCAAATAACTCCTATTAAGTGCCATAGGCAACGCAGAGAGGACAGACACAGTATCTCTGCTTGCAAGCTGCAGCTCATGTTGGCACTCAGTTGAGTAACACACTGTAGGTCTCACTGGAGGCTGAAGTGATATTTTGAAATAATAAAATCTAACAGATTTTGCAGTCTAACAGCTTGCCAATTGTTAAAAACTATACCAAATGTATCGGTTTGGGAAGGGAGGTTCTGAAAATGAAGGGATTAAATGGAATAAATAGGCAAAGAGCCTTGAGATGTCTGTGCACACACATATTGTAGACCAAATGTTAAATTTTGTCGTATAAAATGCTTTTTGAGTGTTTACTGGTGTGTGGCTATTTGCCATTTAGTATGATCCATGAGGCAGTATGTATATATATATATATATATATATATATGTATATATATATTTTAAGTGATTATTACTGCATCATTATCAGTGGTATATTCATCTCTGTTTGAAAGTTTGTTTATTTATGGCAGTTCATAGGACATTACTCATATAATTCATCACTAGATGAGCATAGTGAAAATATTTGGCCGCGAGATTTACCCTGCAGTGTGTGCTATCTGTATTAGTAAATCTCTGCTCTGCTGTTATCAACCGTGGGGAAATAATTCATTTTGTGGTTCCGTTGTTTTGCAGAATTGTTTTCTGGACAGACTGGGATGCAAACTTTCCACGGATCGAGGCTGCATCAATGAGTGGAAGTGGGAGGCATGTAGTCTTCAAGGATATGGAAATAGGAGCCTGGCCAAATGGGCTAACACTGGACCACCTGGAGAGGCGCATAATATGGACAGATGCTCGGTAGGCGTGGATATGAGGATGATATAAATATATATTAAAGGCATAATCAATTGAGCACATTGGGATGTTGGAAAAATTGAGGTTTATTATTTTTTTTAAGAATGGAAAAGACAAGGCAGCTGCTGCTATTAGACAAAATCAATGTGTAACAACGACACATAGTCATACACAAACTCTCTCTCGCTCTTTCTCTCTCACACAAACACACACACTTTACCAACAAGGCTGCAGAAAAAAGATGACTACATAGTGCAACTTTCATCTGTCTTTCACTTGCAGTCACTAGTCTGACAAAGTGTGAGTGCTTGTAGTGGAAGTCCCGCAGGACATCTATCAGCTGTATCACACCTTGTCAACAGTGGCAGTTCCAAACTGCTGTGGGTGTGAGAAGCCCTCACAAGGTTTTACTTGTCTCTTCAACAGCTCGGATGCTATTTACTCAGCCTTGTACGATGGCACAGAGGTCATTGAGATCCTAAGGGGCCACGAGTACCTCTCACACCCCTTTGCAGTGTCTGTCTTTGGAGGAAGTGTATACTGGACTGACTGGAGGACCAATACTCTGGCCAAGGCTAATAAATGGACAGGACACAATGTCACAGTCATACAGAAGACTAGTGCCCAGCCGTTTGACCTACAGATTTACCATCCCAGCAGACAACCAGAGAGTAAGTATTTCTGTTCTATTTTAATACACCAGGAATGTTGTAATGCAGTATGTTTGTCTGGTGTTTATGTAACTAAAATCAGCAATAGCAAATCAATCAATCACTGAATCAGCCAAAGCAATCGCAAGTGATTGGCTAATTAATCAATCAGTTAATCAATTAATCAATCAATCAGTCAAGCTTCTTACGCAAAGACCATTAAGCCTGTTAACATGCTGTGCTGCATATTAGTGGAGATAATATGATCTGTCCTGGCTCAGGTTTTGTGACAGTGAAGTACAGAATGAATGAATCCAGTGGCCACTTTATGCTATGGAAATTCATTTGAGCTGATTCCTGCTGTTCATTCATTTCTCTTGCCCATCAGAAAGTGCCTCCAATGAAGGTGGTGCATAATTGAAAAAAAGTGGTCATGCAGAGAACAAGCCAGCCTAATGTGGCCTCTAGATGTGTTCCCCTACTCTGCCTAAATTTATTTTAATTGTGTCTTGGTAGTTTGTCAAGCAGCTTTTTCTGTTCTCTCCTTCCTGGCTGGTAAGGACAGCTTCAATTTATCTTCAGAATGCACACAGTGCCCTCTGTGACTTTAACCATTTCAGAAAAAAAAAAAATTGTAATGAATATAACAGCAGTATAATGTGGATATGTGCTATCTCTAATGAGCAGTTGCCTAATTTTTCATGTACTAGGAAAATATTTGTTAATTAAGCTCCTATCAGTATTAAATACACAACAAAGCTGGTTTACTTGTAAAACCTAAAATAATTAATGTTACCTATTATAGTTTTATCTCCAGATCCATTTAAATATAAAGCATCATTTCTGTTACACTTCAACATGCTGTTGTAATGGTGACAAAAATATAGTGAAAATCTTCTTTAGCCTTTTATTGGGAGACTATTTGTAGTTTCTCATCTGAAGTAATCTCATTTGCATCACTTCAACCCACCCAAAACAGCAGAAAATGCTGCCAACAAGCACAGACTCATTTCAGATCTTCTGCCAGTGCAGTCGAGTGACTGTTTTACTCTGATAAGTGCCGACAAATTGTGCTACCTTGCCAAGGAAGCCAATAAGTATAGCTAATCCAATCTTAAAGAGCCCGCCGGGAAAGGCTGGCTATCACCGCCGTCCAAGATCGCAGCTAACAGGCCACGGAAATTGGGTTTGTGTTTGGTGTTACTGTGTTGGCAGGAGAGGGAGGGAAACTCTGGAGTGTAATGGGAGAAAATGCTCAGTGGGTTAATGGGGCTAGACTGCAGGCATCAACAGGCTGTAAATATGTTATGTGTAGTGGAAGAGCTGAGGGCATCATGAGGTTAAAGAAAGGGTATCAGGCACCAGTCTTCCACGATAGCTAGAGCACGCTGTACGATTTCCATTGTTTAAAGCATTTTTACTAATGTTAACAAATGCCTACAATCCCATTTCAGAATGGAATTTGCGGATGTAAATCTCTAAACTCAACAGAGGCAAATCAGTAGAATGCAGGCAAGCGTGAACATTCTGCTGTTTTTTTTCCCTCCGCATCTTACTTATATTGCTATTTGTCAGCGCAGGCTGATGAAGTGTGTCATGTCTTTGTATCACATCTTTGGCCTGCTTATCATAAAAACGGCGCAGTGTAACCAAGAGTTGCCTTCCTAGCAGTCAAGTCGAGTACACTGCCTCTGCTTATCTAGATTTTTTTTTTCCAAACAGTGTGATTTCCCCATAAGACCTAATGAATGTCTAATTAATTCACTGGGTCGCTAGTTGATTTAGTTGCTTATTCATGCTAACGGTAAATAATTACAAAAATATGCCAAATGCATGTATTAAAATTGGGGGGAAAAATAATGGGCCCATTTACGAAAATCCCACTGGAGCAATTTTTTTTTTTAACGAATGCGAGTTAATTGTGTTGTAATGTAACTCTGGGTTCACTGAAGGGTTAAAGATTCTGGAACTATTATCTGTATAGTGCCTTTAAAATGTGGGAAATGCACCAATCCCAGATAGTTTAACTAATATCTAATGGCAGGCCTAACTGTAAACACTGTACCATTCCTAAAATAAAAAGCTGATGAATCATATCATGTCAGAGTAAATCCAATTAGCAGGCCATTTCCAAAGAAAAGCAGCTAGGTCAGAACCTCTCCTACCTTAGATATAAATTACAAGAGGTTTTCAGGACGTGTCCAGAATCTTAAAAAAAAAAAAAAAACTCTCCCATAATACATGCTTTCTTAGTGAAGTTTGCTTGTAGTGCGAGTTATATTGTGTCACTGCAGTTACCTTGTATAAATATTACGGGTGATATTGCCAGGAGAGCTCTCCTCTTTTAACATCTGGATGTTCTGTGCATGCATTTGTGTCCATTTATCTGTTCCCTTGGTGTTCTTGGAATAGTGCTGACAAAGACAGCTTTGTGAAAAGGCATAGCGAGCTAATTGACTATTCTCCAGTGACCTCTTAGCCATTATCATGTGATCTGCCTGGTCAGCAATAGTCCCTGATGAAGTACCCCAGAAATGGGCCACTCATGAAACAGATATGCTAGAGGTGTTTCAGAAACGGCTAGGTGTGTTTTTTGGGGGTTTTTTTTCTCTCTCTCTTTTAAATGCACTGTGCTGCTGCACTGTAAGGTTATGTGTGGTTCGTAACAGTAGTTTGGATGAATAGCATTGTGCGAAGGACATAAAACAGTAAGCACATCTCTTCATGTGCTGTAGTAGCCTTGTAGGTTTTGAGTCAGATCCTACTCTCTTTTAAATTGAAAAGGTTTTTTTTTTGTTTGTTTGTTTGTCTGTTTTTTTTTTTCTGTGTGTCTTTTTTACTTGCTTTATGGCAGTGCCTGTAGCCATTTCATTTAAATGTAAGCAGTTGAGCTGTTACTTCGAAGGCCACAACTTTTAATCAAGAAAAGTCATTTCCTTCATTTTCACTGTAAGTGCTTTGCAGAGAGTTTTGATAGTCTGCCTGTGTCTGTCTGCACTAGCAAGTTTGAACACAGTTTGTTCAATTGATGTCAGCAAAGGTTAGCTCATATTCCTTTAACGATGGCAGCATTCTTGAACCAGGAGCCATTATACTTGGTATTGATTTCTCTCCTCAGTGTGTTTTCTGTTGGTTGCCCTGAATTCATGTCACTGCTGGTTTTCCAGCCTCAAACCCTTGTGAGGAGAATGGTGGAAGAGGTCCCTGCTCGCATCTTTGCCTAATCGATTACAACCGAACCGCCTCATGTGCGTGCCCTCACCTCATGAAGCTCTCACCCAACAACCATTCCTGCGTGGGTGAGTTAACACCTCTCTATTCGGCTCGGGTTCACAGACCCTTCTCATATTATGCAGTCACACAAGTTGTGTGTTATTGTGAGGTTGTGAGATGCGTTGTGACATGCTCACCTCAACATGCTGCTGATTTTACAGGATTTCAGTGTTGAGTGTTTGCACTGGCTTAGGCACTTAGACTAACATTAAAATCCAGCTCCTGTGTCAGTGTCCTCGAACCTTTCTTACTTTGACTCATATCACATCACCGTTCCTATGTAAAAGTTCATGAACACTCTACATACATCACACAAGAAGTCTTTCAGTTATCCACAGTGGCATTCATCTATCTACAGTACTGTGCAAAAGTCTTAGGCACCCTATATTTCTTTAGTACAAACTTTGTTCTAGATTTTTATTTTATGACTTCTACATTATTGAGTCAGTACAAAAACTTTTTAGATTTCCAAAAATTTGTTTTCCGGCACAAAATTAAATGTTACAGAAAAAGTGTTTGTATGTCAGTAAAGAAAGCAGCATATTACATAAGACAAAAAAACATAATGAAGGCTGCTGGGTTTTGCTGAAAAATAAGAAGCAAGTGTGACACTCAAAGTCTCCAGAAGAACTGTGGCTGCTTCTGTAAGATGCTCAGTAACACTTACAGCTCATTTCCTTATAAAACTGCACACATTGTACCTGTGACTACAAATTTTTTTTAAAGTGAAGGCTCATCACACCAAATATTGAATTTGTTTAATCTTTTACTGTTTACTGCTCTTTATAGTATTTTTTTTAATGTAGAAACATTTAGTTTCATTATTTTTGAAGGCATCTTTACTCTACAGCATTTCTTTGCATGTGCCTAAGACTTTTGCACAGTACTGTATGTGTTTGTTTGTATGGTGTTTTTGCTGTCTGCTCCCCAGCATTGAAGAGGTTTTTGCTGTATGTGAGACGTTCTGAGATTCGAGGTGTGGACATCGATAATCCCTACATGAACATCATGACTGCTTTAACTGTCCCCGACATCGATGATGTCACTGTGGTGGATTACGATGCTCTAGAGGAACGGATTTATTGGGCAGATGTGAAGACTCAAACTATAAAGCGGGCCTTCATCAATGGAACAAGCCTTGAGACGGTCATCTCTGGAGGTAAGGTAGTATTTTTAACAGGAGAAAAGTGACACAGGGCATTTTTCCTTTACTGCATGATGGCAGATTTAAAGTGATAAGAATCTAATAAGTTAGTGCCATTTTTATTTATTAGCCCTTACCATGTTTATTGTAAATTTTGTCCCCTATACTGAGACTTTGAGTTATAAATGAAATCTTTGTCCTTTAAGTTTTCTGAAACCCAGTTTTAAATTGTTTTCACCTACTGGAAAAACATGTTCAGACTTCAAGATGTGATAAATGACAAATGAAATGACAAAAAACAGAGTGTGCTTAGGAAAATAATGTCTTAATAAAACACTTGATTTTTTCAGGTTTGCTGTTTCTCTACAGTGTATTAAAAAGGAAGAGATTTGAGCAATGAACACACTTCTCCTGCACTTTATAAATACGTAGATTACCCATGTTATTTTTTCTTTCTTTCTTCAAACTACATTTAAAAAGAAAAAAAATGAGAAAGTGCTTAATTATAACATATGCAGCAAAGCAGGTATAATTAAAAACACTTGTACTTGTGAATGTGGAGGATTAGTGTTATTAGTACTAATGCAGCTTGCTATCCATTTCAGAGTGGAAAAATCATAAATCCATTAGCCCTCTGGGCAGGTGGAAAATGCTGTGTGCTGCCCAGTCCCATGTTTTAGTTTCCCAGAAACTTGACTGACTCAAAAGTGGTAGTAAATGCAATCTAATAATGTGTAATGAGCTAGTTAGCCAGTTAATTGAATACAGACTAAGAGAAATGCATGATTATAAGATCACTGTAGCACATTGTCTTTGCGCCCTTGACAAAAAGTCAGCAAGTTGATGATATTATTCAAGATTGACTATTGTCATTGATTTTCTCCTAATGTGTTTAACCATGAGGTAAAACTTACTTATAGGAGGAAAGTTATATGACATCTTTGTGCTGGACTTTATGTTGCTTGGTTTTGTTGGTGTTTTTCACATATCTGCATGTTCCTGATTCTGAAAAGATTGTCTGTCATCCATGCACGCTAATTAATCTGCTTAGTAAAAAAAATGTTCTGCATCATCCAGGTTGTGCTTCTGCTATTTTATCTAATACATGATATTTTATGAAAAAAATTTTCATTTGGTATGTAGGCTATATTTAAACTAATTAGTGATGGAAATTCCAGAAAAGAGGTTTAGATTTTTTTTTTAAATAAAGTAAAAGTTGTGCCTACATTTACCAAAAAAGCTAACCGAAAATAGCCGATACATCACTACTGCATTATAGGGTAGCATAAGTTTGAATATAGGCTACATACCCAGCATTCTGGTTGTTGAATCTACCTTTCTGCTGATCAAACACAAATGAAAAACTAACAGCCCGGACATGAAATCTGCTTCTCCCAGGCATCCAGGCTACTTATTTGTCCACCACTGAATATGCTAAAGTTGATGCCTTTATTGTGAGTTGCTTCTGGCATTTGCAGATATTCAGAACTGCCGTGGCCTAGCAGTAGATTGGCTCTCGAGGAATATGTACTGGCTGAGCTCTGAAAATGAAGAGACCCAGATCAATGTTGCTCGACTGGATGGAGCACTTAAAACTTCAGTCATCCATGGGATTGATAAGCCAAAGTGTCTGGCAGTACATCCAGCCAAAGGGTATGCAGTCCAAAAAGTATTTTAGTACATTTAACATATAGTGTAAAAGAAGTTTGTAATACATTACTCTATTTAATGAATGTATGCTTTGCTTGACAAAAATACAAGAGGAACAGAATTAGTCCATGGGCAAAGGTTGGAAATTTGGTATTGCAGAACTGGTATCAGTGTCCAATCCTTTAACAGTTCTAGGCTTAAGTTGTATTGTGGACAAATATGTAATGTACTGTATACATTACAATAAACTAGACTAGTGTGTTGTCTTTTCAATTGAACACTATAGGAAGATATATTGGACAGATGGGAATACGATAAATCTAGCAAACATGGATGGGAGTAACAGGAAAGTTCTTCACCAGAACCAGAGAGATCCAGTAGGTAAGTTTAATCACATACATTTTTTTCTATTTCTCTGACCTATCTTAACCTCTAGTCCAACATAATTCACTTGTCAAAACTGATGTTTACACTCTGTGTCCACTGCTGAATCAAAATAGTCTTTTTATAAAATTGCCTTTCACATAGACTCACATATGATAGATATAAACTAGTTTACATCTGGAACCACACACATATTCTCACACATCACATATTGCTCTATTCCAAAGTCCTCTGAAAACAGATACTATAAAGTCATACAAATCCTAGTCCTAACCTTTTACACCTGCATTAGGTCTCTCAATAGACTTTCCGGCAAGCAAGTTGTACTGGATTAGCTCAGCCAACGGCACAGTCAACAGGTGTAATCTGGATGGCAGTGGCTTTGAGGTGATTGAAACTACGAAGAAGAACTTAACCAAAGCCACAGCTCTGGCAGTCATGGGTAAGAGGTTGAGCTCTGACACCCATTACACTGACATTACATTACACTTGATTGGAACATCAAGTTTCTTATATACATTATATATCATTGAATTAATGAGAAAATAGTACTTAATGGATGATCATTTTTCAATTAAAAAAGTGCACTGCTCCAAACTTTTATTGCTTCTGGTTTTGTTTGGACCTTATATTGTTGATCTAGTCACTCTTACTGACAAGGTTTCTACTATGTACTTGTTATGTAGCAGTATTCCTGTAGCTTGCGGTGCTGCTATGATTGTTCATTCCTTTCAGATAACAACACAGCACTGGAAGGAGTACTTTGTGTTACCATGGTACCATGGTTTGAGAAACTAAGATATTTATTATCTGCAGCAAACCCTCAGTGGCCAAAACATTTCCAAAAAAAAGTGTAATACTGGGTTTTTGGATAAGGAACAAAATCTCCAATGAGATTTACCTGTTTCCCATTTAGCTGCTCCACTGGAAGCAATATATCTCACCAAGTGGGGGAGTAAATGTAGGTCTCAGACTGAAGCCAGGCATACACTCGCCTACATAAAAAAGTGGGGTGAGAAGATATGATTGATTTCTGTCCAGATGGAACTGGATAATGAAGACGGGTTGTTTGGATAGACACCAAACTGCTGTAGAGCATCTGCTTTTTAATCACACCCTTCGCATTAGGCTGGATGTAAAACTCAAATTACAGTTCTTTCCATATGCCAGAACTCGGATTAGGTACAGCTCTTGCAGAGAGAGGACATCCGTGCTGGCAGTGGTCAATGGTTAGCATTAATCTAAAGAAGGCGGTATATAGTAATCAGTAGAGATCAATCAAACACTAGAATCACTTAGAACAACTCATATCATTTGCAAATTTATTTCCCTACCACTCGGGAGGAAATCATGAACAATACGCCTACATCTATGCTGGCATGCCAGGGGTCGTTGTAGTAATTGACAGAAAGGAAAAAAAAAAATGAAAAGCATATGTGACTTGGAAAATTTTACAGATAAGAAGTATAATTAACAAGACAATAATTTTCTCTTTTTCTATCTTTTTCCTTTAATTTTGTTAGAAGTGTAACATGGTTTGTTAATCTGAAGGACATTTTTGCACTTTAGAACTTTTCCCTCAATGTATACAGTAATTGCTTCTGTAAACACTTCCACGAGACAACAGAGAAGTATATAATCTTTATGAATATTAATAATATTAATCACATACGAATAGTATTAACACACATTATTAGTATTAACACACATACTAATAATATTTACACACATATTAATATTAATATTATTATTATATTATTATTAACATGACACAAGTATAAAGTGTACATGCTCATACCCTCAGTAGGCAGATTCATAAATGCTACTCCTTCTTGAAAGTAAGGCTAAGTAGTTTTATAATGTATAATGTAACTTCTAGGCCCTGTGCTGAGCTGTGAGTAATTTTAGTCATAAGAGCATTTCTAGCACCATTCTTATGAATAATTGTCAAAGGCCTGGTGAATACGGGCCCAGGATAACAAAGCCAAAAGCGCAGTCAGGTCCTGCCAGCACAGCACATTGGCTACGCTATGACTCGTTCCTAATAGACTGGTAACGGAGGATGCTTTAGCAGGTGTGCTACTGTTATTGAAATCCTTTGTTTTCACAGTGCCTACCCGTTGAAGCCGTTTCTGACTGAGGCTGTAAGTTATTATAAAAAGTGAAACAGAATGAAAGGCCATCTGAAAGAATAATGGTGTAAGTTTAAAGAAGTAGCAGGCTACAGCATAAGGGCAAAATGAAGCTTTCACTAGGCGCTATCCATCACAATTAGTCCATCTTTTTCACAGTGAGAAAAAGCTTTCTTAGACTTTTTTGCAAAGCCATCTGAGTCTGTTCAGAAGACAGTTATGTTTGCTATTTGTGTAGGGGAACAGATTTGTGTAAAATAAAAATTTTTAAGGAAGGTTATAAACAACCTTCCACAGTTGCCATGTCATGTAAATTGCTGTGGCATGAAGAGGATCGTACTGTTTTAGCAGGGCTTTTTTTCCTGCTTCTTCATCTTCTTCTTCGGTAATGCTCAGACATGTTCTGAGTATTCCATACAGTTTCATATGAAAACCATCTTTGCTGATGTATTTTAGCTATGAAGTTATATGGAATACTTTTAGAAGCACTTCTGCAAGCTTTTTTTCTGCTGAAAGTGTTCAAGACAGATGGTTCTTGTTGAAAAATGGGGTGATTATTTGTTCTCTACAAGAGCTTTTAGTTCATAAGTGCAAAACTGAAACCTTTGTGTGTGTATATGTGTGTCAGTGTGTGCATCTATCTCTTTGTCCCAGTCTAGGTAAGCCTGGGGGTGGAAGGATGATCATGCAGTCATGTGTGTGGGTGTCTGAGTGGGTAGTATTTGGAGAAGAGTAGTTTCAGAACTTTTGTTTCACTGTGCAGCAACTCTGACATAAACTCCTATCTGGTCGTCTGTTTGCTGGTTTAAGCACATGCTTTAAACTTTAAACAGCTTATAAATGGTAGAACACACCTATCACATACAGAATAATAACACTAGTGGATGATATGATCTCTGGAGAAAGCGTCAAAGTGCCCAGGATCTGCTTTTCATGGTAAAGACTGCTGATACTCTCATACACACAGGTAAAGGTGACACAAGTGAACAGGTGAGGTTTGTTTTTTTTTCAAATCCCTTTTGCTCCTTCATCATGCATATGACACAAGGCAGCAGGGACTCAGGGACTATACAATGTTGCTTTCAACCATATTGATCTCTCATTTGTTAATTACCTGCTTGAAGTGATAAAAATAAACGCATTAGGATTCTGTAGTTACGGCTTAGCCCATTCAAGGTTAATCAAAGGTATTGAACTCTTATGGAACAAACAGCTCCTTCCTAGCCCTCTGATTTTCAGAATCAGCGCAATCGATTAGCTATTTGGAACACTGCGTCTGGGTGTCCTGAGCCGACACCCTGTGAAGATTGAATGAGATTGTGATCTAAGATCTTTGGCCTGTATCTTTGCCATCTCTCTCCCAGCGAGGGCACCTTAATTGAAGAGATTTACCAAGGTTAACCATCATGCCATGTTATCAGTTTATGCCCCTATAAAGCTGTTTCATCTGCAGAGCTGTAAAAAAATGCTATCTGATTGTATTCACCTGCCATATAAATGTCCATGTATTGGTCAGGTACAGAGCAGAAAGTGATGACAGACAGGTCATATTTTTGTGTAGAGATGCAGAGGGAATATTCCATTTACAAAGCTCTAGACTAAAGTGGGGTTGATATGCAGTAAATACTGGCCATTTAATTAATGCACATTTTCTTTGTTAAAAAGCCCCACTCAATCCATGAAGAGGAAGGCAAGGAGCAAGATAACTGAAGGAATTAAACATTTTTATTTTTATTTATTGACATGAGGCTGGTTTGTTCTCTTCCTGGAAGCTTTAGAAAGATTTGGTGTGAGCTGTAGTGAGAGCTCTCATTCAGATCATGTGACTTCCCTTCATTTGGAATCAGATCAAATGCTGAAAGCGGAAATTGTCCTTGATGAGCTATGCTGTAAACCAGCCACCACTCTGGATGCCAACAAATGTACACTGTCAGTGCTGGTAACCCAGGCATGATGTTTGGAGGCTCAAACATTTCGGAGGCTATTTGTATGTCGCCATTTTCATTTAAATCCATGCAATTATTTAATCACAGCTAGATGCCAGTTTCTTCTAGGTCACGTCTAAACCTATACACCCACACAAACTGTAATAATTTTGCACATCTGCCTGAGTGAGAATTCTATATTCTGGCATTTTCCTCCTGTGTAACTCTATCTTTATGCTATCTTTCTTTTCCATTTTTTTGTGAAGTATAAACTTTATTAAGCCTAGTGTAAGTTACACAGTGCATATATAGTTTACAGACCTGTCAGCTGTAATATGTCCTACTCCTGTAACATGACAGTGACAGAGTTGTCAAACTATGAAAAGGTATTTATATACATACATACATATATATATATATATATATATATATATATATATATATATATGTATATATATATGTATGTATATATATATGTATGTATATATATGTATATGTATGTGTGTATACCAGTGTGTGTGTGTGTATACAGTCAGGTCTGGAAGTATTTGGACAGTGACGGAGATTTTGCGATTTTGCCGTTATACACTACCACAATGGATTTGAAATAAAACAATCAAGATGTGATCGAAGTGTAGACTTTCAACTTTATTTTAAGAGGTTCCACAAAAATATGGCATTTACCATTTAGAAATTACAGCCATTTTAAGCAAAGTGCCTCCATTTTCAGGGGCTCAAAGGTGTTTACTCAAAGGTATTCAAAGTGACATAATTGTAAATATAACCATAATTTTAATACTTGGATGAAAATCCTTTTCAGTCGATGACTGCTTGAATTCTGGAGCCCTTTGGACATCACCAAGTTTCCACTGAGTTTCTTCCCTGGAGATGCTTTGCCAGGCCTTCACTGCAGCCACCTTCAGTTGCTGCTTGTTTGTGGGTCTTTCTGCCTTCAGTCTTGTCTTCAGTAAGTGAAAAGCAGCTCTATTGGGTTGAGATCAGGCAACTGACTTGGCCATTGAAGAATATTCCATTTCTTTGCCTTCAAAAAGTCTTGAGTTGCTTTCGCAGTATGTTT
>CM040979.1:12710192-12836042 GCA_022985145.1 Pangasius djambal | reverse complement strand
GCAGCCACCTTCAGTTGCTGCTTGTTTGTGGGTCTTTCTGCCTTCAGTCTTGTCTTCAGTAAGTGAAAAGCAGCTCTATTGGGTTGAGATCAGGCAACTGACTTGGCCATTGAAGAATATTCCATTTCTTTGCCTTCAAAAAGTCTTGAGTTGCTTTCGCAGTATGTTTAGGGTCATTATCCACCTGCACTGTGAAGCGACGTCCTATCAGTTTTGTAGCATTTGGCTGAATGTGAGCAGAGAGTATAGCCCTGTACACCTCAGAATTCATCTTGCTACTTCTGTCAGCAGTCACATCATCAATAAACACCAGTGAGCCCGTTCCATTGGCAGCCATACATGCCCATGCCATAACACTTCCTCCACCATGTTTGATACATGATGTGGTATACTTTGGATCATGAGCTGTTCCTTCTTTCACCATACTTTTCTCTTCCCATCATTCTGTTACAAGTTAATCTTGGTTTCATCAGTCCAAAGAATCTTATTCCAGAACATGGGAGGCTTATTAAATGTTTTCTGGCAAAGTCTAATCTGGCTTTCCTGTTCTTCAATGTTACCAGTGGTTTGCACCTTGTTGTAAAACCTCTGTATTTACATTCATGAAGGCGTCTCTTGATTGTAGATTTTGACAATGATATGCCTACCTTCTCCAGAGTATTCTTGACTTCTGTTGATGTTGTGAAGGGATTTTTCTTCACCAAGGAAAGGATTCTACGATCATCCACTTTAGTTGTCTTCCGTGGTCTTCCAGACCTTTTGGTGTTGCTGAGCTCGCCAGTGCATTCCTTCTTTTTAAGAATGTACCAAATTGTTGATTTGGCCACACTTAGAGTTTTTTCTATCTCTCTGATAGGCCTCTTTTGTTTTTTGATCCTAATGATCAACTCCAGACCTTTTATCTGCTTCATTTGTCTTGAAGTAACGAGGGGATGGACCGCACCTTGTCAAATAACTTCTTGTCAGTCAATTGTCCAAATACCTTTGAGACCCTGAAAATGGAAGTACTTTGCTTAAAATGGCTGTAATTCCTAAATGGTAAATGTCATATTTTTGTGGAACCTCTTAAAATAAAGCTGAAAGTCTACAATTCAATCTCATCTTGATTGTTTTATTTCAAATCCATTGTGGTGGAGTATAAAGGCAAAATCGCAAAATCTCCGTCATTGTCCAAATACTTCCAGACCTGACTGTATAAATATATAAAATTCTTCCAATGCCAGTCTCCCCCCTCATATCTTTTGATTGAATGCAGTAAAACTTCATATGCATTGTTTTATACATAGATTTCACACCTATTGGTCCATTTTCTGAGTCCAAATAAGAGTGACATTTATACTTTTGATTGTTTTTTTTTTAAGTTTCACAATGCGCATAATTAAATGAACCAAAAATCAAAGAAAGCACTCATGAATTTCTTCACTGTTCAGAAATACAGTGATGGAAAAGGGTAAACAAATGTATGCTAAGTGCACATAGAAATCAAAATGCACAGAGAACACTGAGCAGTGCTAAATAACTGCATACATAATTATATAAATAACCAGTTTAAAGCATTTTGTGGATGCATACACCATTTATTTTCTCTTTGTGTTCGTCAGTCCAAATATCCTGAACATATCGCATTTCTGGAGCACTTCAGATCTGTCCTTTGGCTCAGTTTGCACCTTGCGTACAGTAAGTGTAGCAGTTCACATCTACAGACAAATCCTGCACATAATGCAAAATACCTGGCATGTTTTATTAACTTCCTGCAGATAGGGTGATTCCGAGTTGAATCACTTTCTCACTGCAATGGAACAAGAGTTCACTTCAAACCGGACATCCTTGATCCTCAGTCTTGCACAGGTTATTTTGGTGCTCACCATGTGCAATTACTGTGTTCTCAACCACAAAAAGGGAGAAGACTCACCAGGCCTAAATTCAAACTGACAAATATGTGCAATCCACCTATGACGTCAGTTTGTGTTTAGAGTACTTGTGCATGTCTAGGTCACTAGTGATGATGAGATATACACCAATTATGCATTCATTGAAATCCACATCTTCTCACAGATTATATTTCACTTTTTTTTTTTTTTTAAATTCTCCAAAGTGTCTAAAATCAAGGTCACCTTTTTCCAGACTGCTGAGAATTTGTACTCTATAGCCTTTATTCTAATATTCCCGGTCACCTGGTATGTCAGCACTGCCTGCCTCTCTGCAGCAAGCAGGCACAGTTCAGGCTCCAAGCCAAGAACAACCTCTGTGGCCCTTTGTTGCACACTGTGCCTGAATAGGAGCAACACACAGACTGCTATCTACAGTGATGTTCTGACATTGGTCGCACTCCGACGGCTCTATGAATGGAGAGACCTCTTCTCAGACCAGGGCATTGTGCCAGGCTGCTCTAAACACTGCTTCATTGACTTTCCTAGAGACAGAGACAAGCACAATGCCCTGGCCCTATCTAGTGTAGTGAGAGACGTGTAGTGTTATGATTTACTAATGAACTGGAGCAGACCCATGGGTGCAGTACTCATGGAGTGAGCATACATGCATGACAATAGCTTATAGCCATGGTCAATGAAAGATTCATATGCTTTAACAGGTGGCAAGCTGTGGTGGGCAGACGACGATGTGGCACAGCTAGGCACGGTGGCAAAGCGAGATGGCCGCAGCCTTGTGGCACTGCGCAATAAAACCAGCGGAGTGGTTCACATGAAAGTGTATGACCGAGAGGGCCAGAAAGGTGAGCTGCCAAGACATGTGTAAAACAAAAATCCTATATGTTTATGAAAATGAGTTACTTTGAAGTGTGTTAATGTAAATTAAAATGGCCTGTGAAATTAGATGTAAATGAAAAATAATGGCTGGCTGGTTTTTCAAGGGTTTTAATTTGATGTTGATTTATTCTTGCATAGATTATAATGAGTAACATTTACAGTTTACGGTTGGACTATTACATTAAGTTTGATAACAAATCCTCCCTTTCTCTTTCAATATGTAAAAGTGCACTGCAGATTTATCGGTGAATCACTTTTCCATTTTCTGAGTTATTAGGCAAATAATTCAGGGTAATGGCAGGTCCATTAACAACGTTGCCGTGGATCCCACTAAACTGTCCACTTGAATAAAGAATGACCATTAAGCAGCTCTGATGTATATCTATTCAGCCCCTAAACTTTTCAAGGAGCAGTTAGCTTCTCTATTCATATTCTGCTCTGTCTCATTACTGTCTGAGACAGCTAAGGAGTGATCTCCTTGGGAGCACAGCAGGGTACATGCTTCCTACGTGCTTCTCTTCAGTCATTCACGGATTATTATAAACTAAAGGCACTAGTTTGGGAAACATCCATTGAAGCGTTCAATTTTGTGGGTGTTGTATTGCATTTTATAGGGAGGAACGCTTGTCAGTTGAACAATGGCGGCTGTTCTCAGCTCTGTCTGCCTACGTCGGAGAATACTCGCAGCTGCGCGTGCACTGTGGGCTACAATTTGCGTGCTGACCGCCTCTCTTGTGAAGGTATACACATGGTTACAGTGATTGAGCAATATTAATATGCCAAAATATGGGCATGCTTTACTGTGTTAAGACAAAAATTAAAAACGCATTATATGAGGGTCATAACATCTGAATCATCGATCATAATGATGATCATGATAATGCTGACCATTTTTTCTTGATATGTCACTTTTGGAAGCTACCTTTTTAAGGGAAGTGTATGTTTCTAAATAATGGGACTTATTTTCCTTAATCATGCTATAACATCAGATATAATCCACTGGAGACCGTTATTTGTTTCTGTGTGTGTTTATTTCATGTTAGGCCTAAGCTCCTTTCTAATGTACTCCGTTCATGAGGGCATGCGTGGAATCTCTCTGGACCCAACAGATCATACAGAGACATTGATGCCTATCACTGGCACTTTGTTTGCTGTCGGAGTGGACTTTCATGCTGGTAAACATCCATCATTCTGTCTATTCCTGTGCTGTCTCTGTCTTAGCCTTTATCTGTGCACGTGTGTGGTAACTTCCCTCTCAAAATTCTTGTCTTGCCTTGCTCTATGATCTTTGCGTTCACATCAGAGAAATGTACCACTTCCTATTCATGATGTTGTCTTCCATGTTGTTTACTCTCAGACATGCAATCTAATATTATCTGCTCAGTTTTGCACCTGTATAAAGGCAATCGAATACGCTGGTATATCATCTTTTGTAGAGATAAAAGGATGAGATGGGTTAAGTAAGTTGATGCTGGAGGCACCACAGATAAATGTTCCTTCATATCTTCTAAACCCAGCATCACAGGGTACTCACTGTAATATATTGGACAATCCATCAAACAGAGGTTGGGTGTAGTAGACATGGCTGTGCAGGAATATGGTGTTATGCTTTAAATTTTGTGAGTTTCTGCATTATTCATACCCCCAATAGGCTGCTCTGAAGTGAATTTGTCACTGCTCACGTGCAACATGATTGACCCTGTTTGCTGAAAATGCAATCGTGACAAGTGGCACGATGAGTGAGTGCAGGAGAAGCGGCCCTTGTGTGATGCAACAGAATAATTAAAAGCCAGCCAAATAAAATAAGTTGTAGTTTCCAAAAGTGTATGAACAGTGTACTGTGTGCATAAGTGAATGATTTGAACTGCTCCTCACAAATAACATGATGAAAGTTCAAATGCGTGAACTGAGCTGAGAGATCATGTCCCATGCCGCCCCCAATTTCTGTGACCAAGGAGGCATAGCTAAAAGTGCTGACCTAAGCCAAAGGGC
The DNA here is from genome assembly GCA_022985145.1 of Pangasius djambal. Taxonomy (NCBI): domain Eukaryota; kingdom Metazoa; phylum Chordata; class Actinopteri; order Siluriformes; family Pangasiidae; genus Pangasius; species Pangasius djambal. The sequence goes on along the minus strand of CM040979.1, from coordinate 12,831,285 downwards.
AGAGTGTACAGATGGTCAGTCTCTCTCTTCTCTGTTCCCTTGATCCCTTCTCTATAAGGGCAGCACGTTCCGGCTCGGCTCAGGTGAGCAGGCTGAACTTGAGCCCAGCTCAGCCCATGACAGCTGATTCCATTCACATAGATTTTGCATGCCGTTATTAGGCAGCTTGTTGGAGTATGAAATGGATGCATGGCTTCCAGCTGGCTGCCATCGTGTGTTCGAGATCCATTATCTGGATCTAAACTCTGCATTTGTAGAAGGCTACATTCATATAAAATAAACTAAACACTACCATGCTACAGATTTATGTGCAGAAAACACTGAAGCTGATTTGTGTGCTAGTAAATTCTGCATTTGACTCCAGTGAGAACCTCTTAGTGCAGGAGACAAGCATATTCAATGATTTATGTAAATCAGTTATGGTTATAGGCTCTCAATTTCACTATAAGGAATTCAGTGTGGGTTTTTTGAGTTGATTGACAAAAAAATAACAGTAAACACTCTGCACAAACACAGTTTATCTGCTGATCCGTGCAAAGGAATTGTAAAAGATGCAGCATATGCAAAAGGGAAACATCTTGCATTCCATGTTTTGGCTCCTCTTGTGAAATATGGTCTCCTTTCCATAGGCAATGACACAGTCTACTGGACTGACATGGGCCTGAACCGTATCTCTAGGGCCAAGAGAGACCAGACATGGAGAGAGCACATTATTACCACCGGCATCAGCAGAGTGGAGGGCATCGCTGTAGACTGGATTGCTGGTATCATTATACCCTACATAAAGTGGACGTGATTGTTGTAAAGTGTTTCTCTTGAGTGCTACTCCTTTACAAACTTCAACTTCAACTTTCTGTTGAATTTCTCCATAAAGAGAATCTCTACTGGACAGACCATGGCCTTAACCTCATTGAAATTGCTCGGCTGAATGGCATGTACCGTTCTGTGGTGATCTCAGAGGGGCTGGACCAGCCGAGAGCCATCGCAGTGCATCCACAGAGAGGGTATGTCACTGTACCAGAGAGCCTTTAAGCCAAGATAAAGCATCGATTTTCTCACAAAACATCACCCTCACTGACCTCATTGCAATGGGCAGGTTCACAAACTTTGCCCTTTGGAGATGTTTCTCAGTTGACAGGAAATTGTTTGAAATTCAGGGTTTGGTCCAATAAGCTGAACACAGACTGAAAAAAAAAAAGTCTGTTATATTTCTGCTATGGTCAAAACTCATTTTCCAAATATGCATCAACAGAAATGAAATTCAATGTCTGCAAAAGACCACTGAATTTAGTGACTTTAAACTGCTCATTAAGGAAAGGAAACTTACTTTACTTATGTTTACCAGTTAATAAATGTTTACCAGTTCATAAAATTAGTCAGTAAGACCATTACTCCTTCTGTTTTTCTTCAGTGTGTTATGCTTAGAAGCTAAGGTAATTTATGGTATATCAGGATTTTCCATTTTTGGTCTTTTAATAACCCAAGGTTTAAATACCTCTTTTTCACCTATAGGAGAGATCCTCAGTCTGGACTGCAACTTAGATTAAAACAAAATTACTGCCAAAGAATTATAAGTTTACAGTAGGAAATGAATTGGTACTTTGATCATTACCATCCACAACAGTCTCTGTCTCAGCCTCGTCTTTTCAATAAACTGAACAGTCAGTTCTGTTCTGTTGACTGCATTTGGCCACTTTTTATTATGTCATTTAAACATTTTAAAACCATTTCAATGATTTTTTGTCATCTTTGTCTGTTTTCCAGAATTTAGTCACAGTGACCACCATGCATATGTTAATATTTATTAATATTTAGCAGAACCTTAATATGCCTGATCTTCATCTGTCGTTGAACAGCTACCTATTTTGGACTGAGTGGGGGAAGAATCCTTGCATAGGCAGAGCACGGCTGGATGGTTCAGATCAGGTCACGCTGGTTAGTTCTGGCATCGCTTGGCCAAATGGAATTTCCATTGACTACGAGGTACGGTAAAGTGCTCCATCTCTCTCTCTCTCTCTCTCTCTCTCTCTCTCTCTCTGCATGTCTCTCCATCATGCTCCCTGATACTTCCAGCCTGAGTCTTGTACCTCATTCCTCTTCTTCTGCTGATGATAAAATGGACCTGTACAAAAGAAGATGCGCTGATGTGCATTTTCAAATTGCTTTCCAGGAAAATAGATTATATTGGTGTGACGCTCGAACTGACAAGATAGAGAGGATCAACCTTGAGACTGGGGAAAGCCGGGAGATTGTACTATCAGCTGCCAATGTGGACCTGTTCTCTGTGGCTGTGTTCGGGGCTTACATCTACTGGTCCGACAGGTAATTTATTATTTTACTAAATGCTGGGCTTTCCAAAAGTGGCCCACAAAGCCAGCTGCTACAGTCTTGGAGGTTTAACCTCTTCCGTGAAAGGACACTGAGAGACGTGGGTAAGGCTCTGACATTCTCTCAGCAAGATTCCTGACTTTATGAAAATTGAGCAAACTTTTACTAAATGTTATTTTCAAGGTGAGGTTTAGTTCGGCTAGTGTCGCAAATGCAGCTGGCATGTGAATTTAATTAAGGTCCATCTCTTTTAATTATATAAGTACCACTGATTATACTGATGCCAGTTTTCCTTTCCTGTTTCTGTTGTGCTGATTGTGGCAGAGCTCATGCCAATGGTTCCATTCGCCGTGGGCTAAAGAGTGATGCCAGCGAGGCTGTGACAATGAGGAGTGGTCTGGGTGTCAACCTGAAGGATGTGAAAATCTTTAATAGAGGCCGGGAGAAAGGTTGAGGTTTCAACTTAATGTTTTGTTTTTTTTCTTTGTAGGTCTTTCTTTATTAAATTGCTTCACAACACAATTTTAGATTACTGTGTCCTTGGCCATTGATAAATGCTTTGTCATTACAACCAGCTTTTAGTCCACTGAACAATGAATTCTACACAGATCCATTCCTTCCTGTTTTTGTAGCAATACTGGAACATTTTAAAATACCCAGTATACTTGCATTCATCTAAATAGCAGTATAGATCCACAAAACCCACAAGCTGAGGGATCCTCCTTATGTCAGGTGTGTATGTTTGTGTGCGTACATATGTGAGAGTAAATAGGTGCGATTAAGAGAGAGAGAGAATGGAAACTTTTAATTAACCCTCACTACCAGTCAAGTTTGAAAATAGTTGCTCTTAGAAGGTTTTTCTTCATTACCACTATTAAATAATGCAATGGAATTATGGGAATTATGCAGTGACCAAGAAAAGTGTTAAACAAATCAAAACTATTTTAAATTTTTAATTCTTAACAATGTTCTTGATGAAGCTGTGCACACTTCTGGAATCTTCTCAACTAGCTTCATGAAGGAACTTCACCAAGGATTTTCTAAAAGTTCCCAAATCGGCCAAGCACTTATTGGCTGCTTCTCTCAAGTTCTAAATGAAAAGTTAAATTTAAGTTAAAAACTACTTCAGAAATACAACAACTTTTGAATTACGGCATTATACGTGAGAATTAAGTATACTATTTACATTTGCCTTAGAAACAGATTCTAACTGTAATGCTTTAATAAAATTTCTTTAAGATAACTGGTAGTTCATTACTCTCTTTTTAAAAGATTTCTAAAAAATATTTTTAATGTTGCAGAAATTGAGCCAGTCTGATACATTGATTCATCTTCAGCAACAGTTTTATCCTGGTCAGTGTCACGGTGGATCCCTATCCTATCCTGGGAACACTGGGCGTGAGGCAGAGTTAAACCCTGGATGGGATGCCATGCCATTACAGAACACCATGCATACACACATTCATTCAGTTCAATTCAATTCAATTTTATTTGTATAGCACTTTTAACAATATACATTGTCACAAGGCAGGTTTACAGAAATAAATAAGACTCATTCACACGTTGGGTTGAGTTAGCTTTGCCAATCCAACTAATGACATGTATTTAGGAGGAAACTGGAGAACCCAAAGGACACATGGGAAACATGCAAAATTCCACACAATAACCCGAGATCAGGATAGACTTAAAATTTAATATTGGAAAAAATATAGTTTAAATTTTAGTTCAAAGGTAAAAATAAACATAGTGAAAATGGACCAGAATACATGACATATTTTTCATATTTACTTGTTTGTTTGTTGTTTTTCTTTATTACCATAAAGTCATTAATTTTTCTAACGTTTATTAAGGCATGTGTTTGCCTTCTCTAGGTACAAACCCCTGTGCTAGGAATAATGGTGGATGTCAGCAGCTCTGTTTTCACCTGGGCAGTGGCAGGAGGACATGCTCCTGTGCTCATGGCTACCTAGCAGAGGATGGCTTCGCCTGCCAGAGATACGAAGGTTACCTACTCTACTCAGAAAGGACCATCTTGAAAAGCATCCACCTCTCAGATGAGAATGACCTCAATTCTCCCCTCCAGCCATTTGAAAATCCTGAGTTCTTTAAAAACGTTATAGCGCTGGCTTTTGACTATCGTCAGCACACTTCTGACCACAACCGCATCTTCTTCAGTGACATCCATTATGGGAATATACAGATGGTTAACGATGACTGGTCTGGAAGGCAGATCATAGTTGACAGTAAGTTTAACATTCATTATTTATCTCTGTGTGCTGCATGGTGAAGGTGACATGTCCTGTGGCCGACATTTAATAATAGATGCTGTTTAGGTCACTTGTAGACTAAATGTTGTAATTCTGTTGCTTACACATGAAATTATGAATTTCCCAAAGGACAGCTGGAGAGTAGCGGGAAGTGTGCATGCACTGTGAAATCTGTTTTCATCATGATGTCAACTTGTCAATGCACTGACCTGCATACTGTTAAATGTTCTGCTACCACATCCATGCCTGCCTCTTACCAACCATTTGAGAAAAGCCATTTGCTGGAAGCCTTAAGTGTCAGGTCGCATGATATATTGCTGGGTCCTACTGCATGCTACACCCAGTAAGAGTGTTATAATGGCCACCTCCATTTTTCTTCAACTAAATGGGAGCAATTTAGCTGTCAGAAATGATGTTTACAACATTGCATCTCTCTCCTTGTGCCCACTATTGATGGATTAAAATATCTTGCCTTGTTTCCACCCTTCTCAAAACTATAACACAAATAGGGATGGAAGAGGGGGTGATGCATTTTAAGCTTCTAACTGTCATGCTTATTGATTTCTCTATGTAAAATATACAGCATGGGAGACATCCTGGTAGCAATCAATAGCCATTTCTGATGTGGTGCACAGTGAAAAATTTCAGTGCCTAACAATGTTTTATTACCAATTATTGGCCTAATGAGCCTGTTGAAGCACATGCTCTCATCTGCATAAAAACGATTTACCTAATTACAATCTAAACAAGGTGGTTTGCATGATTTACCCTATTAGTTCTTCTTTTTCCAGTAGGCATAAGGTTCTCATTAACCTTGAGTGATTGATATGGATACTATCTCTTCCAGCAGCTGTACAGAAATAGATGGTCAGTGATGATTAAAAAAAAAAGGATAGATAAACGAGATACTGAAGATGGCTGAATAAATGTCTGCGACAATATATTGACTATTGCTAATTAATATTTTAATGCATTTGAATTCTATATATATTTTAAGTAATTAGGAATTTAGATAAAGGACTTTGGAAACCCTAGCCTATAGTGATGCTTGTGACCTAAGAATTATAAGGTTCTACCTGTCAGAAATTAGTAAACTGCATAAATTTCATCACTGGACAATTCTTTATTCTTCTGTAGTGTTATTTTAAATCAGCTAACAGTTGTTAAGCAGTGCTTAGTTCATATTACTCTAAATTTAAGTCATATTAATTAAGACTTAAAATTGCTTAATTAATATGGAACATCATTGAGTAAGGGTTAACTGATTTACTTTCAAATGGATAGTAATGTTTAATGCAATATTACTTAGGGATGCATCGATACCGTTGTTTTCAGACCGAGTATAAGTACATGTTTTTTGGTACTTGCTGATATCGAAAACATCTCAGCTGTATTTCTGTATGAGTTACTGACAGGAGAAAGAGCACTTAGATTTTTGTTTTATTTGAAATAATAAAATAAAATAAAATGGAATTGAATGAGGAACCTATGGAACTTATTTAGTTCTGTTTGTGTTCACTTGTTTAAATAGTGGCCATGAAAAGCACACACGTGTTCATGCAGTTAGGTTATTAGGCCTGTTCTTTATAACATTAGCAAGTTTATTTTAAATCAAGTGCATTATTTGGCTACATTAATTAGCTTGGATTAAGTAGGGTTGCAGTGGAGAGGAACAGGTTTTGTTTCACTTCAGAAAAGTTCTTCTGTACAGCTGTAAAAATATATATTTATTATGTTGGAATCCCTCACTGTCAATGACTGATTGGTGGTTGCTCATCAGAAACAATATACTGGGTAAAAGCTGTTATTTCACTCACCTAGCCTTGTCTGATTTTTTTATAAAAAAAAATTTTTGATAGTATCACCAGGTATCAGTTGTCGGTATCGGGGCATATTTTACAAGCATCAGTATGAGTACCCAATACCAGTATCGCCATTGATGCATCCCTAATATTAATTAATATTTAAAATACAGAAAATAATATACCAGTTGCTATTGTTATCCTTATTTAATGGTTAATCGACGTACATAACTATTTAGTATTGCTTACTGCTGTATTAAGTAATGATTATTAATGTAGCCTTATTGGTTACAACATATGTTAATACAAATGTTTATTTGAATAAAACCAGTAAAATTAATAATATCATATGAGAACCTGGTCTGATTCAAATGCCACTATTGTCAAACCAGCCTGACATTGTGGTCAGTTGTAATCAATTGTTTAATTACATAAAAATAACCAAAATAACACAAAAATTGTACCAAAAAAGTAAGATCTACATAAAGAAGTAAGAGCTGACAAGGCTTTGCTTTATCACTTCCTTTATCAGACAACATAACTGTGAGAAATGGAGCTTTTTAATGGTGTGTCCTATTCAGCCTAGACTAGCCTGGGCTGTTAGGGTTATTTCACACCTGAAATGAGATCACATCATTTTTAACACAATGCTGGAGTCATTATGTTATATAATCTGGTGTTGTAAAGCCTGTCTCTCTGCTACTGTCAACAGGAACACCTTGGCTAGATGAAGTAGCATTATTTGTTAAAATTAGTTGATGAAGAACTAACACACAATGATAATGGCTCCATACACACACATGCACAAAGAGAGAGAGAGAGAGAGGGAGAGAGAGAGAGAGAGGGAGACTCTTCCTGTCATTGGACAAAGGTGAAGATGTTAATCATCCATATTCCCCTAATTAAGACACACATACCCTATTAATTACTGCCTGGTTCTTGAACTAGTTATGAAGAAGCATGCTGCCAGACGTCATTTATTGTGAAAAATTAATTAGTGATAGACTCCTGTAGATAGCTTCTATTCATTTAAAATCTTGTAATAGGATAGTTCATCATTTGGCAGTTAAGTGCTGTTCTTTTGTTATGCACAAACCTACCTGAACGTTTTTCATATTTTTCCCTATTGCTGACGTTACCTTAAAGATTTTGTATTTGAATTTAATTAAAGACAATTTTAGTTTGGCAAATAGAAGTGTATATCATGATCAAAACACAAACACAAACCCTACTATATTAATAGGTTTTCCCCTGAACTGACCGTTATTCTATAATCAGAGCTGTGTGATCCTCATGGCTGTTTGATTTATATGCTGAAAGTGTTCTTCTTCATTCTTCTCCACCTTTCTTTAGATGTGGGCTCTGTGGAGGGCCTGGCCTACCACCGTGCTTGGGACACGGTGTACTGGACCAGCTCCACTACATCCAGCATCAGCAGACACACAGTGGACCAGAGCAGACATGGAGCCTTCAGAAGGCAGCCTGTAGTCACCATGTCTGAAGATGACCATCCACATGTGCTAGCGCTGGATGAGTGCCAAAAGTCAGTGACATTCTGTTGGCATTTTTATGACCTATTACTTTAATAATAGTACTGCAACTAGTAATTCTAATCAGGGATTAGAAACATTACAGGAAATGAAAATGAAAACCAAAACTGAGCACAATTTTTCATTGAACATAATCAAAAATGCAAACCACTCTAAATTGTTCCAGAGTGAAAAAGTGCTTATTTTTCCATTCCATTTTAATGTCAGGAAAGTATAGCCTAAACCTAAACATTTTCCCAATAGGCCTAAATTCCTGTGCAGAATTTGTCATTTGTCCTGCTTGGAAGAAGATTTGATGTTAGACAACGTCTCCAGGTTACGTATGTAACCATGGTTCCCCGAGGGAATGAGACGCTGTGTTGAAACGCTATGGGAACGCCTTCAGCGTGACCACGCTCTGAATCACATGTATAATCAGTCCAATGGATGGGCAAGACGTCACGGGCGGGGTGACGTAGCAACCAGGAAGCTTAAAAGCACGTGCGGTGGATACAGCAGCAGCTTTGAGAATGAAGCGGGCGCTCGCAGGGATGCTGGAAGTATGGCAGCGTCTCGTTCCCTCAGGGAACCATAGTTACATACGTAACCTGGAGACGTTCCCCTTCATGAACTCGAGCTGCATCGAAACGCTATGGGAACGAGTATGCTCATGCCACCAGACTTACAAATCCCTGCCTAGTGTGGAAGAGCTCAGCTAGGGGGAGAGAACAGAAGAGCCCTGAGTGGCTCGCATGTCGAGGCCATAGACCCTGACAAAAGTCAGGGGCATGGACCAACCCGCAGCATTGCAGATGTCCTGCATAGGGACACCTGCCAGAAAGGGCTTGGAGGCCACCACACTTCTATTGAAGTGAGCCTTGACTCCCAAAGGTGAGGGGAGATCAGAGGACTCATAGGCCAGACAGATGGCATCCACGATCCACCGGCTGAGGGTCTGCTTAGTAGCAGGGAGACCTCGCTTAGGGGGGACCATAGCACACAAACAATTTCTCCACAGGGCAGCTCTGTGGACGTATGCGTCCAATGCTTGCACTGGACACATACAGTTAAGCCTCTGCTGGTCGGGCTCCCGAGAGGGAGGAGGACAGAAGGCCTGGAGTACGACAGGCCATGGTGTAGAGGAGGGAACTTTAGGAACATACCCCGCTCGAGGGTAAAGAAACGCTTTGACCAGACCGGGCACAAAAAGTCTAAATAAGAGGGGCCCCTGAGAGGGCCTGTAGGTCCCCAAATCTCTTGAGAGAGGAAATCGGCAGAAGAAAGGATGTCTTCAAAGTGAGATGACGATCAGATAGCTCCTCTATAGGCTCGAAAGGAGGTTTACAGAGAGCCTTTAACACCACAGCCAGGTCCCATGGAGGGACACGAAATTGTACCGGAGGCCTCAACCTCAGTGCACTGCGGAGGAAAACGTGTAACTAGGGGGTGTCTGCCCACAGACTGACCACTGAGAGGGGTGTGGTAGTCCGCAATAGCTGCCACGTAGACCTTCAAGGTGGAGTGGGTCAACCTTGTGGAGAATCAGACCTGCAGGTACTCCAACAGTGTAGCAAAAGGGCAGTTAACTGGGTCAAGCTGGTGGTCTCCGCACCAAGAAATGAGAAGTTTCCACTTCAAGGCATACGGTTTTATTGTAGAGGGAGCTCTGGTTTGGAGAATGGTCTCAACAACCTTGGTTGAGAGACCGGAATCTACAAGTTGTGCCCCCTCAGAGGCCACAACCACAGCTTCCACAACTCTGGGCGGGGGTGGAAACCTGCCTGTGAGAGCAGGTCCCTCTTGATGGGGATTTCCCATGAAGGGCTGTCGAGAAGGGAAATCAGGTCCGAGAACCATACGCGGCCCGGCCAGAACGGGGCTACTAACAACAGATGGACCCCGTCCTGGCGCCCCTCCCCCCCCACCCACCCACCCACCCACCCCCGGCACTCTCTCCGGAACTCCCAGGAGCAGAGCAATCGGGGGAAAGGCAAACAGACGAAGCCTCGGCCAAGTCTGTACCATGGTATCCAGTCCGAGAGGAGCTGGATGAGTCAGAGAGAACCAGATGGGACAGTGCAATATCTCCTGAGTCGCAAACAGATCCACCTGAGCCTGGCCAAACACTCTCCATATCTACTTCAGCACCTCGAGGTGAAGCCTCCATCCCCCGGGCCTCGGCCCCTGCCTCGACAGGATGTCTGCTCCTGGATGTCCAGGGATATAAACTACTCTCAGCAGGAGGAGTTCCCCTGAGACCACACAAGGATCTGGTGCGCCAGCCTGTAAAGGGGACGCGAACGCAGACCTCCCTGGTGGTTGACGTAAGAGAACATCGCTGTGTTGTCGCTGTGCACCAACAACACATGGCAATCTCCTAGGTAAAAGTGTTTCGCTGCTAGAAACGGCCAGCCTCTCCAGGCAGTTCATGTGCCACATGAGATGGCGGCCGCTCCACAGACCGCGGGCTGAGCGGCCACTCATGACCGCTCCCCAACCAATGAGAGATGTGTCCATCCCTAGCGTTACGCAGCGACAAGGAGCTCCCAGCACCAGGCCCTGGGACAAGAACCAAGGTTCCCTTCATATGTCTAAGGCACATAGGCATCGCCGCGTGACCTTGATTATGCAAAGCAGGTTTCCCCTCGGAGGAATGACTCGATCCGAGCAGGGGAAGGACATGCCTGCATCGTGGTCGAATGCCACACCACACCCAGATAAGCGGTTCTCTGTACTGAAGAAAGCACATTCTTCTCAGCATTTAGTCTTAATCTCAGCTCTTTCATGTGAGCCGGAACGACATCTTGATGCCGAACCGCCGCCTGCTCCGATTGAGCTAATATCAACCAATCGTCGATATAATTCAGTATGCGGATGCCCTAGAGCCGCAAAGGAGCCAGAGCAACATCCACACACTTCGTGAAAGTGCGGGATGAGAGTGCCAGGCCGAACGGAAGAACCCGATATCGGTAAGCTTCGCCCCCAAAACCAAACCTCAGGAACTTTCTGTGTTGGGGAACGATGGAGATATGGAAATATGCGTCTTTTAGATTGATCGTGACAAACCAGTTGACGACTTGTTTGATTGTAAGCATCCTGAACATCAGTGGCATGACTGAGCAGTTCCAATGACGCAATTCTAAAATGGGACACAACCCCCCATCCTTCATTGGAACGATGAAGTACCGGCTGTAGAACCTGGACTCTCTGTCGTGAGGAAGGACCACCTCGATGGCCTCCCTCCCCAGGAGAGTGTTTACTTCTTGTTCCATTACTAGAGCCTGCTCGGGGCCCACCGGAGTGGGAAGAACCCCACAGAAACGAGGCGGTGGAGAACCGGATTGGATTCGGTAGCCTCACTCTACAGTATGCAGGACCCATTGAGACATATTTCCACACTGCCAAATAGTGCACTAAGGGAATCAGTCTCTCGAGACTGACCTCTGGTGTAATGAGAGTGGCTAGCTCGGTGCCCTGAAGTGGTGAACCGGCTGGGAACAGCCAAACTAGCTGCTCTGGAAACCTCCGAAGAGGTAGCGAGCCTCCCAGTACCGCTACGTTCCCAGGCAGAAACTGAGAGAAGCGCTCGCCGGAGACCACTGCGCCCTGAGGCACCATGGGTGGCAGGGTTGGCAGAACGATCCCCTGAGGGCACTGAGGAGAGACGGGCACCGTGTGATGAGGTGTACACCGCTCTTCCCCAGAGGGGTCTGCCCTCAGAAGCCATGGGCCACAGGCGTCAGGACCTCCTGGCTGAGGTCTACAAATCAGCGGTTCGTCTGATCTCAGAGACATCCTCCGACTTAATCTCCCCACCCTAGCTAGAGCTCTAGCTCTTTCAGCAGATCGGCTTGGTAGGCCTGCAGCACCGCCATGGTGTGCAGGCAAGCGCCAGCCTGGCCTGCTGCCGTGTACCCCTTGCTCACCAGCACTGAGGTGGTCCGCAGTGGCTTGGAAGGCAATGCTAGAGCCTTCAGGGACGATGCTATGCCAGGGGACAGATAGCTAACCAGCATCTGTTCAACACGGGGCATCGCCCTGTAACCATGCTCACTCAGCCCCGCCACATTAGAATAATGACTGGAGGCGAGACTGAAGATACGGGCCGAGAAAGGCCTCCCCATGACGTCGACACCTCGGTGTGGAGGTCGGGGAAGAAAGGTAGGCTCCGGCGTGGAGGTGGCGGCCTACTCCGCAGAAAGCATTCATCCAGCCTGCTTTCCTGCGGTTCAGCCCGTTTCTCGGCTGGCCAGTCGATGTTCAGCTGGGCCACAGCATGAGTAACCACCTCCAACAGCTCCTCATACTGGGGAGATTGAGGGGGGAATCCTCATCGACGCCCCTCACGTCAACCTCCTTGGAGGGTCGAGCCCTCTCCCCGGGTGGAAGAAACCGCGGAGCGGGCTTCCGATCCCAGAGAGCGGGCAGTGGATCTGGTGGGTGAGGAAGAAGATAGGGCTCGCCCGTCTCCATTCCCTCCACCAAATCCATTTGCGACCCCCACGAGTGTAGCCGCCGCTCTGCTCCCTTGAAAGCTGACTTTGCGTGCTTCGCTCCCAAGCAGACAATGCACAGACCGTGTGTATCCCCACCCGTAATACAGTGCAGGCAGGGAGAAACACACAGCCTAAAACGCTGCCTGCTCTCGCCCTTATGCTTCGTCTTTTCGCGAGCTTTAGGCATGCTGCGGCGAAAGCGAAACCACATAAAAGGACCAACACACAGAGCGCCGCTGTATCCACCGCACATGCTGAAGCCGTTCCCATAGCGTTTCAATGCTCGAGTTCCTGAAGGGGAACCTATCTATAACCAGTTTTTGAAGATTTGGTGACAGCGGGAAAGTCCATGAAGATGCTACAATTCTGCATGCAACAAATCACACTCCAAAGTAGAAGAATGTTAAAAATAAATACACAGGTTTCTGGTTAAATGGAGTGTTTGGTTTATTTATACCCAAGGATTCATGTAAGCACAGGAGGCTATCTTATGTAAAGAAATGTATTAAACATTTTTTCCCACTTAACAGGTTTACAACTAAACAGAGGGCATGGAACACTGGAGCAGGAACGTAATAATCGGTTCTGTTCAGAAAGAACCAAAATGAAAAATAAATCGTTTCTAATCTCTGATTCTATTAGTATAAAAAATTTACCACTGCTATATATAACATCTCCCCCAGATTATTATTATTATTATTATTATTATTATTATTATTATTATTATTATTATTATTATTATTCTGTACTTGTGCAAAGACCTTTGATCAAAACTAAAAAAAAAAAATTAACCTCATTCAAGAACATTAAAATCCACTGATAAAGTCTTGCATTAACTTTAGACTATAAAACATGACCTTTCTTGTTTGATTGCTCTTGAATTCTCTTAACTACACTTCTCTGCACACCTCAATGACCACACAATCAGGCGGTGGTCATGTAATTTGACATTATGTATATGAAGCACAGCCAAAGGCTGGGAAATAAAGAGATTAGTCATCAGCTGGTCTGTCGGGACGTCATGTTCTATCGGCAGCAGTGGCCTTCCTTCCAGAAACCATTCAAAGCATTTCACCTGATACAGCTCTCGGCTTTACTCTCACTGAAATAAATAACTTAAAAGCAATTATAGAAGACACACACACACATATATATATATATATATATATATATATATATATATATATATATATATATATATATATATATGTATATATATATTTTATATATTTATTTATATATAACCTGAGTAATGAAACTGAAAAGAGAAGCATTTAATTGGTAAGACTTCATAAATTGCTTTGACCTGAAAAATCTGTATGTAAAGTATTTTCACTACAGATTCAAAAATAATTTAAAAAACGATCAGACTGCAGATGTATAGCCTCCAGCCAGCAGTGCTTATGTCGAGGACTAAGTCATACTGCTATTCATATTATCTTCTGACCTTGGGTTCATTGACTAAATTAAACTTCCAGCCTCTGAGAGAATGTCCTTAGTTGGTAATTTGGTACATTTTATGATGGACTACAGACTGCTGTTAATTAGAATATAACCTAGAATGATTAACTGGCACACATTGCCATGCATTTCACTAATATTCCATTAGTGTGTGGAAGCTGGACTTTCGTCAAAAGACTATTTGTGAAGACGGCTGTGAAGTTACTGTAGGTCTCTGTATGCAGTATTTGTGTTTCAGATCTGCTTATGGTATTGGATGTACTTTGCTACTTTACTGAGTGAATGAGGCTGATTGATTCCTATTTATTGATTTTAAATTACTTAGTTGTACCAGTGTTGCTTTCAGCTGCTGTCTCTTTTAAATTTTTCAGCCTAATGTTCTGGACTAACTGGAACGAGCAGCGGCCGAGCATCATGCGTTCCACACTGGCTGGGAACAATATAAAAGTGGTCATTAGTATAGATGTGTTTACTCCTAATGGACTCACTATTGACAACAAAGCAGAGAAGCTCTACTTTTCTGATGGGAGTCTGGGCAAAATTGAACGTTGTGAATATGATGGCTCCAATAGACATGTGAGTACACTTGCTTCTATGTTCTTCATTCTTTACAAAACTGATGATTTTTTATTGTGAAATTAGCAGGGCATAAAATTTAATCCATATTTTAAAAATCCAAGTAGCATGTCAGAAAGTGAGCCCATAAAAATGTTTTACTGAAAGCAGAAAAAACATCAAGCGTGTTTTACAATTTAGTGCTCTAAATAGATGATTCATTTTTAGCTGGTCTAAAGATATAGATTGTTTTTCACTTGTCTCCCATAGACACCAAAACACAGTAACATGATATGTGTCTGGATATGAAAGTGGTTTAATGACCACACAAAGGACCTCGGTTAGTAATTAGCATTCACTGACACACTGTGTTGTTCACGGTGCACAAGAACAATTTAATTATAATTAATTATCCATTAAAGGAACTTCCTTTTCATGATGGCTGGAATAAGTGCAGACCTATAGCCTTTAGCTGTACTGTATAGTAAATCTCTCTACAGTGATTTTACTGCATTTCAGTTTTCAATTTGTGCTTGGCATGACTTGTTCCCAGCCCACCTCAATTAGTCATGCATGGGCTGGCATGGCCAGGTCAGACTCCATAAGTATCTCACACATCGGCCTCCCTGAGGCACAATTCCAAAAACTTGGAGCTGCTAATGAAGGCTTACATTAAGACCCCTACAGAAATAACCCATCAGCCAGCCAGTTTAAAAGTGAAAAATTAAGCAGAAACCATTGTCTTCACAGCTGTGGGTTCCTGGCACCACAGTAGGCATCAGCCTCCCATCACTGGTGAAGGGCACAGCGTGTAAGTGTCAACCTTTAGGAGCAAGTTTACACTGGACTCAGTTCGCTTCTTCACTTGGCACCAAGTTTCTATCAGAATTGATAGCTTACAGAGGATTCAAAGAACATAAATGAACAGAAACTGATGATTTTGTATTTTGTGTAAATGTAAATTTCTGTGCATTTCATCTAACTGAAAAGTGTGTTTGACAACTCTGATATTATATAAACAGAGATAATTGGTGTTGGAGTAGAAAGCGTGCACCACAAATTTAATTTCTAGCCAATATGCTGCATCAAAAACCATCTGGCACACCCCCCATCTTCCCTCCTCCGATCGCCAGTTGTTGTTTGCTCAAGCTGGGTTCTCTTAATCAACACCTGTCCTATTAATCCCGCTATGGTGGCGGGGCTAATGTGATCACGGCTACAAGCGTGTTTCTGTTAATGGCTGAGGCTCCAGAGCCGCGAGATATCCTCCCATCGCCAGCTCAGAAAGTCCCACAAGGAGTCGTGTGATGTATATCTGTGTCCACCGCCATGACACCTGCATTAACACTAGCAGGATCTGGGCTAAACTGGCTGCTGGGGGATTATGCACAGACCATGTCCTCTACACACACATTAGTTTTAGCTTTCTCAAACACACTTTCAGCCAGGCTTCAGAATGGGTTTTTTTCAGTGGTTATCATTTCAAGTGGTATGCTACTGTATTCCCTCTACATGTAACATGGGCTATATTAGTTTGAATTTCTTTGATTGCAGGTTATTGTAAGGTCAGGGTCTGGGATGTTTTTTGGTCTGGCCATTCATGGGAACTATATCTTCTGGTCTGATTGGGCACGACGGGCCGTGCTCCGAACCAACAAGTTTACTGGAGGAGACACAAAAGTGCTGCGAGCTGACATCCCTCACCAGCCTATGGGAATTATCGCAGTGGCCAAGGACACCAATAACTGTAAGTGCACACAAAATGCAATTGTGGCATGTTTAACTCAGAAATTAAATACTCTTTAAATGCACATTATGTCATTGACATTTCAGAAGGTGGCCTCTGACTCATTTTGTGTCATTTTCCATCTCTTTGATAAGCATGGTACTGTGTAAACTAGCAGCTGGGTATCTACTGCTTATAGTTGTTTAGATCTTTAAGGAAGAAATGGAATGATAAATTATCATGGTCTTAATTTGCTGGGAAGAAACCTTAAGTGGGAGATGTAATTAATAAAAAAGTAGCCTTGAGTTGCAAAGGGCGCCTCTGAAGTGTTGCAAATGCGAAAAGTAGGACATTGGGAAATGGGTTTAAGAGGCTCCCGGCGGCCTGTGTTCGCAAGCCTGCTGTGAGGGATTTTCGCTTCTCATTTATTTCATCATAGCAAATGATTGTAGCTGACTGCCATCGACCGTTCTTGCCAAGGGAAAAGTAACAGTCATCAGTGCTGAGGAGACAGGGCCATGAATCGACAGGTTACTGATGCTGCTATTTTTAAAATCAGCACGTGTATCTTGATTTCAAGCATGACACTCCTCCAACCTGAGAATCATCACAGAGGGTTTTTTTCTGGATTGCTGTAATAAGATGAGATGCCAACTATGTTGTGAAGACTCATTTCCATAATCATGCAGTCATTGTGCAGTGAATTATTGATGCTACAATCATAGATGGGTGGGGGGGGAGACTCAGCTGCCATAAGTCCTTACTGTGATACTATGCATTATTCCAGTGAGAGAGAAATGAAACTTTTGCCAGCGCTGCAGGGATTTATCAGTGTTAGGCAGACTTTTACAGTTTAACACTCATGCTTTTTTTTTGGGTTCCTCTTTTTGTGTAGTTTTAGCCTTAAAGATGACGATTTCATTGGTTCATTTTCCATGCATTGCATTACCTGTATAGAGATTATTTGATGGAAATGTCTTCCACTGTTTTGCAGCAGAATGTTGTTCTTGACATATTTAATATCAGCACAAAATGAATGTAAAGACCTTCAATTATTAATGCTACCTGACAGCAGGTTAGCTTCATTCTCTTATCTCTACAAATGTCATGGAACATGCATTGCTGTGTGTGCGTGTGTGTGTGTTCTCCAGGCGAGTTGTCTCCATGCAGGGTGCTGAATGGCGGTTGTGGAGATCTGTGCCTCCTGACTCCAGACGGCACAGTAAACTGCAGCTGCCGAGGAGAACGAGTCCTGCTAGATGACAACAGATGTGTATGTAAGTCGTCATAAACTTGTTTTCATATAGTTCTCTTCAAAAACACTCGAGGAGCAGCTGCAGAACAATTTCTGTATTTCAGTCCATGTTATGTCTTGAATCTATCTGTGTTGTTAAGGTTGTAGAACATTCGCTTAGTTGCCACTTTAATAATCACCCCCCACCACACACACACAAATAGTAGATTCCACGTCATAATGTGACTGTGCTATGTTGCATAATTAAGACAAATTTGCATTTCCAGCAGCATAGAGTATAATAATAAGCGAAATGTTGCAGG
Source organism: Pangasius djambal (assembly GCA_022985145.1). Taxonomy (NCBI): domain Eukaryota; kingdom Metazoa; phylum Chordata; class Actinopteri; order Siluriformes; family Pangasiidae; genus Pangasius; species Pangasius djambal. Next base: position 12,813,564 of record CM040979.1, on the reverse strand, counting down.
ACCTCTGTGGCTTTGAGTGTGGCATGACAGTTGTTGTATCTCCCAAATGGCTGCTGTTTGTGCATCATCCATACATCACCTTTTTTAACTACCTGATCAGCAACTGAGAATCTTGCCATAAAAAATGTAGCATTATTGAATCATTTCCCATATATCAGCCCTACCAAATTTCTTTTGGGTGAAGTGAAAAGAGCTGTTCAAAGAAAAGCCGTCCCATGTGCCGCAAAAACAAAACAAGATCAAGGTAACAACTTTCCTGCACAATGCCCAGATGATTTCCTTCATAGTAGATTTTTCCCGTGCAATCATTCCTGTGTAAATAGTGTTTATGTGTATTAATCAGTTAAATTGTAGATTAAAGGGATAGTTTGACCAAAGGTGGAGTTTATACAGCCTCCTTCTTCCAAAACTAAAGTTCAGAAAAGACAATCAGGTAAGATGTGTTTGGTCTAAAGTTTGTTTCTTCCATTTTGGATTGGAGCTTCAAAGCTAATGCAACTAACAAGTAAGTGAAGTTTATAGTCTCCAGTTGGCCATCAGGCAAACTACAACTGTGAATAAACATTGCTTCAAAAGATATTTGTACATTGGAAATCGGAAAGCAACACCTCCTGTTTGAGCCGTCTTAGCTTCAAAATGGCTGTTTTTATATATTCCCTGTCCATCAGTACATTGTATTAAATAACGCTTTGCCCTACAGTGTTAAAAACCAACAAGTCTATTAAAGTACACAAAATCTCAACAAGGTTTGAGGTGAGGCAAATTATTTACATGTGCAATTTAAGGTTAAAGATGTTAATCTAAAATTACTGTATACTGTAATTACAGTATACTAATATAATTATATATAATTATAGTGCAAAACCAAAGATGTAAATATGACGACACCAAACATGTCCTGGCTGATTAACTCCACTTTCCATTAGTGGAATTTAGTAAAAATGTCATTTCTGACCAAAGTACACTGTATTAGGAGCACCTGTAGAAGACCACATTGGGTTCCACTCCTGTCAGCCAAGAACATGAATCTGAGGCTATCACGGGCACAGGCTCATCCAAACTGAACAGCTGAAGATTAGATCTCCTCTGATCTCTCTCATCAACAAGGTGTTTCAGCTTGCAGACTCTCTGCTCACAGGATGTTTACTGCTTTTTGCACCATTCTGTGTAAACTCTAGAGACTGTTGTGTGTGAAATTCAGTTTCTGAAATATTCAAACCAGCCCATCTGGCACCAACAACCATGCCACAGTTAAAGTCACAGAGGTCACATTTTTTCCCCATTCTGATGTTGATGTGAACATTAACTGAAGTTCTTGACCTGTATCTGCATGATTTTTTTTCATTGTGCTGCTGACACGTGATTGGCTGATTAGATAACTGCATAAATGAGCAGGTGTACAGGTGTTCTTATTAAAGTTGACAGTGAGTGTATATTTACCATGGCATGTAATTTAGAATGAGATTTAATTTCACATTCTCCTATTTATAGAGGAGGAACTGCATTCTTTATGATCCTATTACCTTTATTTGAATATTTTATGACCCTGGATTAATGAGAGCTAAGATGCAGATGCTTGACTGGACAACATTCTTTCTTGTTTCTGCAGCTGAAAACTCTACTTGCAGCATCCACAGAGAGTTTGAGTGTGGAAACGGGGAGTGCATTGATTACCAGCTTACCTGTGATGGAATTGCTCACTGCAAAGACAAGTCGGATGAGAAAATGCAATACTGTGGTGAGTGATTTTGTCTCTTCAGTGTTGGTGAGCTTCCACATCAGGAACAGAGTAAACTTCAACCTCCACAGCACTTAATAAAGTGAGCACGAGATTTCAGAGCCTGCAACCAGGGCAGCAAATGAATGTAAAAAAAAAAGGAAGAAGCAAATAAAGGACTGTGTGTGAAGGTCAGGTTTTCACAGAGTAAAAGATTCCCTGTGCTATTTCTCATCACACTGCTAGATAACAGGAGCTGCAGAAAGGGCCACAGACCTTGCTACAACAGGCGCTGTGTGGCAAATAATCACTTTTGTGATGGAATTGATGACTGTGGAGACAACTCGGATGAAGCTTTTTGTAATAGTGAGTATGAGGTTCAATACAACTGCAAGATCTACCCATATTTTATATTAATACTCATATTATTTTAATTACTCTAGAGTTCTGGTCATAGTTATTGGCAGCCTTGCATAAGTTATACAACATAAATGTGTCTTTTCACAGAAGAAAAAAACATTTTTGGCAATGATGGTGTTTCTTATAGTCATCTATAAGTGCCATGCACTTTTTTTTCCCACTCCAATATATGCTTGGGGGATTTCTTTCACTGACAGCAGATTTCAGTTCTTTCCAAATTTTTTAAAATTAATTGAGAGCAGGAATCAATTTTTACAGTCCTTTTTCCTTTTCCCTCTTCCTTTTGTGCTTTTGGATATGTGTTTGGGTCATTGTCCTGCTAGGGGATCCCTGATATTTGACCTGTACCTAATTTGCTGACACTGGGCACATTTTGCTCTAAAATGCCATGGCAATCATCTGCTTTTATGATTCATTAAAAACAGGCCACTAACACCAGATGTAGCCATGCATTCCCTCAATATTATGGAAGCTCTACCATATGTAGTTAGGGTATTCTTTTTCTTACAAGCATGATTTTTCCTGTTTAGTCATCAACCATGAAACCCTTTTCAGTTTAGTGTGTGGTATATGGTACAGGTTGATACCATTATTCTACATTGCTCCAGGTCAGCTTTAATCTCTTTGGATGATACAGTGTATGTAATGTTTTTCCAATAGTTTGCACCAGCCTTTGGAGATTTGTTTGGTCAACTTTCCTCTACCGACCACATCCTGGGAGGTTCTTGAAAGTTTCATCAACTCAGAATTATTTTGTGTAGACTTTCAGCTTTATTTTAAGAGGTTCCACAAAAATATGGCATTTACCATTTAGGAACTACAGCCATTTTAAGCAAAGTACCTCCATTTTCAGGGGCTCAAAGGTATTTGGACAATTGACTGACAAGAAGTTAACTGACCAGTTGCGGTCCGTTCCCTCGTTACTTCAAGACAAATGAAGCAGATAAAAGGTCTGGAGTTGATATCAGGTATTCAGTTGGCATTTGGCAGCTGCTCAACTGGAGCTACCAATATGAAGTCCAAGGAGATCTCAATGCAAGTGAAGGAGGCCATCATTAGGCTGAAAAAACAACATAAATCTATAAGAGAGACAGCAAAAACCTTAGGTGGGGCCAAATCAACAGTTGCGTACATTCTTAAAAAGAAAGAAAGCACTGGTGAGCTCAACAACATCGAAAGGCCTGAAAGACCAGGGAAGACAAGTGGATGATCGCAGAATCCTTTCCTTGGTGAAGAAAAACCCCTTCACAACATCAGCAGAAGTCAAGAATACTCTGGAGAAGGTAGGCTATCATTGTCAAAATCTACAATCAAGAGATGCCTTCATGAATGTAAATACAGAGGGTTTACAACAAGGTGCAAACCAGTGGTAACATTGAAGAACAGGAAAACAGGATTAGACTTTGCCAGAAAACATCTAAAAAAGCCTCTCATGTTCTGGAATAAGATTCTTTGGACTGATGAAACCAAGATTAACTTGTACCAGAATGATGGGAAGAGAAAAGTATGGCGAAAGAAAGTAACAGCTCATGATCCATAGTATACCACATCATGTGTCAAACATGGTGGAGGAAGTGTTATGGCATGGGCATGTATGGCTGCCAATGGAACGGGCTCACTGGTGTTTATTGATGATGTGACTGCTGACAGAAGTAGCAAGATGAATTCTGAGGTGTATAGGGCTATACTCTCTGCTCACTTTCAGCCAAATGCTACAAAACTGATAGGACGCCGCTTCACAGCGCAGGTGGATAATGACCCTAAACATACTGCGAAAGCAACTCAAGACTTTTTGAAGGCAAAGAAATGGAATATTCTTCAATGGCCAAGTCAGTCACCTGATCTCAACCCAATAGAGCATGCTTTTCACTTACTGAAGACAAGACTGAAGGCAGAAAGACCCACAAGCAAGCAGCAACTGAAGGTGGCTGCAGTGAAGCCTGGCAAAGCATCTCCAGGGAGGAAACTCAGAATTTGAGTTTTGAGAACATGGGCTCCAGACTTCAGGCAGTCATTGACTGCAAAGGATTTTCATCCAAGTATTAAAATTATGGTTATATTTAGAATTATGTCACTTTGCCCAAATACCTTTGAGCCCCTGAAAATAGAGGTACTTTGCTTAAGATGGCTGTAATTCCTAAATGGTAAATGCCATATTTTTGTGGAACCTCTTAAAATAAAGCTGAAAGTCTACACTTCGATCATATCTTGTTTTATTTCAACTCCATTGTGGTGGTGTATAAAGGCAAAATCACAAAAACTCTGTCATTGTCCAAATACTTCCAGACCTGACTGTATGTATGTGTGTATATATATATATATATATATATATATATATATATATATATATATATATATATATATATATTCTCTTCATATATGGGCAATGAGGTTCAGGGTTTTTTTTTAAACATTAATGCCATCATTGATTGATCAGTATATGCCATGTAAGGTTTAAGCATGTAAATAATAACAATAATATATTGCCCTCCCATGCTGTGCAAATGTTCTAGGTTCATGTCATACTTATGGTGTAATAGAAAACCTGCCTCAATTTCATTGCATATCATAGCAGTAACCTCACACATGCTCCACTGTAATCACAGGTCCCAGCATTTAGTTTGCTTTTTCTCTGAATAAGTGAAATATTTCTATTCCAGATTTCACATGCTCTGCCTCTGAGTCATCATGCCAAGATGGAACTTGCATACCAATATCCTCTTGGTGCAACCAGGTCATCGACTGTGCTGATGCATCTGATGAAAAGAACTGCAGTAAGAAAACCGTGCTCAAAGAACTGTGTGTTTTCATATCACTTTCGTTCCGAAATGCAGCTTATTCATTTTGGTAATAAAAGATTTTTTTTTAATTGGATCTTATTTTGTTTGTTTGTTTGTTTGTGTAACTATTCAGCCTACATAAGTAGCATTGTAAAAGCTTTAAATTTACTGATAAAATGATTTTTATGTTTATGGAGTTTAGATAAAGCTCTCAGGCACTGAGATTTAATTCTACTTCTAATTCTAATTCGTCAAAAAAAAGTACCTACATGTATTGACCCATAAGCATTCAATTATGTTGATAAAAGCAAAAACATGGGGACATAATGCATTTTGTAAATAAAAATTTGCAAATTGTGATTTGTAATGTATCCTAGTGGAATAGCATTTGAGATAGTTATAATTACATGTTAGCACTTCATAAATGTTTTCTGCATGTAAAATCGTTACAGATATGTTGCTAACTTGTTGATAGTAAATATCATTAACAGTATATGTTATTGTTAAGTTTGCCATGTGTGTTTAGAGACCTTAGAGAAGTGTGCCCAATGCTTGGTAAGAAAAATACTTAACAGTGTGCACTGTGTTCTCAGGCAGCACCGATTGCTCCGAGTTCTACAAAATGGGTGTCGCAGAAAAGGGTTTCATCAGTTGCAATTCCACATCCTTGTGTATTCATCCTTCCTGGGTGTGTGATGGAGCCAATGACTGCGGGGATTATGCAGATGAGATGAACTGTCAGGGTAATTCTTTCCTCTCTGTGCTCTACAGCTTGAGTAAGTCAGGTTCTATTAAAACCAAATTAATTTTGTCAAAACACTGTTTATGAGGAGTGTAATGAAGCAGAGACAAGCCCCTGTCTTTCTCGTCATGCTTCAGCAATCACCAAAGGTGCTTAAAGGGGTGAATAATGTCTGGTAATTGTCACTGCTCACCAAGGGCAGGAGGATTCGAAACACTTTCATAGTGCTTTCTTCAGATTCACTGAGACACAGATGATGTGACAGTGAATTCAGTGTTTATTGTGTGTCTGTCACATTGGAAAGAAGAGAGAACTAGAAGAGAGTTTATCAGTTTCTGTAGAGATACAGTACAGAGTGCTTTTAATATAGATAAGATATACCTCCTGACAGGATTGTTTAGTATGAAATTATTTTCATTTATTTGGCTGCAAATGAAAAACAGCTGGTGTTTCATTAAGTTTTTACAATGAGACATCTACCAAGGGAGAGATAATGACCAGAACAACCACTGATCATCGCATATGGCAAAACAAACTAATGTTCCTGGCTTACTCTCATAACCAATTCTATTTTTTTTTTCTCTGTGTTGGGATATCCCAGTATCCCATGGGCCCAGGTGTGACGAGGGCCACTTCGCCTGCCCCAGTGGGAACTGCATCTCCAGCGTCTGGCTCTGCGATGGCCAGAAGGACTGTGAGGATGGAGCTGATGAGTTTCAGTGTGGTAAGCATGGCATATTCCTTCACTGGGACCCTATCAAAGTTTGATTTCTCGTGTGGAGAGAGAGAGAGAGAGAAAGAGAGAGAGAGAGAGAGAGAGAGATTAATGTTCATCTATTGAGACCAGCTTTGACTGCAAACCCTGATTCAACTGCAAGTTCTGAAAACTATATGTAAACTATTGAATCCTCAATTTTTCCCCAGAGCATTTAGGAACTGAACACTATTGATTTCTAGTTTCTCTGACTAGTGTTTTCACATATATTAATGACCAAACTGATTTTTGCACTTTCACATTGGTGCAGTTGTTTATGCAGTTGAACACAGCAACTGCATTTGGGCTGGACCAAAATAACAAGGTTTTCTCAGTCCTGTTCTGGGGTGGTGGAGAAATTTAAGATGCACTGGCCTCTATCTGGAACAGAGCACCTTCCCTAATTTGTGAATATATTTTTTATTTTTTATTTTTTTTTTGGCAGAAGCTGACACTTCTGTTCACATCACAGTGACAAATTAGGCAATTGATTTAAAGCATTGTAACTCTGAGGAAATAACTGTACTCTTTTTTGTGGTCCAACATCCTCTCTAGACACTTAAAGAAACAGAGAAAGATCAGCTACGGAGCAGGACCCCAGTTCAAGTATATTGCTCAAGGGCAAAACAGTGGAAAGTTGAATTGGAATTTTGACAGCAGTAATCCTCCAACTGCCAGCTCTCAGCCACTTCTCTCAGATGCTGGGGTTCAAACCCTTAACCTTCACTTACTGAACCATCTCAGCACTTCAACACACCCCGGAATAATACTTTATCTTGCTGTGTTCCCAAGATTGCTTTACTCTTATAATGGAGATTATTGTTACATAGAAATAATTTGTTGTGGACAATCGTCCCACCCTCAGACAAATGTAAAGCCCTTAGGAAATATATGGATAGCACTTGTACTCTCTTGTATTGTACTTGCAGCTAGTAGAATTAGTTGTTTTCTCATGACAAGAATGACAAGAACATGCATTCCCTTCCTACTGTCATATTTAAGCTGATAAACACTGGACGTTCTCAGAGGGTAACCACTCATAGCCACTCAGCTTTACACAAGTTATCACATAACTAAGCCGAAAAGTTTGTTCACTGTAAATTTTGGTGTATGTAGTGAAATGAAACACCCCGGCTCATCATATGCATAATACATGTTTAAATGTTTTATGAATTAAATGCTTTTGTAGCTTTATGTACACTATGTGGCCAAAAGTTTGTGGACACCTGACCATCACACCCATATGTGGTTCTTCCCCAAACTGTTGGGGGCACACAATACCATGTCTTTGTGTGCTGTAAAATTATGATTTCCCATCACTGGCACTAAGGGGCCCAAACCTGTTTCAACGTGACAATGCCCCTGTGCACAAAGCAAGGTCCTTGAAGACATAGTATGCCAAGGTTGATGTGGAAGATCTCGAGTGGCCTGCACAGAGCCCTGACTTCATTCCAACTGAACAGCTTATATTATTATACATTTGCAGTCAAAGGTTTTGATGTACCTACACATAAAAAGGCTTTCTTTATTTTTCTATATAAAATAATAGTGTAGGTGTCAAAACTAAAGACATCTACAGTGTAAGTAGCCTAGACAGCTTTGTATATTCTTGCCATTTTCTCAACCAGCTTCATTACAAGCCCCCCTGGACTGCTTTACCAGCAGCTTTAAAGGTTCCCACATGCTGAGCACCTTGGCTGCTGTATATAAATCCGTTAGATATTTTCGGTTAGACGTTTACAAAACAATTATTTAATCAAATGAACTCTTAAATCAAAGTCTTAAAAAGATAATTGCGTCTATTATGTGAACAAATGAGACAAAACTCTCATTCCTGGGTTATGATCCTTGTCAGAACTTAAAAGGAATATAGGAAATTTATCCCATCTTGGGGAATTTTGAGTGAGTGCATCAGAAACAGTCAGGTACATGGGAATATCAGACCAACTTCTCCTGCTGTGACTGATAATTCCATTCTCCAGGAGGGAATCTGGCAGGTCTGCCTCTGTCAGCATATTTTCGCTGCTCAGATAGGCCTTGCAGATGACAGAATTAGTTATCGAACAACAGTAAGGTAATCTGAACCAGGAGAAATCAGATTTGAGGCACTCAGTCTTTCAATTGTTTTCTGTATTGTCTACTTGTCATTCTCTGTACTGCATACTTTTAAAGGGGCTTATATTCAAGGAGGTCTCTTAATTATGGATTTTAAAGTGCTAGTGCAATTGGTGGTTGAGTTGTGCAAAAAGGTTACGATTGTGAGCTTTCAGGATTAAAAATAGTGTATTTATTGTATATAACTCTTATTACCAGCACAATACCATCTGATGTTCATCCTTTTTGCTAACACTGTAAATATAAAGAAGCTGCTTTCTTGTATTTCAAATTCTAAAGTTGAAAAAAAAAAACGGTGACAACCGAACCATCTCTCAGAAATCACTAGAAAGACAGTTAGCTGTTGGAATTGTCTCTCCCATCTCTTATCCACCACCTCTGAACTTTTGTCGTTGATAGATTCCTCCTGTCTGTGGAACCAATTTGCCTGCTCCAAGAACAAGTGTATAGCCAAACAGTGGCTGTGTGATGGAGAGGACGACTGTGGGGATGGAGTGGATGAAAGTGATGATCTCTGTGGTATGCACTATAACACATGTAACACATAGCACATAGGGGTTTTCTCCTATATAACTATAGGAGAATACACCTATGTGTAGTGTAAATGATATGCAACCATTTTGATTAACCTGGTAATTAAAATCCCATGATGTTGAGCATATTAATAAATGTTTGTAATAAACCTTATTTTAATTGGATTGTAATGAAATATCAGAGAGATATTAACAGAACTGCCTAAAGCCTATTAAAAGGCAAATGCAATTAAAGAAACAAACTATTTTCACATTAGTTGAATAAACATCACTTAAGTTTTTATTAATTTGCATATGATATACAAGTGAATCTTATTAACACATTAAAGTATGAACATGAAAAGTGAGGAGCAACAGCTTTACTAACATGATTCATTCATGCACAGGCTCCGTGACATGTGGCCCCGGATTGTTCAGTTGCTCAGGGTCGTATGCTTGTGTGCCTAAGCGCTGGCTCTGTGATGGAGAAAGAGATTGTCCTGATGGCAGTGATGAACTGGCAGCTGCTGGCTGTGGTATTTATTTGTTTGTTTGTTTGTTCATTTGTTCATTTATTCATTCACTCATTTACTCAGTCAGTATTGGGGTGTAGAGATAAGTGCAATAATTTATTTGTTTACAGTAGTTAAGTGTAGCAACTAATTGCATCATCTGGTTTCTGCTTGCAGCACCTAATAATACATGTGATGAGAATGCCTTCAGATGCCTTAACAAGGCATGCATCCCCAAACGCTTTGTGTGTGATCATGACAACGATTGTGGAGATGGATCAGATGAGTCAGTTGAATGTGGTGAGTGTTACCTTTCCTTTTTTCTTTATTACTCATCTGTCATGAATAGTCCATCTTTTATAGTAGTAGTAGTACTACTATAGTAGTAGTACTACTACTATTACTACTACTACTACTACTACTAATAATAATAATAATAATAACAACAACAATAATAATAATACAAAATGCTGCAAGCAGTGATTAAGGGGCCAATCACTTTCTAGTCACCAACTTACCAACAGAGGAACACCAGAAGCCATTGGGACCATCAGCAATTGTTCCCAAGGAGCTATACTAAACTTGATGCAGATATGTCAAGCCATTGCTGAGATATTACCACATTTCCTGTTTTCAGTATCTGTCTCAGATTGCAAATGAACTCAAACCTTATTGTTACCATCAAGTCGTGTTGCTACACATATGTGCCAAGATTGGTTTCAATATGTAAAAGTGTTGCTGAGATATGCTCTCATTTCCTGTTTGGTGACTTAACCGTCAAATTCATTTGCATTTTATGGATGAACCATCCTGAATATCTAAAATGCACGTTTGGTTGATCTTATGTTGCTGTGATCTAGATTTTGTGATTATTTGGACAAAGTATGATATGAATTTATGATGACAGAATTTGTGGGAGAAGAAGCTAAAAAAAACCAGTTTTTGATTTAAAAAAAACAAAAGTAAAAATGTCAGACTTCCTGTTTGGCAAATCACAATTTCGTGTCATCCAGAACACTCAGCCTTCCAGGCAATCAACAGAAAGAAGAATCATGATTTGATGTTGAGCGGTTCTGAATTATATAAAAAAAATTCAGAATGGCAGAAAATCCAATATGGCAGAAATTAATATCATGGTATCCACTGAACTTGACATGACCAAAGAATCAGAGGAAAGTGGAATCAGGTTTCTATGATGTTACTTTGCAGAGTTCTTATTGCAAATGTTTGATTAAAAAAAAAAAAGGTTTAATGAAAATCTGTTATTATTATTGTTGTTGTTGTTGTTGTTGTTGTATATGTGTTTATTTGCATTTATATATCTATTTATTTGTTTACACTGGAAATAGAGGAAATTTTTCTCTCATTTTAGTTCTGTGTAGGAGAAAATTCCAGCTCAAACACATGGCCTCAACAATTTAAACCTAACGACCAAATGGCCAACACAGTTGTGATTCTGTTTTAAAGGACAAGAGTAGCACTAAAAGTTTTAGTGGATTAATTAAAAAGTGCACATATGTAATTAAGTTCATTTAACTTTTGAACCAAGCATTCTGCTCTGAGCTGCATGTATGGGATGTATGCTTTTAGCTCTTTACTGACAAAATAAAACATTTTAAAGAAATGGCTCTGCATAAAAAAAGAAAACTGGGGAAACTGGGGGTTTGTGCTAATGCCATCAGTGGCATATCCTGGGCAAACAGTCCTGACTCGTAACCACTGTAAGTGGCACTGCAATGAGAAAAGGTGCTTTCAAGATACGAAGTTGCCAGAGTCATCTGTGTTTTTTAGAATTATTTCACCAGGTCAATCTCTAAATGTGTCTGGATGTTAAAAGCAGATTTGGCTGTCGTCTTTTTAACTAAACAAAATCTTCGAAATAATGCATAGCATGCTTTAATTGACCACTTCTCCTGTTCTGATATTTGTGTTCTGTATGAAATAAGTGCTATTTCACTTTATAAGTAGATGAGACTCATTATCAGTAACAAGGACTTTATTACAACTGAGCATGTCTGGTTAAGGAAATCACCATCATCTATATTTTCATCTGAAGCTTTAGTTACTGTCTGATTTTGTTTTTAGACATTAGTTTTAACAGCAGAACGGACATGTTTTTCTGAATTATTCAAACAGTGGTGGGAATGAGAGTCAGCAGGCTAACAGTGAAATCTCTCCTGCAGCGTACCGCTCATGTGGGCCAGACGAGTTCCGCTGCGCTGATGGCCGTTGCTTACTCAGTGCGCAGTGGGAGTGTGATGGTTACCCAGACTGCCCAGACCACTCAGACGAGCTCCCCCACAATCTCAAATGCCTGGCAGCTGGTAAAGAGCCTGCAGAGTGCTGATGAAATGTGTTTGACTGATGGACATGGGGTTTACTGAATATCTAAGGGAATACAAATGGCAGTGAGAGCAGTGTGCATTAAAGCAAGAGCTTGAAGAGAATAAGGCTGACTTGAGGGATGGCATGTTTTTCACTGAATGCACCTAGTGTCTGTAGAAAGCCTTTGAGCGTATTAGCACTTGCAATATGTGCAGAATATTATGTGGCCTTCTGCTGTTTTTGCTTTTTATGGCAAAGTCGAAAACATTATTTAGTTGAATTCATGTTTTCTCAAAAAGCATTTGGATTTCAGAGAGGTCTGTTTTCTTTTCTTGCCATTTGTCCAGAGAGTCTGTGCAATGGCTCCTTTTTTATGTGCTCCAATGGCCGATGTATATCTGAGACGAGCCTTTGTGACCAGAAAGATGACTGTGGGGACCGCTCAGATGAGAAAAACTGCAACGTTAACGAGTGCCTCAATCGACGTATCAGTGGCTGTACTCAGGACTGCCAGGACTTACTGGTGGGATACAAGGTTGGTTAGCGGTCACAGGGAGGGCTAACAGTCTTTCATGATGACATGCCTTCCGTTCTTATACCAATTACAGTATCATAATGCCTGATACCAAAACAATACTATGGCAAAAAAAAAAGCATTATACTGAATTGTTTCTGGGACCATAATCCAGCATATTGCCAAATAAAACATCTTCTGTATGTACTGTATATACTGATGTCCCTAAAAAAAACAGCTTGTTAGCAGCATTTTTTTCACACATGATTGCCTTAATTGACTTTAATTCATAATTACAAGTCACTGAGTCTGTATGTTTTTGACATAACACCAAAGTCCTTTCTTGTTTATTTAAAAATCAGCTATAGACTAGAAACAGTCCATCAGCACTTGCTAAATAGCAACACATATGGATGCATGCACAGCTCTACAATTATAGCTAACTCATTTATAGGCATAATACAATGTCATCATAGCCATAAAATTATGGGAAGTTAGAGTAGTAAATTGTTTACCACATTGTAACCTCAAAAAGTATTGACATTTCAATGCATCAGTGTTCTTTTTTAAAACATAATAGTAACAACAACAAATACAGTTGTACTGGAATGCATAAAAGTTCTCATTGTAACCCTCGGTGGAAAAAAAAAACTTATAATAATAATAATGCATAATGGAAAGTAATGGATTTTAAGTTAAAAGTGTGATATAAAGAGAAAGAAGAAATACAAGAGAATAGATTTTTTTTAAAAAAAAGAAAAGTTCATTTTGTTCTGACAGACAAAAAATAACCATTGTGTTTATTTTCCCATGTTACCATTCAACCATTCCCGAACAGTCTCATTTCCTTTTCCATTTGGCTTTCACTAGATTCATTTATTTGTTTTTCATTTGTTTATTTGACTGCCTGTTTGTTTGTTTGTTTGTTTGTTTGTTTGTTTGTTTGTTTGTTTGTTTGTTTAACTGGCCTGATAGGTGTTGAAACACGTCAGCTGGGGGATTGGCTATGGGACTGGTGTTAATTTGCATATCTAGTTTATGAACTAGGTTTTTAACTTAAACTTACTGAAGTAGTTTCCAAACAACCAGGGTCAAGTGAATAATCACTTGGAATAATTGCTTCAGGCACCAGGTCTGGAACTGATGATTGAACATTTGAATGGAAATAGAGGTTGGGTTCAAACAGAATGTGGGGATTTTGGTTGTCTCAGTACATGTTTCTCCATGTCTGGAGGATGAAGCAGCTGTACTCACCACATGCTAATATTTACTATTCAGGTGTCAGGTACTGTTTTTCACCCTGGTCATAACCTTACTTACATGTTTAATGCTGAACATATAGACCGGTTCATTCTGCTTTTTGTGTTCATAAATATTTTGTGTGCTCTTGTGTGATTCTATAAAGTGTATCCTGACTCATCGTCTGTTCTGCACAAATATGGTTCACTTGAGATCTTCAGCACCCAAGTTAAAGCCTATTGATTAAAAGCCTAAAGGTCTAGTCTGAAAATCATTTCCATTTTAGATTCCCTACCTATAGTAGTCCTAGAATAAAGATGTGTCTAGCTGACTATACAAAGATAAGCCAAGGCTTGGATGGCTATGAGCACTCAGCCCTATGATTGACAGTTTCTGAAAGGTGGATAGGCTGTCTGGTTCGTACCAAAGTCACAAGTGTCTTCCCCACATGACCTTTGGCAATCAGAGCTGTCATCGTGGACCAGCTATTGGTCTAAGGTGAAATTCTGTCCAATATCTCCTTCTCAGAATCAATAAAGGGTTTATTGAAACACAACAAATGCCAGAGGACACACAGGTGATGACCTTTATCTTCAACCAGGGAGATATAAATATAAGACCCTGCACAAAGCTCTATAAGCTGAGCACAGAACGCAGGAGAAATACAGTAACTGACTCAGCCAAAAGTCTGGAGAGATTTATTGCTGTGTTGCTCAAATAATTTTCCTTCCATGAAAATTGCAGTAGTATCCAATGGATACAATAAAAAAATATATGTATTCTATATATGGGTTGCTCTGAAAACACAATCATGAAAAAAAAAAAGTTATGCTTGCCTTGAATCAATATGTTTTTTACGCATCAAATCCAAATTTTACTGCATTACTGTATCTTCCCATAACTAAACATTGCATTATTATTTCTGAATTACTTGGAAGTGTCTCTAGGAACCATAGCTTCTGCCTCACTAATTCATTTATATTTTTAGCTCATTTAAAAGCTTCTGGAAAGAAAATAACTGTTGGCAATTTTTGCTGGGTGTAGTGCAATAATGACACAGTATAAATGGTTTCAGGGAAGCGATCATAATTCATTTTTTTTGCAGTTGGATAGCTTAAAGGTGCAAAACATTTGAATCACTTTCCATCATTTTTCTGTCCATGTGTCTAGTGTAAGTGCTGGCCAGGATTTCACCTAAAGAATGACGGGAAAAGCTGTGTTGACGTTGATGAATGCTCCACCACTCTCCCCTGCAGTCAAACCTGCATCAACACTTACGGTTCTTACAAGTGTTTGTGTGTGGATGGTTACGAAGCCTCAAAACACAACCCTAACAGCTGCAGGTCTCTCTCTGGTAATTACATTTATTCCATACATCATGTGGCTATGTTGGAAGAATTTGTGTGATTTTTGTTTGTTTGTAATGGAGTCACTGAGGCATAAAGCATAAAGAGGCTACATGTAAGAAAATAAAACATGACAAGGCATGCTCTTACAGGAAAATAATTAACGGCTTATACCACAGCTGTTTGCTAATGATTACAATTCATTAATAAACACATCATGCTTTTAACATTCATAGTTACATTTATAGTTTATAGTTACAACATATTACACTATAGCAGCTATAAACAGTCTTTCCAGAAGACACTTTCCACGCTGACAGCCGAAACTCCTTCCAGAAATATTAAATCTCCTTAAAGAAAGCTTCACTGTATCAATGATTATATGTTTTTATTTGATAAATACAATTTTTTAAATCTTTTTATTATTAGCTTTAGAATATGTGGAGCATCCAAATAATACAAGTCCCTGTTACTATAGAAACAGTAAACAGCACATTACTATAAACCTGTGATTAGGATTACAGTGGGCAATATTGTAAGAGCTGTACTGTTATAGAAAATTAATCAAATTAATCGACCAATCATATTTAAAAATTCAACATCGCTGTGGTATAATTGACAATATTAAATTTAATGAGATGCACTGTGTTTTCAAGTAAGAAATGTGAAAACCTTACAATGACTTGCAGCAAACAGGATAATACTGTTTAGAATGTGCCCTCACATTTTTCTGCCTTTATTCAGCCGAAGAGCCTGTTCTTATACTTGCCGATCATCATGAAATCAGAAAACTAAGTGTTGATGGCTCTAATTACACTCTCCTGAAACAGGTAAACATTTCTACCTCTTTCTGTTTTCTCCCTGCTTTATTTACTTTACTGTTGCAATCCGTTCTTTGCAACTGGTTGAAAAATTCTACAGCCAGGCTTAATCTGTCCCACAGAATGTGTTACTATAAATCTCAGTGGTGATTCACAGAGCAATCCATGAAACTGAACTGTTAAAAGCTTAATAGAGTCCCAATTAAGAACCGTGGTGATGTGATTGTGATAACAGCACACTAGCAGTTGTTGGCCCTCTCTTTTGAAAAGACTAATTGAAGTCATTAAGCAGTGCACTTTCTGTGGAGCTTCACGTTAATAGAGTGAAAACAAATGGTGTGTCCATTCCCCTCCATGACATGTAGCACGCTGTTGATTTTCTTCTGTCCTATTTTTTCCTGCAGTAGCTTTATGAAATCTTTCAACACAATTTTTTTCCCACTTAATATTAATTTATTATTATTACTTACTTTTTGATGTTCAGCTTGAGTAGATTTTTTATTTACTACTGTATGTGTTGTTGCAGTGTTTCTAATTGTTTTATTGTTTATTAACTGCATTTAGGTCTGGGATAATTCAAAGCTAATTGTGAATTCATGACAGCGTTTAGAAGCCTTTTGAAATGATCCCTCTTTATTAAATTATTCCTCTCTATCCAAGGCTGTCATTATCAGTCACTTTAATCATTGTTTTGATTTAATACAATAATTCTACATGTGGCTGTAACCTCAGATATCCACCTCATAGTTGACCTCATAGTTGACTATTATGCTACCAAACGTTCACTGAAAGTCAGTCATGGCAGTATTCTCAGGGATGGAAAAATCAGTAGCCCAGGTGCCTGTGATAAGCAGATTTGATATCTGGGCTATTGATTTTTTGTGTGCATATGCCTGGCAGGAGGTTCAACAATAGAAAGAAATCTACCCATTAACTTTCACAAACCAAAACCTTTAATTTGGCATGAAGCTATGTTTAAGCTTAATGGAGTTTATGCTGGTGTGATGCACTACAATGCTGTGACTACAGCACAAGCTACTTGTTCTGAATTCCACCACATGCTGTGCTATACCAAGGCGCGATCTGGATTATGGTAGAACGAATTTCCCTAGGAGGATTAAATAGTGTGCACTGTTACAGGCAATCTTTTCAGAATCAGGAACACACAGGAAATGTGGAAACATTCATGAAACTGAGCGAAATAAAGTTAGACACAAAGCTGTCATATAACTCTCCTGCATATTAAATGCAGTCACCGCACAGTTAAACCTGTCAGGAGGCTCACTCTTGAGGCCAGACTTAAATAATATCTTGAAAATTAAACACAAGGAGAGAACACCATGTCATAGCCAAGTGGTTGGCCAACTTGACTTTTTTGTTGCGGATGCAAATATGCTCTTCTACAAACTTTTTTAGAAAAGGATAATAAACATAAACATGTTTGTTTCCTTTCTATATTAATTTGTATTAATGCACTTAAAAAGCTACCACATTTTAATTAGTTTTTCAGGCAAACAAAACATGGGACTAGGCAGCACATTACATCTTTTACTTGCCTATATGAATGTATGATTTGTTAACTCCTGCATGTAGTTACTCTGAAAACACTGCATTAGTTTGAAAACTGAAAACAGCAGCATGGTAATTTCTTTAATGGCCACTAGATTAATCATAAATTCAGTGTGTTTTTGGAGATACACTATATGGCCAAACATTCGTGGACACCTGACTATCACACCCATATTTGTTGACACAAAGTTGGAGGCACACAATTGTACAGGATGTCTTCGTATGCTGTGGCATTACAGTTTCCCTTCACTGGAACTAAGGAGCTCAAACCTGATCCAGTGTGACAATGCCGCTGTGCCATGTAGAAATGGTTTGCCAAGGCTGTAGTGGAAGAACCTGAGTGGCCTGCACAGACCCCTGAACTCAACCCCACTGAATACCTTTGGGATGAATCGGGATGCTGCACCCCAGGCCTCCTCACCCGTCATCAGTGCCTGACTCGCTAATGCTCTTGTGGCTGAATGAGCAAATCCCCACAGCCACTCTCCAAAAACTAGTGGAAAGACTTCTTATTTATAGTTATAATAACTTTAATAAATATTTTTATTGAAGTTATTATAACAGTAAGAAGGGGACCAAACCTGGAATGGGATGTTCAAAAAGCACATATGGGTGTGATTGGTCAGGTGTCTACAAACTTTTGGCCATATTGTATTTTGCTGAAACATGGAATTTGAAAGGGGTTTACAACTCTGTGGACCTCAGTTCCTTGCCCAATTTTAGGTTCTCTACTTCCAGCTGATAAATGGCTTTGAAAATGAACTAATAAGCTGTTAGTTGAGAATATAAAAAACTTCAAACTGTGCTGTTACCATAGTTCATATCTTATCCTTCTAAAATATTTTCCTTCTTACAGTTGAATTATTAATCACCCAGTCCCTTTATCTCAGACTTTTGTTTGAGTCCCTGGAAATTCAACATTCTGTAGAAATGTTGGTGATCTGATGAAGGTGTCATGTCTGCTTTCACTTGTCACCTGATCTTAGCACCTGTGCTGAGGTGAGCAGGGCTGTACTGGTGAACAGCAAACTGCCTTTCCTGACTGACTGACAACACACTGATGCCAACTTGACAGTACTGGATATAGCTCAGTATCCTGGTTGAAGGCTCTCTGAACCCTGCTTCAGCACACTCCTCAGGCATCAATCGCACAGCCTGCTGTTCTAAAATCAATGCACTGATTAGATATCAAAGGGGTGTATACATGCCGTGTTTCTCATCTACTTTCCTGCCAGATTCACTCTGCAAGACTAAAGGAAAAGTGCATATGGAGTGGCTAATTAAGCTCTCCAGCTAATTGAGTAACAGAACAAGGCTGCACGTCTTGCTCTTTTGTGCATTAGAGAAGCTGTGCTGCTTCATTTCGATCATCTGTTGTCTGAACAGCAGAAATTTTTTTACTTTGGCTGTAGGAAAATAACACTTTCACTTCCTCTGTTCTTTTCTAAAGGGTCTCAACAATATTATCAGCTTGGATTTTGACTACAGAAAAGAGTTCGTCTACTGGGTTGACTCAAGTAGACCCAGTGGTCGAAGGATCAACAGAATCCGGCTGAATGGTAGTGATCTTAAGGTATGGTTAATATGCTTCTACTGTTCTTTAGGAATTAGTTTACTGAAAGATCAACGCAATCTTAATCTGATTATTCATTCATTCATTCATTCATTCATTCATTCATAATGGATTTCTACTGATATTTTAGAGAGATTCTTTGCTGTGTTACTGGGCCAGTGTCAACAGAATTACCGTTTCTCTTTTTAGAAATTATCATCAGCAGTTAGCAGTGCCGTTATCTCTAAAACCATTTGCCTCTCAGACTTTTGTCTATGGGATACTGTCAACTACAGAATTATTGGTACCCTTGAAGAAAAATGATTGCATAAAAGAAACATTGCGCACAGTCACACACCTGTAAGTCTGGTAATGGATGTAAAATACATACTTAAACAATGCTACCATTATGCACAAAGCTTTAATAAAAACCTTTGCCAGGAATTTGAAACATGAGCATACCTTATCACCCACAGTCAGGAGGATGGTGAGGGAAAGGACGAAGGAGCCAAAGATAACATCTGTGCAACAGTTGTGTTGATTCATGGAGTTAAGGTTTCAAATTAACTGTCAGACTCCACATCCGTAACAACAAGCAGTTTGCAGGACATCACTATGTGTCACTGGAGCCATATTTTGATCAAAGTTTTAGTGAGGTCCATGTTGAAGAAGTGTGACCCACTTCATATTTAATATACCACAATGCAGAATGTGTATTATATCAGTTGCTAATTTCTAATCTCTGTTATGTTATACTTTAATTCTTAAATAAACCATTCTGACTTTAATTGAGTTAGACTTTCATTTTACTGAAATATATATTTTGGTTTACAGTGTTCATCAGAATCGCATTTTTGACCTGAACGCCATCAGTATATTTGGCAAAAAAGGGAACTTAATTGAAAGAAATGTACCTAATATCTACTGTAAAACAAACAAACAAAGGGAAGAAAGGGATCTTGTGAATGTTGCTGACATTATAAATGTCATATTTTAGTCCAAAACCTGGCAAGAGGTTGAGACTTAGTCACAGGTGGATCTCTCAATATGAGAAAGACCCCAGCATCAAAATTAACACAGATCTGGTTGCAAGAAAACATAATTATTTATGCAATAACCATCTCAGTCTCTGGATTTGATCCACTGGCCTACTTTAAACAAGGCACGGACATAAAAAATATTATACATAAAAAAGCAGCAGCCTTTTGTTTCTATGCACCTAAGGTCTGGAATACATTACCATTAAACATTCATCAGGCTCCATCTATTAGCAATCAGAGCTGGGTTTTTTTTTTTCACTTTTTATTTACTAGATTTTATTATTTGTCTTGCTTTGATAGTAATAATTTTACATTTACATTACTTTTATATTATTTTATTCATCATACATTTATTCTGTATCCTATCTTTTATTTCTTTTATTATTTTTAATTGTTATGATTTTCATCTTTCTGTCATTGCTATTATTTATTTCATTATTATTTGCCTATTTTACTATTTTATTCTGAATACTTTTTGTTCTTCTCTGTGTTTAGTTCACATTGTGAAACACTGATCTGCATTTTAAATGTATGAAGGTTTCAAGAGAAGCTTCAACAACTATTTACTTTTTTTTAATTATATTTCTTGGTATTAATGTTAATTTTTTGCAAACATTCTGTTATTTAAGAAATCACCAATGTCATGCATTATTCATATCATATTTTTTGCTCATTCTGCTCACCATCATTTTCATGAAGAGTGCCAGTAATTAGATAAGTTGGAGCTGACTATAGCTGTAGATATGAATTCTCACACTAGGCTTGTGTGTGTAGTAAAAAGACCACATGGCTGGGTCTCAGATGGAAGCGTGTATAGAGCTCCTGCTGAGCCTTGCTTCTCTCCATCTCGTTAGCTTCAGTGTGAGGCCAAAAGCCTCATTTGGCTTCATTACACCCAGAGCCCCTTGCCCTCCTTCTGATTTATCTCTCTCTCTCAACACTAAAGCCATCTCTAGTCCATTAGGGTTTCGGGGAGCAATTATCAGAACACTGAAAATGAAAAAAAAAAAAAATCAAGCTGTGATAGTATGTTTAGTCTGAAAGACCATATTATTAACATGCTGAAAGAAAATGGGGAAAAAATGCTCTACTCAACAGTGGTCACACCGGAAACAAATATAATCCACCTGGCAAAAAGCTTATTGACTTGAGCGGAAGAAGACATGCTATGCAAAAACTGTCCCAAAAACAGTTAAATTTGCTTCTAGATTAACTTTAACCTAGCAAATCCATCAGTCTGGATAGCAATGGTCAGTAGGAGAGTGTGGGGCTGGGGTTACATCTTACTAAAAGTCTCAAACAAAAAACTGCTTATTGTTTAACATTTCAGCACACCCTGTTTTATATAACAGCATTATGTACATACACACACATTTTTAGCAACTGGTTAGCAGGAGCTAACAAGGTATCACTTATAACTAAATGAACCTGCTAATAATATTACGCTAATAATAATAATAATAAGTTAATAAGCTTGTTAAAATAAATAAAAAATGTAATTGTGCTTAAAATTTAAAGATGTTTATGTTAAATGTTACAAAAAGATGTTAAAAAGATGTTAAATTCAGATTAATGTCATGCTTAATACAGAGTAATGCCATACTAAAAAAAATTGTTTCAAAGATGTATACAGACTTTTTTTTTCTTTCAATAATGCTAGAGACACCTATGATGATAAAACAAAAACTTGCCCAATATATTCACAGAAAGCAGAAAGATAACACCTCCATTTTTATCAGCACTTATAATTTTTTTTATTTCTATTATTATTATTATTATTATTATTATTTTATTTATTTATTTTTTTTATTTATTTTTTTTTTTTTTGCTTTTAGCTTTCTTAAAGTTTCCAAAAATAAAAAGGTCAAGGTAAAATGCCAGCCACTGTAGAAAAAAAAAAAGTTTTGTTTTTTTCTGATTTGTGGAATTCTGGTGGTAAGTTCAACAGAACCATATGGACATTAGGAATAGTGCTGTGACTAACTATTGCTAGAGAAAGACAGAGGGAAAGCTATTTTTTTAATTCAGCCTGGTTTGAAATGTTTCATGGCTAGAATAATTTCATATTACAAGGTTTCACCTTTATTACCTGGGAAAATAAATTATGAATATCTATTGCTGAGTAGGTTGCTCCACAATGAGCCACAATTTTTCAAAGTACTTTTGTATTTTTTCTATATATCACACAATAGCTTGAAGCAGTAGCTGGCAGCAAGACTCTTACTTCATTACCTGTTCTGTTTTGATCTCTGTACTTGTAATATGAAGATTTATTAATGGTTGTGGCTGTAGGAACTTTGCCTTTGTGTTACTCATGTAATTTGCATTGCCGTAGGTGATGCCTTTGGTGCAATCTAATAAGGAAACCAGAAAAGATATGTAGTAATGAAGGAGTGTGTTACAGGAACTAGTGTTTGTATATTCGGTGGACTTATTGAAATTCAATAGCTTGTCCTTTTAGATTTAGACATTATTCAGGAAATGTATATTATATGCATATCAGTGCACAGATAGTGAAGTAGAGATCAATAAAGAAACCATTATTCAACACAGATTCTATGTGCGTAGGAAATGTTTTCACAATTTTCAGTTTCTGTCTATGCTGATATATTCAAATGTTGACATTTTAATTACATTAACCTTCTATTTCCATGGACGTCAGAGCTTCAAATCAATGTGGCATGATCTCTCCAGAATAGCATAAGCTTTGCTTTTCCACTCCGAATATTAATGTGTTCTCTCCTCTTTAAAAGTCGCTTTAGTTTCAGAAGATGTTTAAAGCTCAGCTCATGAAATCACTGCTTTAGGTGCAGCCTTGTCAGTTGGAATAGCCTAGTATATACCTGAGAATATAAGGGAGCTTGAAATGATATACATGGAGGGGAACTTCAGTACTGTTTTTCACATGCCCTCCTCGCCATTTACCCATCGTTGTCCCTTCCTCTACTGTGCAGCAAGTGGCCACTTGTGTGACTGGTTTTACATACTTCTGAGTCAAGAGAGGAAGTCAGTGAAAGCAAACAGTACCGAAACAAGGAGTCAGTGTTGTTATTCTATGCAAAGAGGTTCTTGCCAGATATTAAATGAAAGAATGCTGTAATTTTCTAACCTGTTTTGCACAAAAAGAAAATTTGCACTTAAGAAAACATTTTGTGTTTGGAAAAAATTTTGTTTAAATAAAATCATACTATATATATATATATATACACATATACATACATATATATACTGTATCTTTGCTCATACTCAATAGAGGCATTATGACAGCATGGGATGCAGTTTCAAGGTTTTCAAACATAGCACATGGAAAAGCCAGCTTTATTTACAAACTGACATATTTGCTTAGCCCACAAAGGAAGTGTGATCTTTGCACACAGAGAAGAGACAGCTCATTTAAGCATTTGTTTGTTTAAATTAGCAGAGGTTCTGAGCTCTGACACTTTGTTCATTGCTTATCACATCGACTTTCTTACCTGTTATTTGAAGATATAAGCCCTGCATTAGCATTATGGCTTTGCCCTTATTTTCAAAAACATATTTTAGTGGATGTCAGATCTGGTATTGCATATAACTAGTGTTTGTCATGTTACAGACCTAATCTTTGCTCTAGTGCGTGAGGTGGATGTATGCAAAAGGGTCATGAATATTTATGTTTCTGTCTGATAGGTCGTTCACAGAGCAGCTGTACCGAGTGCACTGGCTGTTGACTGGATTGGGAAGAATTTGTACTGGTGTGATATAGAAAGGAAGACCTTAGAAGTGTCCAAATCTAACGGCCTCTATCCCACAGTCTTACTGAGCTCTGGCCTACAGAACCCCACAGATCTGGCTCTTGATGCCCAATTAGGGTATGAAACCAATACTATTTGTTTGGATCTGAGATATTCAGAATAGCAACATGCCTGTTGTGAGTTTGTGTGTAATGCATTTGTTTAGGTATGTGTTTTGGATCGACTGCTGTGAACACCCACATGTGGGACGTGCTGGCATGGATGGTCAGGGCCAGACTGTGATCGTAGACAAGGAAATCTACAGCCCCTCTGCCCTCACCATTGACTACACCACCAAGAGGATCTACTGGTCTGATGACAGTCACATCCTCTTCGCTAACATGGATGGCTCTCAAAGGCACAAGGGTACAAAGACAACAATTACTCATGTGCTGTTTTAAACTGAGAGCTTAGTTGTAACTTTTCATACCCGAGTGGACAATCTACTCGTTATAGGAGACTTAGACCACAGTGCCTTTGAATTCTCAAATCTGATTGGTCAGAATGTGTTGATTAATTTTCTATAACAGCAGCACTGGCAGTAGTGAGGGCTCTAATTCAAATCCAAGGTTTATATTAATGCACATATTCTAATATCTTATCGTTTCTATAGTAACAACTCATTCACACTGACTTGTATTGTGGGCACTCTACAGAGTCTAAGCAACAAAGTCTTCAATAAAGAAAAGTGTACAATCATTAATATGAAGAAGTTTTCTGTTAGGAGAGGTTTGTTTAATATTTATAGAAGAAGTCTCGAGTATCAGTGGTTTGTAACAATCAGTCAGTTTTCCACCACTGGAAAGCCTGTAGGACAGGGGATCTTGCGCTTTCCACTTCTTTAGTAACACACTACATTTTTTTGTCTTATTAAGTTCAACAGAAAGAAAAAAGAGAGACTGGTGAGGGGGCAACTGTTTATAACTATAATGCTATAATTGAAAACAGGAACTAACTTGTCTTGCAGACATTGCATGTAACTATAAATGGTTAAAAAGCAAGATGTGTCATTCATTAATAAATTCAAAATTATAATCAATTGACAATTAAGTAGCTGTGGTATAAGAGGAAAAACACTTTGTTTTAAACACAAATAACCAAGGTATGGAATTTATTATTTTCCTACAAGAGCATGCCCTGTCATGTTTTATTCCATACATATTAAATAGAAATAGGAAAATACCACTGTTTGTGAAATATGAGATCAGCTGCAGAGGCACACCTGCTGAATAACCAAAAAAGAGTGTAATGTTTACAAGTGCAAAGGATCTGTAACTGAGAGAGAAAAGAGTGCTGACTGTTTTATTTGCAATACTGGTGTGAATTGGTCAGCAAAATAGTTTTTGACTGATATTTTCCCCCTTAGTTCCTCACAACCACATCCAGGGTGTGATGGGGCTGACCTTGTTTGAAGACTTCATCTATTGGACAGATGGCAAATCGAAGTCTCTCCGCCGTGCTCACAAAACCTCTGGTTCCCATGCTGTTGAGCTGCTCAATTCCTGGCAGGCCATTAAATCTGTAACAGTTTATCACCCTCTGCGCCAGCCCGAGGGTGAGAATCCCCTTTACTGCCATTTTACTGGCTTTCTAAAGGTAAAGAGTTCTGTCTTTAAACCTGTTATTTCTTCCTCTAGTGCCCAAACATCAGTGTCAGGTAGCTAATGGAGGCTGCAGTCACCTGTGCCTTTTGTCCCCTGGTGGAGGACACAAGTGTGCATGCCCCACTAACTTCTACCTGGCTTCCGATGGCAAGACCTGCCTGTCCAACTGTACAGCTAGCCAGGTCAGGAAGCCCTCACTTTCTAATTCAGTCTCATGTGATGAAGTGTGAGCAGAAATGTATTCATAATTTGCCCGTTCGGTTTGCATGTGCTCGACTTTGTCCTGCAGTTTCGCTGTGGCACAGATGAGTGTATACCATTCTGGTGGAAGTGTGACACAGTGGATGACTGCGGTGATGGTTCAGATGAGCCTGCAGATTGCCGTGAGTATTTGAGCAAAAGCATTACCCAGCCTGACCATATGGACTAAACAGATCATTAGTGCTAATTATCAGTAATTGTTATTCTAGCCTCTAAATACTTCTACCCCCACTGGGGAATCATGTTGCCTGACAGTTACTGCATTGACACAAATGAAAATTAAAATAAATTGCTACGTTATTTTACAATAATTAACATGCTTGAAGGAATTTTTTTTTTTTTTCACATTTAATCTTTCTAATTGAAAGACTTGACTTGATTGGAAACTGCAATTATTAGTGTCTGAATGTCACATTTCACCTTATAAATGGTCAGGCTGTCAGTCAGTAATTAAGAGAACTGCTGCTAGTCTGAAAAGGGCAGGTAGGAATAATTCTCACAGAGCTAGATTCCGAGGAATTTAATTCATGTATGCCTTAATAAAACACACACATACAAATTTCTGGGTTACAGCCCAAGTTCACTGTGAATTGTCATTTTTCAGCTGAATTCAAATGCCAGCCTGGGCGTTTCCAGTGTGGCACTGGTCTGTGTGCTCTTCCTCCTTTCATCTGTGATGGAGAGAATGACTGTGGAGACAACTCAGATGAGGCCAACTGCGGTGAGAGCAACACTGTTTCTTAAATTCGGTTTTCTCTTTGCTAAACCCAGTGTTTTTATTTTCTATACTATGCAGCTCATATCTTCTCTTCTTATAATGCAGAACACATATACAATATGCACCACACACCAGCAATAATGTCTAAATGGAATTTTTTCATCAGTAACAAGTCATCTTTATTGCTGTTTTTCTTCAAAGGTTCAATAGCACATAACTTTATCATCAGATGATCGATAACCACTTTACGAGCATCAGGAAAGATTACAGGGCATTTTGATGTCCAACACCAGTAATGTGGATGTATTACAGGGAGCACAGATTTTCAGCCACAATGATTAATGATGTGCATTGTTCTTCATATTAAATATAGCCAAGCAGCTTTGTACATTATCTATTCAGTATCAGTACCTTGACATTTTTTTTAAGGATTGTGATTTATGTAATTGAATCCTTTTTTTCCCTCGAGCCTCTTTTTTTCTAGCAGCCTTCCTCTGACTATTGGTGATGACACCCTGCAGCAGGTTGCTCTGAAATGCCATCTCTTTCTGCAGACACATATATCTGTCTGTCGGGTCAGTTCAAGTGCACCAGGAAGCAAAAGTGCATTCCGTTAAACCTGCGCTGCAATGGACAGGACGACTGTGGAGACGGCGAGGATGAGACAGACTGTCGTAAGAAATATTATGATCCTTTATTTCACGGCGCTCTTGCATTCCTTGTTTCTGATTGGTGAAAACGTGTTGGCTAATTTTCTTTAACAGCACGGCTCTGGCCGTAGTTCTGGCTGTTATACAAAGGATAGGTTTATAGGGAATACATTATCTAATACATCATTTCTATAGTAACAGCTCATTCACAGGGACTTGTATGGCAGATGATCTACATAAACTAAGCCTAATTGTTGTTGCTGTTGTTCTTTTGGCTGCTTGTGTTAGGGGTCGCCACAGCGGATCATTGGTCCGCATATTTCATTTGGCGCAGTTTTTACGCCGGATGCCCTTCCTGACACAACCCTCCCCTATTTTATCTGGGCTTGGGACCGGCACTGGGAGTGCAGTGTTGTGTGCAGTCTAAGTCTTAAATCTAAGCAAAGAAAAACGTATAATTGTTGATAGGGTGAAGTTTTCTGTAAGGAGACTTGCTTTGTAATGGTCAGTAGCTCTTCTGCCATGTGAGAGTCTTCAGGACAGAGGACTTTTTGCCTTCTGGCTTGAAGTAACATGCCAAACGTTTTTTTTTTTTTTTTGAGAATAAAGAGAGGCTGGTGAGGAAATGACTGTTTATAGCTGCTATAACATACATGATCACAGGAACTAACTTGTCTCACAGACATTCCATAACATTAAATTTAACTATAAACTGTTAAAGTCCACAACATTCATTTATTGATAAATGAAAATAATTTAAATTGTTGGCAAATTGCTATGGTCTATTATGAATAAAACACTTCATAATGTGCTGTTATTGGAAAATAACCAACTTCAGGATGGTAACGACGTCACATTAGCCTGCCGCTGATTAGTTTCCTTTAACAGCTCTTCAGTTGTGAGATATTGTGATAGAATGACACAGATTGTCCCAAATTTACCTCTCCTGAGGAATATTAATGATCCCAACTGACAGATCTGGAAATAGCTTCTAAGCCACTGAATGAGTCTCAGTTGGGCTGGAGCTAGCAGACACTGATTAGGCATTCAG
Organism: Pangasius djambal; assembly: GCA_022985145.1. Lineage (NCBI taxonomy): Eukaryota > Metazoa > Chordata > Actinopteri > Siluriformes > Pangasiidae > Pangasius > Pangasius djambal. Next base: position 12,785,552 of record CM040979.1, on the reverse strand, counting down.
AGGATTGAGTAGTGGAAACCAAAGGCCTTTCCTGCCAGAGGTAGAATTAGATGTCATGGGAGAATAGAGTGGCTGGTTGTTAGGAGGGGTGGTTTTTATCCCTGGATGTACCTCTTACTCCCTGTGCATTAAACCTGTGACAAACATTCCTCAGCTGTCAATGCAGCTGACAATGATAATTATAACAGACCATGTGAAGAATGTGAAGATGCAAAACCGCTGACAAGATTTCCCATGCCTTCTTTGTTTATTCCAGTCTAATTACCTTGATGTTTATATTTAAAGGTGGTATTTTGGTTGGAGGATTTGACCCAGTGTCATTCTCCTACTTAAAAATGATATTTCAGTAGTTCCTGTCTCTTTTAATCCATGAATAATAGTCATAATTATGTACAATTTATTTTCTGTTATTATGTTTTAGATGACTAGTTGAAGTAATTTGTATTTACATGCCCTTGTTATCCCTGTCTATGTTTGTCAGCTGAGAGCACATGTTCACCAGAGCAGTTCCAGTGTAAGGCCACTATGCACTGCATCTCCAAGCTGTGGGTGTGTGACGAGGACCCAGACTGTGCTGACGGCTCTGACGAAGCCAACTGTGGTGAGTGAAGCTGCCTTATTATTCACAAATCAGTGCCTCGCATGACCTCTTAGGACTCGCAGGAGATTGTGATTGGGGCTAATGTGAATTCTGTATGCTTGCACAGTCCCCTGTCTCAGTGATGGAGGGTCAGCCTTAATCAAGAAACACTCAAAGCTCTTATTATCTGTGAGTTGTAACAATTCATCAGGGCCTGTTTTGTTGCATAAATGTCTGATTTAGTTTGACAGTATCACATCAGCAATTGCCTCACATATTGTAGTCTTCCCTTGCCACGTGACCCAGTCACTGAAAGAGCTGATTCACTAATGATGTAGTTTCAAGTTTCAAGAAGTTGACAATGTAAAGATAATTGCAGTGCAGAATAAAATGAACAATGTCTACTTGCATTTTTACTCTGTGAAATCTATGTAAAACCACATTTTATAATTCCCTCATTTCAGGGGATGTGGAAAAAAATTGCTGGCACAATAGTTTCACAGCTCTGTATCTGGTAGATCAGTAATTATTTGGAATTAGTACAGGAAACATACACAAGAGGGCTAGTAAAAGAGTTTTTCCTAGAAATGGCTCAAGTTGATTCTGTTTTCTCTCAACCTGAGGACAAAAGCTACACCAGTGTGAGCAAAGCAGACTGTTGGAAATCAGAATATATCAGAAACATACTCTAGTTAAACATTGGTGTATCAAAATCGCCTGTTTACTACGCTGATAAGAAGCAGAGATTTGTTGGCGAGCTTAGATAGACCTCACACTATGATAGAGCAGAGCACAGGCAACTGAAAGAATGCTTTCAATCACAAAGAAAAAACTGCTGAGTAGATCAATATCACTCTCCAGGATGTAACCAAAAAAGTGTCAAAGTCTACCAATAATAATAATAATAATAATAATAATAATAATAATAAAACAGCGTGTTTACTAAAGTGTGTTTACTAAAGATGCAAACCACAAGTGAACATCAATCCATTGCTTCCTGTAAAATTGTACTACATACCTGCAGGGGGAAGAGTGGAATAAATGGCATGTATGGAAATGGACCACTTTACTAAATCTTACTTATAATGGGACTGTTATAGTAGACAACAGGAGGTTGATTTCAGATAAATGTGATAGAACTTGAATGGCATTAAAGGAAAATGCACTCCTATTTTGCAGTTTAGCTACAAATAAAAAGTTAAAAATGAAACGCAGGTGTGTCCTGCAAAGAGACAATCCAAAAAAAGGTAACTTCAACAAAAAAATACAAAAGCATATTTCAGCATGACCTTCTCAGTCTCAACCTGACTTAAAGAAGGACATGTAGAGCAACAGAGATAGAACAGGGAAGTCAGGAAGATTTGTATTCATATTTTTGTTTACATGTATAGGATTTAGCAGACACTCTTAACCAGAGCACCTTACAGAAGTGCTTTCTAGTCTCCATCAGATCTCCATACTACACGGAGTTAGTACAGCAACAAAGTGCTTTGTGATGAGGTGGGTCTTCTGTGCTTTTTTGAGAGTACATCCTTTCTCTGTGAAACTATTGAATAGCATTGCTCTCATTTGAGAAAAAAAGAACATTTTCCTTTATTTGTGGCTATGCATGCACTGAGGGTAATCCTTGTGTTTGTCATTTAGGTTCATTCCCTTATTGTTTATATAGAAATCACCTCATATTATGTGCTATTGTCTAATTCAAATACAGTCTGGTTAATTAGAAAGCACTCTCTAAGAAGCAAAGCTTTTTTCTGCTGTTGATTGAGAAAACAGAATAAAAAACTAGACCATTTTTGAAAGAAAATATTTTCCCCACCAGTTTGAGTAAGAAAATTCATGTGATCTCCAGTGCTGAGCGTATGGGTTTTATGGATTATCACTAACGTACTGATACAGTGTGTGTAATAACATGCGCCTTGCCAATGACTACCTTGAGCTGGTTCTCTCTCTCTCTCTCTCTCTCTCTCTCTCTCTCTCCCTCCCTCTCTCTCCCTCCCTCTCTCCCCTTACTAATTGTTTTCCTCTCTCTTTATTTGCATCCTTCTGTCGGTCTCTCTCTCTGTTATCTGTCGTCTAACATTACATCTATAATAACCTGCATGTAACTGTAGGATTTTTTTAAATCTCAGCTAGTGTTGGGTTGCATTTCAGTAAGCAGGTTTTCACAGTGGTTTTTATAAATCAAATATTATTAGTGATTGCAATGGCAGGAAGCAATATGTACACTGTCAGCCTATAATATAGCTCTCTTTTGTTGGATTTGACACCACAGCTAGCAAATGAGTTATCAGTGAAGACATTATGGCATTATAGCAGCATTATGGCATTATAGCAGCACACGCAGTATCAGCAGTTCATGCATTTTGCCTTAGTGAAGTCCATCAATTTTAATAAGAGGTATTCATGTAGACTGTGAAAGATAGAGCTTTTCATCATTGCATTCATTGTATTATAATAAAAAAAACATGACTCTTACACTTAATTAGTTGCACTGTTATTTTCTTAAATCATCTCTTTTTGTGGGTGTTTCGTTTCAGTCTAGCTGTATAAGGCAGTGAAGCCTAATTAGTCAACATTTTCATCAAATAACACATTTAAGGTTATTCACTAAAGATGAAAAAGGCGAAAGAAAGAAAAAAAAGGAGCTTCTTGTTTGCTTCTGCACGCATAACTAGACCACTGAGCCTGCAGTGCTGGTGAGCTTTTTTTTTTTTTTGCCTGAAATACTGACTTTGGCTCTGGTTCATAGTGTGCAACCCAAACATGGGAAGATGAACAGAACAGAAGCTTATCTTTCCATATTTGTTGGAAGAAGTTGAGCTCAGATGAGAGAGTGTGTAACAGCAAGTTGCAGGTATTGGGCTCTGTGGGGGGGAGGGGGGGCAGTGGATCTGGGGGAGCAGTGAGTAGTAACACACTCAGGTATTTCACCATGTATGCTGTGTTGATCTACCAAGTTTTGGGATGTTTTGAGCTCTGTGTCAAACATGCATTTGGGACACCCTGAGGAAATCATGATTACATGTCGATGTGCTGTAGTGGCACATTAATATTCATGCACTTTTGAAGACATTTTCATCTGTGTGTTTGTTTGTGGCTGATGAAAAAGATGAAAAGACCTGTGGACCTCATGAATTTCGCTGTGAGAATAACAACTGCATCCCAGACCATTGGAGATGTGACAGCCAGAACGACTGCGGAGACAATTCAGACGAGGAGAACTGCAGTGAGTCGTCCTCTTTCTTTGTTCACAGTACAACCATTAGGGGGCTTCGGTCTGCTTCTGACTGTTAGTTCGTGCAGAAGATTTTTTTTGAAGTTCCATTGCTTTCTGTATCTCAGTCTCTGTTTGACTTTGTTTGCACCAGTTCGTTGTTAATTGCTGCCAAAGACAATCCTTTGAAGCTCTTATCTTCAACAGTTTGAGGTTGCAGAGATACTTTCACTTGGCAATCATTAAAAAGGAAACATTGAAATAAGGAAAACCACAGGTTTAAATCATTTGTTAACTTTGGTTTTTATTCCTATATCTTGTGTTTCGTATCAGCATTACTGTATACACTCTTCCTCATAAGTATAACCTTAAATAAGCTGCAAAGTAAAAGCAGTCCTTAGTGGCATGGCAGTATTTGGGCAGTTAATTGCGAAATTAGATCCTGTATGTTCTCTCTGACACTTGTAGACAGTCTTATTGCTAATTAGCTTGTAATAGCTCCCCTCAACATAACTGGAAAAAACTTTCAAGAAAGGTGGAAACAGATGGTACAATGGCACTTCATGTCCAAATGATGGCTGCACTCCCATTTTCTCACCCATTTTTTCTCTCTCACCCCCCTCTCCATGCCCTTTGCTAGAGCTCACTTGACAGTTTAGCTACAATATCTTCTCAGCCCTTAGTTGCATTATTTGAGCTTTTCTATATGCTACCCACTCAATGCAGAACCAGTGACCTGTAATCATAAGGATTTTGCCTGTGCCAATGGGGACTGCATCTCTGCTCGTTTCCGCTGTGATGGAGACTATGACTGTGCCGATAATTCGGATGAGGTAAGTGATTGCCGGACTTAATCCAAATCTCTCAGCCAGAACTAATGAGTTTATATAGCACATTTTAGAGATGGTGTGTGCTACCCATTCACTGGTTAACAAGTCACACGGTCCCCGGCACTATGTGTGTGTGTATACATACATACATATATACATACATACACACAGTCAGGTCCGGAAGTATTTGGACAGTGACAGAGTTTTCGTGATTTTGCCTTTATACTCCACCACAATGGATTTGAAATAAAACAATCAAGATGTGATCGAAGTGTAGACTTTCAGCTTTATTCTAAGAGGTTCCACAAAAATATGGCATTTACACTTCAGGAACTACAGCCATTTTAAGCAAAGTACCTCCATTTCAGGGGCTCAAAGGTATTTGGACAATTGACTGACAAGAAGTTAATTGACCAGTTGCGGTCCATTCCCTCATTACTTCAAGACAAATGAAGCAGATAAAAGGTCTGGAGTTGATATCAGGTATTGAGTTGGCATTTGGCAGCTGTTCGACTGGAGCTACCAATATGAAGTCCAAGGAGATCTCATTGCAAGTGAAGGAGGCCATCATTAGGCTGAAAAAAAACAACATAACATCTATAAGAGAGATAGCAAAACTTTAGGTGTGGCCAAATCAACAGTTGGGTACATTCTTAAAAAGAAAGAAAGCACTGGTGAGCTCAACAACATCAAAAGGCTAGGAAGACCACGGAAGACAACTAAAGTGGATGATCGCAGAATCCTTTCCTTGGTGAAGAAAAACCCCTTCACAGCATCAACAAAAGTCAAGAATACTCTGGAGAGGGTAGGCATATCATGTGTCAAACATGGTGGAGGAAGTGTTATGGCATGGGCATGTATGGCTGCCAATGGAACAGGCTCACTGGTGTTTATTGATGATGTGACTGCTGACAGAAGTAGCAAGATGAATTCTGAGGTGTATAGGGCTATATTCTCTGCTCACATTCAGCCAAATGCTACAAAACTGATAGGACAATTATGTCACTTTGTCCAAATACCTTTGAGCCCCTGAAAATGGAGGTACTTTGTTGAAAATGGCTGTAATTCCTAAATGGTAAATGCCATATTTTTGTGGAACCACTTAAAACCTTTGAAAGTCTGCACTTCGATCACATCTTGATTGTTTTATTTCAAATCCATTGTGGTGGTGTATAAAGGCAAAAATCACAAAAACTTCGTCATTGTCCAAATACTTCCGGACCTGACTGTGTGTGTGTGTGTGTGTGTGTGTGTGTGTGTGTGTGTGTGTGTGTGTGTGTGTGTGTATATATATATTTGATATTAGGTGAACTTCACTGCTGCCTATTTTTATATAATTGCTCTTTAAGGCAGAGCTCAAGACCATCTATATGCTTATAAGTCTGGGATTCAGAATCAGAGTGATCACTCAGAGCTCGAGGGGAGTGCTCAGAACTGATATGTATTCTGCAGTGGAAATACTGGTGATACTAATGGAATATATATATTTTTTTCATCATAAAAAAATACACATTAACTTACAAAAGATTTATAGTTTCCTCTCCAAATATAATGTATTTATTGCGAAGTGTTATAACAAAATATAAAATGATAACAGTTCTGATCTTGGTATAGAACAAATGGATAGAACAAAGGAATAAATATGATATTAACTGGAATTTTTAATAAGGCTGATCTTAAATCCATAACTAGATTCAGACTGTGCAGTAACCAGAACCATCTGAGAGAAGCATAACCAGAGCTAATAACCTAAACAGATTTGACAGGTCAGACACACCATCTGGTGTGATCCAATGTGCAGAAACCAGGATGTTAAAAAACATTTTTTTTAAATCTCTAGAGACCAACTACCCCACTTTTTGCTGTATGCTACAGATATTTCTATAATTATTCCATAATTACTGGAATCCTTCAAGAGAATGGGCTTTTTTTTTTATTTAAAATATGCAGGTGGTTATTAGGTGAAACTGACAAAAAAAAACTGCTCATTTCATACAGAGAACGACGTACCACAAAAGCACCTGAAAACTATTGTAAAATATGGTGGAGGAGCATTGATGCTTTGAGCCTGTTTTGTGGATGGTAGTTCAAGGCCTCCTGTGAAAATTAATAACGTCATGAATTTTGTTAAGTAGCATAATATTTCAGCCCCAAACCTGGTTGTCTCTTCCAGAAGGTTAGAAATCAGTACAGCTTATTTGGAGTTTGCAGTGTACTATACAGTGTCCCTGTATGTTTAAACTGAAAAAATTACTAATTGCATATGTTAAGAAATTACTAATTGCATATGCATATGTCAGACCAAATGTGAATAAAATCTCCCACTGGAAAAAGCCAGTTCACTGAAAGGGAAAGGACACAGGGCATGGAAGTTTTATTAGTTGTACACCAGTCAAAACCATTCTAATAATCTGTGCAACTCATCTGTATTATGTAATCAGGCTGCATCTAACCAAAAAAAGTATGGCTGAATAAAGGTGCAATGTGTTTATTTGTTTGCATAAAAAATTAGTACTTTGCACTTTTGCAATTTCCTTTTAATATACTGAGTATTTTGTGTTCCTGTAAGTTTTGTTTGATTTGTTTGATATTGTCAGTTGATCATGAGGGAACATATGAGAATACGACTACTCAAAAGACCAGAGACTGGGTTTTAAGTCCAAATGTCTTTGTTTTCAAGCAGTCTCGGGGAAAATGGTGGGGTTTGATTAGGGCCTTAGAAGTTCTCCTTTGCAGGCGGTCTGGTGGTGCTTGAGCCTCGCTTAAGTCCTTTGTAAAGTAGAAGGCGAGAGTGACAGAGAAAAGGCTAGTGTTGTTCACTCTACTCTCACTCTCCCTTGTTTGGGAATGTGAGACTTTTTTATTCCTCATCAGTGTGGGTCAGCCATGTGTGATTATCCTACCCTGCCCTGCTGCTGGTCCTGTCAGTGTAGTCCAAAATAGGGAGGCTGAAGTGGAACATTGCTGGTGCTTCTGCACCCTGGACAGCACCCTGACTTAATCACCCAAGGCCGGTGGGTAGGCCCTCCACCACAATCAACAGTAATTATGTCTTTCACTACAGTTTAGACAGTAGACAGTTTAATATCATGTGGACATTGACCAGACTGCAGACCTGGTTAATGTTTCATATTTTAATAAGTGTAGAAAGTAAGCTTATAGACTCAGCTGGTTGCTTATAAATCCAAACATTTCTATAGTTATATATTTTTGTCACTTATGCTGTTAGCGTGGAGCTGTCCCATCCGCCGACATACACTATAGTTCTTGCGGTAAAATTCTATTTTTTTTGTCTCAGCCTGCTAGGATTTTCTTGTTAGCAAGGTTGGCACCTCTGAGTACTGTGCCATTCTTTGGTTGTTTTTTTTTGTTCACTGCATTCAACACCATACAGCTTCCAGTCCTGGACAAAAGGGAAAGCAGTGCAGCACACCAATTATTGCTGGGATGTTGGGCTTTCTACTTGGGAGGTCTCAGTTTGTCAGACTCCCCAGTGTGTGTGAGGTGCTGCTGTGTTGCACCATCCTCACTCGCTTCCCTTTCATACTCTACAATGCAGACTCCAGCTGTAAAACTACTCGATGCCACCTGCAAACAACTTGAGTGTAATTGTTTACTACACTGCATCAGCAAAAAGATGATAGTAGATTGTAGATTCCAGATGAAGCAGGAGCTTGGAACAGCAGTTATTATGTACATAGAGAATGTGGAGGTTGTGCAGTGCTACAAATAGCTGTGGGTCGGTGACAAAAATAATGGAGTGAGCAGAACACATTCTCAGACTTTGAGCTTGTAAAACGGTAGTTATTCTTCTCTCATTCAGACCCTGAGTATGTAAACAATTTATAAGCACTGTTACTACCAAGACAATATTGAAAACATGCCCTAGATTAGGGTTATGAGTAAGTTGTTTGAGACTCATTAGCTTGAAAAAAGGTTTCAGGTTCAACATAATATTTCTTACATTTTCCTTCTTTTGGTCTTAGAGCTTCTGTGGCTGCACTTGTCATGGCCTATAAGGCCTTTGCCTACTTTAAAGTCTGGCCATTAGCACAGACTTCAGCATTAGCATTTAGCACATTCTCATGTGTGTTTATGTTTTTCCAGAAGGACTGTGAAGCCCGTTGTGCACAAGACCAGTTCCAGTGCCACAACAACCTCTGCATTTCAGCTAAGTGGCTGTGTGATGGCCAGGAAGACTGCAAGACTGGAGAAGATGAGAGAAACTGCCCTGGAACAGGTAAGTCACAAAAGTCTTTACCGCTTGTCTAAACACCTCTATGTTCATTCATGTGTGTAGCATTAACTTATTCAGGCAGTAAAAGATAGCCTTGACATCAATAGGTGACATTTCATTACAGCTAAGTGATCTACTGCACATGGTATATGTAAGGGGTTGTATATGTCGGATTCTTAGTAAGTGAGCCTCAGACACACACAGGCTCACAGTTTTGATGCCCACTGAAAAGAAAATATATAGCCTTCAGAAGTCCAGAGCAGCTTCAAAACATTAATTAGGGCAGGCAGTATTTTACCATCTTAGACAGTTCTTTTCTTCTCCAAGATTTATTTATCTATTTATTTATCTAGAAAACCAGTGGAACTGCCCCAGTGGATTCGTTTGTCCTCCGTATGTAATTTGTTCTGTAGCTGTCAAGGTAAAGTCAACAGTGTGTGATCTTGTGTGTCTCTGCTTTGCAGTGCTCCCTTCCTGTTCAATCAACGAGTATGTGTGCGCCAGTGGAGGATGTGTGTCGGCTAGCCTGAGGTGTGATGGACATGATAACTGTCCTGATAGCTCTGATGAAGTATGTCCTCCTGCAAAACCTTCACAACCCAGACACAAACACATTAGGAGCCTACATCTGGTTCAATGTGCTAACTTGTAATAAAATATAGCATTGTGTCATTAACTAGAAACCTGAGCAGTGCTTTATATTGTATCCAAGTACAACAGAAAGTACACATATGGTGTAAAGTATTATTTATTCAGCAGAAATGGCCAACATAACTGACATTATGTGCTTACTTAAACTGTGTGGCTCTCACTGTTTCCATGGAAACGTTGCTCCATTTTTTCCTTTCCTCCTCCACAATAAGGTGAACTCCACCCATGGAGAGTGTCTGTCTGATTATCTTAGTGTCTCTTTTCTGGTCTCTCACCAGATGGACTGTGTAAAAGAGTGCAGAGAGGATGAGTTCCTCTGCAGGAACCATGCTCACTGCATCCCAAAAAGATGGCGCTGTGACGACGTGTTCGACTGTGTGGATCACAGTGATGAGGAAAACTGTGACCACGGTACACAGAACCTACAATTTCTTGTTTTATATTTTCCACTGCATTTATTTCTTATTTATTACAGCTTAGGCCCCAGTGTAATGTTAGGATAATAGCTCAATTTGAGAAGTAGGTACATTTGAAATACATACAGCACTTACATGGAAGTCTTTTTGGTTCAGATGAGGGTTTGACTGAAGTAACTGCTCCCAAAACGCCTTCACATTGTGATGAATATGCTTTATGTGTAATCTGACACCTAATGAAAGCGATATTCATATCTTCAGTAATATAGAAATTGGCAAACTGCTGTGATTTCAGGAGCATTTTTCTGCCGTCCTGATGAGTTTCTTTGCAACAATACCCTTTGTAAGCTGCATTCCTGGGTGTGTGATGGTGAGGATGACTGCGGAGATAACTCTGATGAAGATGTTGAGTTGTGTGGTAAGAAGTCAAATTCAGACTCTCAAGCTACTGTGCTTATTGTCCATTCATATTCTATAAACCTTCTATAAACTTTTATTTGATGGAGGCTGTTATTAATCAGTCAAATACTGGCCTGCTTAATAAGGTTTGTTCAGACAGTGGAATTTCAGTGATGAAACTTCAGCAGCTGAAATTGCATGTGCAATTTAACTGAATTGTCAGGAATAAGTTGGGAGGTAGATGGGATAACTAGACTTATATTGTTTTTGTGTTTTACTGCTTAGGGCATGGGTTGGCAACTTTTGCACCGTAGTGCACTGGTCAGCACTGGATGCTGACGCAGTAAAGTATTTTAGCGGACCAAACCAAGTACTTGAAAAAAAATACTGTAGCCCAGACGATAAATGTATGACTCTAATTTTCAAATCTTAAAGGAGCTCAGCTTCTGTACAAAATCCTCTGTTGTGGCTTATCCAGTCACATGCATTTATTATTTATCTAAAGGCACCTCACTGGACCAGATGCTACGAGACATTAGGTCAAAAAGGGGGGAGTTTTCACAGACTTTCATAGATTTTTAATTTTACTTAAACCTCCCTGGTTTGATTAGAAAATAGACAACATGGCTTTAAAAAATAAGTTCACAAGAAGTATGCATGTATTTTTCCTGCTTAAAATTCAAAACGTCTTGTCTGTTGAGTCCAGAGGCCTGTTTCACGAAGCCGGTTTCAGTGCATACCCAGGTAAGTTTGCGTTTAGCAGGTTGCGGTACTCCAGAAGTAACCTACACTACACGGCTAACCTGCTCCAGAGCAGATTGTATTCTGGGTAAGAGAATTCAAACCCAAATTGGGCCAGTCAGCTGTGAGCAAAGTGATACGCTTGAAAGTTAACTCTTTAATGTTTGTAGTGAAGGCTTCACCATTTGTAGAGAATCCTATGGAGGAGTTTGAAGGGAAAGGATTTTTAGGGACAGACACAATCTCCTGGATTTTCCCGATGACCACCTGTACTTGATACTCAGCAGATGGTATAATTTATCTATGCTCGCTTCTTTAGCCACACATTAAAAATCTGACAAGCCGAAACCACGCTCTTACTGTACCGCAAACTGTGTGTATTGATTTGCAGTTCTTTGGGAGTGGTACATAATTTTATGCTGTGGCATTATTCCTGTCCTAATATATTTGCACAAATTTATATATATTTTATAAATCTTTCATTTAAAAAGACGTTTATATATTAAATGGAATTACATGAAATATGTTGGGGTTATACATTTTCAATCCGTTTATTCTCATTGTGAACCTATAAAAGTAAACTTACGCATTTACACAATCAGCAATTTTCCAGAGCTTTGGCAGCTACAGCGGTGTTGTTTTTTTTATTTGCAGTTATTGTAGGTTTAAATTCCTCATATTTCCGCATAATAATTTCTTGTTCTTCAGCCGGAAGTATGCTCACCTGCTTTTTTCCATGTTGAACACTGTTGGCTGTTTGCTGCAAAACTCTGGCTTTTATGTGCACGTGCACACTGAGTAAACATTGATTCAGAGTTAAAACCTGGGTTGACTGACAAAGTTGATAATCAGCGTCATGAAACCTGTTCATCTTAATTAAACCGGGATGGATCTGTTTGGTTTTGTCAACTCAAAACTTACTCTGCAACTCTGAGGTTGTTCAACACGCTTCGTGCAACAGGCCTTAGTCCATAATGAACTAATGAACTCATCACTCATGGTTAAGCATAAAATTGTAAATGTTGTCACTGTTCAGTCATTTTAGTTGCTTATCCGGGCCTTTTATGTAACCTTCAAAAATTTTATTTGAATACCCCTGGTTTAGGGTTTAGCTAACTAGCTAGCTGCTCTTCCTGAAATCAGTTGAGTTTGAATATTGTAAAATGGCAGGCTACTAGGGGCACCTACAGAATCATTGCCCGCCTCTGTAAACACCTCCCTGGGGTGGAAGGTTTTGTTTATTTCATATTCATTGGTAAAGTACCAGTGTGAAAAGAGCTACAAGTAGGAATGTCCAATGTAGTTTTCTGTGTACTATTTAAGCAAATAGTTTATTTCTGGAAGACTGTACAAGGTTTGTATATGGATTTGCTATGAAAAAAAAAAAGACTATTTTTCACTTCTTTCTCCAGCTAAGCTGCCTTGCCCTCCAACAAGGCCACATCGCTGCAGAAATGATAGAGTGTGTTTGCGACTTGATCAAGTCTGTAACAATGTGGATGACTGTGGCGACAATTCAGACGAAGAGCAGTGTGGTAAGTAAAATCTAGCAAAACACGAGTATTGGATTTTTTGAATGCTTAAGACAGTTCCAGTGTGTCGGGAGAAGTTCAGTGAGCATGGATTCATGGTACATGAATCACAGGCAGTAATTCTTTGTTCTGATTTCTTAGTCTTGTTTTGGCAGGAATTTAACTCTATAACTGAACGTTTGAATCTGCTCCAAACCAGACGCTGTGTCTGCCAGGCCAAAGCCATGTGGAAAGAATGAGTTTACCTGCAGTAACAAGAACTGTATACCTGCTCAGCTGCAGTGTGACTTATTTGATGATTGTGGTGATGGAGGATCCGATGAGCATGACTGCAAGGCCTGTAAGTATCTTTATATCCTTGCCACCAGGGTAACATGTGCATTAACATGCATTTAATTTGAGTGGAAGATCTAAAAATGTCAGAAGGAAAAAAAAAAGTATATGTATAGCATGTGAATGTGCCACAGGCTCTGTAAAGCATTCAAGTTTTAAATATTTTCCAGAATAAATATTTGATCTACAATTATATATGTTCTTTTCTGTTTACTAGAAAAGGGGATGTATTTATAATGTGTGAAATTTCAAGGCTCTTTTTCATTCCAGTTTTGAATGGAGACATATGTGGGAAAAGGATGAATCCATGTGGAGAAGACGCAGTGTGCAATCAAACAAGTACCAATGTAATTTGCCAATGTAAACCTGGATTTCAAAGGAATCTCAAGACTAAACGGTGTGAAGGTGCAGTGAACCTTTTGCTGCTAATCTGCTATAAAATAACTGGATAGTAGTAGACAGTCCATGACCTTAATATTATAAGATTCAGTCACAACTCAGATAGAATTCTATAATACTAAGGACTCGAGTTTTCAACTTAATGTAAATGTAGCTTGGAACTGTATCCTGATGATTCCAGCTCTTACAGTACATTCAAAATGTGTAGCTATTGTGCTGCTGGCGTAGCACTTTGGTGTAGCAATAACATATTGGCACATCTTTATATTGTACTTCACATACAGGAGATTACACATTGGAAAGTGGTTGCGGATAATAAACTGTGGGTTTGGATGAGTGTTTTAAAGGGTCAGAAACTAGTGTCTCCCTCTCCATTGGAAACAGCAGTAATGACTTGAGTTTGTGAACAATCTCAGGATGATTACAATTAATTGTCGTGCCCACCAAGGACGATGCCTCCCCAGACCACTAGAGGGCACCCTCACTCATTGTTTGAATTTCTTCTTTTGCTGTCTCCTCCGGTTCCTTCCTTGATTGTGCCCGCCTGTTTTGTGTTTCCCCAATTAGTTCCCTATTTAAGTTCTGTGTTTTCCCCTTCTTAGTTGTTGAGTATTGTGTGTACGTAGTTGGTATGGTTGCTTGCATGTTATGATTGCACTGTGAATGGCTTTTGTTTTTATGTTGTGGTTTCTTTTTCTTTTTCTTTTTCTTTTCCTTGCCTTGCTTAGCCTAGCCTCAGTCTAGTCCCTTGTTTTAGTTTGTCTAGTCTTTGGTTCCTTTTTGTCATTGTCTGTTATTTTTTTTTAGTTGTTTAAAATAAAAGATTCTGCACTTGCATCCATTGCCTCTACAAAATCATGACATTACTGACTTGTATATTGAGAATCAGAATCAACCCCCATCAACTGTAGAACCTCTGCTGTGAAAGTGGTATCACCTTCCTCAAAGTAGAGCAGATTCACTATGGTGAGGTTGAAGGAGATCAATGAAGAGTAACTGGAGTAATAGAATCTTTTTTTTTTTTCTTTTTCAGAAATCAATGAGTGTCTATATTTTGGCACTTGCTCACACTATTGTACAAATACTAAAGGATCATACAAATGTACATGTGACAAAAATTATAAGGATATCAGTGGCAACTGTGTAGCTAAAGGTAAGGACCTACACTTTCCACTGATTTAATTTCTGCTGCATCATTTTAATTTTTTACATTTTTTTCTTCATGTTTCATCAGACAAAATGCTGAAACAAATAATTGCATATGACATTATCCTTAAATGCTTTGGATTAATTTACAGGACAGTAATATATTATTTTAAATTCATTTAGCACTGCTTTAAATTAGGAAATTTAAATGTATATGTTCAATAATTTTAACTAATATTTCTTTATCATAGTATTTGGTACAATGTTTTTTTCCTCAACAATTATTTGATGGACAAGAGCTATACTGAATAATTTACTACAGCAGTGAATCTCCTCACAGGTTCATGACAGAAGTTGAATAGGCACATTCTTATTAGTTACAGATAAAATAATAGCCCATCTTAGTGATGTGTTCATGTTAAAGAAGAGGTGACATAAATAGTTTACATTCCCAAAACCAGATCATAAGAATGGGGCTCGACTTTGGGATTGTGTCTGTGCTAAGAGGGACTTAACAGGCATTAGCGCAAGCCATATTTTGCGCCAAATTGTGTTCAAAAACATAATGGCACTGGCTAATTTTGCACTTAATGTTGCACCATGCTATTCACATCAACGTGGACATGTTCATTTTTGACAACAAAAACAGCAACTGAGAGAACTGGAGAAAAATTCATGCCCAACCAGCTCCTGTATATGCTAGCATTATATCAGCGAATTATATGCACTTGCATTAAAATACATCCAGTATGCTTTAAAATCGCATTTTAATCATAATAATAATGGGGTGCTGAAACCCTTACTTAAGTCGGTTATAGAAACAAACTTCTGCATCTACCATTCATCATTCATTATAGCTTTCAAAATTCAAAACCATTTCCATTATATTTTTACAGTTGTAATACTTTGCTTAATGTAAAAAGAAATGTATAAGATATAATTGTTGTCTGTACTGCATAGCCAAGTTACTTCATTTATTGTAGTTTACTGTTACCTTAAGTAATATTTTGTAGAATGTTTTATACAATTCTCTTTCAAATAATATGCTGTTTTAGCTTGTTCACCTATGCATTGATGTATTACATTTAATTGATGTGCATCTGTCATTTTCAAACTGTTGTCTTAAACCCTAAATGGAATTTAGCCACTTCTCATTTTTTTTGCATATTAATAACTCAACGGGCAGGACCAGAAGATCGAGTGCTCTACATAGCTAATGACACTGAAATCCGAAGTTTTGTGTATCCATTTAACCAGAGCCATGGACACAAAGTGCTCGCTCGCATTGAGGAAAATGCCCGCATCATTGGGATGGATGCTCTGTTGCACCAACAAAAGTTTATCTGGGCTACCCAGTTTAATCCGGGTGGACTTTTTTACAAAGAAATCATAGACAGGAGTCAAACTAAAACAAATGATGGAATAATAGTAAGTATTGCTAACTATGGAAGGCATGTTATCAAGGCTCCTCAGGAATATTCTTTGTATTGAAAGTTCTTTCTTATTTTCTTTGTGTTTCCTGTTTAAAATATGTTGCGAGTCTGCTGCTTTATTCCTACATGTAGTTATATATTTGAGTAAGATCAGACTTTGAGACTTTCTGATACACTCTCTTAGATGATGACTTTAGTTCCTGAATACATGATCTTTTTTATTATTATTATTATTTAGGAAATTGCTTGAAAGCTTTCTTTTATCTTCCTGCCTTTTGCAGTGCCCAGACTTTCGGCGGCCCAGAGATGTGGCAGCTGATTGGGTAACTGGAAATATCTACTGGACAGACCACTCGAGAATGCACTGGTTCAGCTATTACACAGCCCACTGGACGAAGCTGAGATACTCTATTAATGTGGGCCAGCTCAAGGGACCCAACTGCACTCGTCTGATAACTGATATTGCTGGAGAGCCTTATGCCATTGCCATCAATCCAGTCAAAGGGTAAAGGGATTTTAGTTATTTTTCTATATATATATATATATTTTTTTTTTAAATATTTTGGGTTGGCTTTAAAAAAAAAAAAACACTAACTTTAGAAATCTGAAACTTTAATGGTTATATTAAACATGAAAGGGAAAAGTGTAAACTGAGGCAAATTAGATATACTGTATATGATTTTGGATGCAATTCAGCTGTGTCGTAATGAGAAGAAAATGGATCCTTAATGACTAGGTGGGGATATTTAGTTTGCCCCATAATTTTTCCACTGTTGTTCAGTGAGGCGTCAGCATGGTTTTGTAGGTGTTGGGGGGCTTACAGGAATATGATACTAATTTTTGTTTCCAAGTGTGGAATCTGAATAGCCTACCCTTTCTCAAAAGCACAATCAAAAATCAGTGGCCTCTTACCGTGCTGTTCTTTAATCATGACATTAAGCAGAGATGTTCTTACGGTTAAAATTCAACAATGCTATGGTTTAAAAATATTATACCATCTACTCATTATAAAACCTTGTGCCAGGCCAGTGCTATGATCAGAACTTCACCCAATTTTTGGTCATCTTATTATACAATATCTCACTGCCATCACAGAAATATCCATGTCTGTTACAGGATGATGTATTGGTCAGTTATTGGTGACCATTCGCAAATTGAGGAGTCTGCAATGGATGGATCTATGCGTAGAGTGCTGCTGGATAAAAATCTGAGGAGGCCTACAGGTATTATTCTTTACTTTTGGACACTGCAATAAATGTACTGTATTTCTTTATTATCCTTGTTATGGTGGTTATCTTCCACTGACTTTATGCATTGTATATACAACAGAGACTGAATTATGGAGACTGGAAATGGGTTTTTGTAGATCACTGCATAGGTCAGAGTAAATTTTGTGTTTAGTTTTAGTACTTCCTTCCAGTGCTTCTTATTACTTTAATTAAAAGTTCATCTATTCTCCAAGGGGGGAAAACTTTACTGGAAGCAAGTAGTGTGGGTTGACTCTCTTTGGCTTTATAAATATCTCTTACAAACCTACTGTGCTTTCTGCAACTCCGTAAATCATTGCTTAATAATATTAATGTCTTTTAGATCTAAAGCAAATCAGGGTATATTAATTTATATACTGTATATTTATAGCATGCATCAATGTCATAAATGGTCTACTACTTGCATAATTTTGACATGATTTATGCCTTAGAGAGAGCTAAAGTCAAACTCTCAGTATATTTGTCTTAAAGCATGCCTTATGCTTCAAGTGGAAATAGCTACTTCTGAGCTTTTTTTAAAAAAAAAAAAATTATTTAAAAGTTAAAAATGGTGCACCAGTGGAGAAAAGTATTCACAAGCATGCATGGCTTTCATTAAACCTGTAATAAATTCCTTCTGGAGACAATAACATATGTAACACTTCAATTTGGTTTCCTTTGACCTCCTGTGAGTGTTTTTAGTGTACTTGACTCCATGATATATTGTGAGACCTGTTGATTGATTTATAAGGAAACTAAATTTGTTCCTAATCCTCCCATAGGATTAGCACTTGATTACTTCAACCAACATTTGTATTGGGCTGATGCAGAGCTCTCAGTCATTGGGAGTGTGTGCTTGGATGGCTCAGATCCACAGGTGGTCATCAGTGGAAAACAGGGTAAGTCAAACTATTTAGCATCACATTCCATGATGGGAATTGGCATATGGGAGGCAACAACACAGCGCGCACATTTTAGATCACTTTAACATTAGATAGTGGCATTTAACTCTGCATGATTCTGGTAGAACACGTTAAATTAAATAATTTAACTGGGTATTAAATTACTATGCTATGTAATCTATTATACAGGGATATCACAGCCATACAGAATTGACATTTTTGAGGACCTTATTTATGGAACTGATCTGAAACATGAAGTATTCCGAGTGCACAAGTATGGCAAACAGCCTGTTGAGCTTCTGGATCCAGCCATAGAAAAAGCTACACATGTCATGATTGCACACCGTTTCAAGCAGCAAGATGGTAAGATCTTTTTTCCCCCATTCAAATTGATTTCCCCTCTGAGCTATATTTTTATAGAGGCTGGTGGATGGTAGGAATGTGATTTTGATTTTTCAGGAGTTATGTTTATAGGTTGTGAAAGGTGCTGGTTTAAAATGAGCCTTGAATTTATTAAGAGGCTAGAATGTTCTTTAAAATCTGTCTTGCAGCTATTTGAAGTTTCAACAGAATGACATATTTTTCAGAGAGGCAGTAGGTGAAACAGTTTATTATACAGAATATTCCATCATTTTGACATGTTCAGAAGCAAATAAATAAATAAATAAAAATTTAAAAATCATACGTTGGAATCATAACTTTAGGTTACATATGCTATAGACTCTAGTCATCTCTTTTCATTTCTGTTCTAAGGCTCCAATAATGTTTTATTACTACAGTTTAGTCTTTCATAACATGCAAGAGATTTGTATTTGATTTGGAAATGTACCAGTATGGAGCAGGTCACTCCTTGTACTTTTTAACACGTGATTATTTGATTCAGCCGAAGGAAAAGTCTGTTGTGCCCTTTCGTTACTTCTTGATCAGAAAGCACACTTCATTGTCAAGGATGCTTGCTGTTTGTTCTCTGAGTATGTTTAATTGGCTCTGATAGATCTGTGCTAGTCAGGGTGTTGCATTGTGGGCCAGCTGTGCCTTTCCCCACTGACTCATTAACTCTAGAACTTTAATCTGAACAAGGAACCTGCACTGCTAGCAAAACCTAGAAGTTTGATGTCTTCAGCAAAACATGGATTAAACCTTTTTGCTTTTCTCTGCTGTTTTTCAACTTTCCACAGGATCCCTAGCCAACTATAAACCACAGAGTGGTCTTGGACATGCCTCTGTTGGGCTTGTAGACATCTTTGAAAGCACCATGTTTCACATGCATTGCTGGTGTGCACACAAGGCAAAGCTGATGAATTGTTGTATCGTTCGATGGCCATGCCTTTAGACAGGGAAAAACAAAGCGTCAGCCCTTTCCAAAAGTATTGGACAGCAAGGCCAATACTTTTGTTTTTGCTATATGCTAAAAACATTTTGAGACGATAGAACAGAATTTCAGCTTTAATTTCCTGATATTTACATTTAGATGTGTTAAACACCCTAGAACACGGCACCTTTTGATTGAGCCCACCCATCTGTCAAGTGATTAAAAATATTGAAACATGAGTTTTATAGACTGATGAGACCGAGAATAACCTCGACCAAAGTGTGGAGAAAGAAAGGATCTAAAAGATACAAGCTCATCAGTAAAACACGATGGAGGCAGCGGCATGGATTGTGCTTGCCTGGCTGCTTCTGGAACTGGCTCAATAATCTTTACTGATGATGTAACTCATGAGGTTGCAGCAGAATTTATTCAGAAGTATACAGAAACATTCTATCTGCCAGTTTACAGACAAATGCATCAAAACACACTATCAACACAACAAAAGACGTCATCAGGGGGAAAAGTGGAAGGTTTTTAGACTGACCAAGATAATCACCAGACCTTAACCCCGTTGAGCAGCATTTCACCTCCTGAAGAGGAGACTGAAGGGAGAAACCTAACAAAACAAACAACAACTGAAAGAAGCTGCTGTGCAAGCCTGGAAAAGCATCGCAAAAGAAGAATGCAACAGTTTGGTGCTGTCAGTGGGTTGCTGGCTTGATGCAGTTATTGCAACCAAGGGATATGCAACCAAATATGAAGAATTATTTACATTCATTTACTTTAAGATTATCTGTTCCAATAATTTTGCTCACCTAAGTTTGGGTGGTCTCCCACCAAAGGTGCAATGTTCTGAGTTGTTTAACACATCTAGATGTAAATATCGAGAATTGAAAGCTGAAATTCTGATCTGTTGTCTCATTCATCTTTTGATCTCCAACCCAAATGTCTTCAATGTCTAGCAGAAATAAAAGAATTGGCCTTGCTGTTCCAATACCTTTGGAGGGGACTGTTTATCTGAAAGAAGCCCAGACAAAATATAAAAAAATGTACTGTGACATTGAAACATGTTTTTCATAGAAGAATTTCTCTTCATACTGGCATTTGTGTTGATATGTTTAAAAGAATTATGGAGGAAGAAATAAAAGTCACAAGAAAAATGAGTTTCAGTATTACTAGACAGTTGCATAGATGTTTGGCTGCCATAACAAATGAAATGTCCACATGGTACAATTTTTACTTCTGCTCACCCACGCTTGGTTGTTGAGTTTAAGTACATCATAGAGGTTTCATAGAACACTTAGAAATATGTAGGAAATCTAGCCTCATATGAATATTTAACAGTTTTTTTTCTAGTGTTTTGCATTTACGCAATCTTTTTCAGCAGCACAAGCAACTTTTCTACAATGTGAATTCTGCACACTGTGGACAAGACTCACATATAGATTTTTCCAAATTCTTTTAAAGACAAGGTTTTATATCTATTCTGGGAATATACTGCATATCTGCATAGACTGCATGTTTTCACTGCTTATCTGTAGTGCGATGATTGAAGGAATCTTTTTGTATTGCATTCTCAGTGACTAACCCATGTCTAAAGATAACCTGTGACTTCATGTGCCTGCTCAATCCAACTGGAGCCAGTTGTGCCTGTCCTGAAGGGAAGACCCTGGTTAATGGCTCCTGTATTGATCCCAACTTATCAGGTCAGCTATTTGTCCTATAATCATGTTGCAACTGATGTGATAATTTACTCAAATTCTCTTCTGACATTTGTGCGTGTGTATGTATGTATATATATATATATATGTATGTATATATATATATATATATATATATATATATATATATATATATATATATATATATATATATATATATATATATATATATATATATATATATATATATATATATATATATTGGATATATAGATTGATAGATATAACAAATAGGAGGGGCACTATTTTTTTATTTGTTTGTTTGTTTGTTTTGAAAGCTTACCAGAAAGGTTCACAGGGCATCTGATTGAGACTAGAGATGTGCATCAGCACTGGCATCTCAGAGGTCACAACAAAAAAACAGGAGGGTTTTATTTTCATGTGTGCGCTATTGAGCAGTCAGATATTAAGCTTGTGGGACAAACAAAAACCACATTACGGCATTAACACTTTCAGCCTCAGTAACTGTCTGGTCAGGGTAGCAGTGGTTTAAATTAGGCTACTAGTTTCTCATATTTGGGGAACGAGAACTAACTCAATTCATTAGAAAATAAAGCAAGAAAAAAAAAAAAATCCAAAACAATTTTCGACTGCCCAGTTTTGATGAGCCATCCTGTGTAAACTCTAGAGACTGCTGAAGGTGAAGATCCCAGGAGATAAACATTTTCTGAAATACTCTAACCAGCCCACCTGGCACCAACTACCATGCCACAGTCAAAGTGACTGAGATCATACATTTTTTCCATTCAAACATTAACTGAAGCTTTTGACCTGTATCTGCATGATTTTATGTATTGTGCTGCTGCCACAGGATTTGCTGATTGGATAACTGCTTAAGGGTGCAGGTGTACAGGTGTTACCATTAGTGTATATATACGCTAAATAGCCAAATGTATGTGGACAACTGACGCTCACCCCCATATATGGGCTTTTCCCAAACTGCCACAAAGTGGGAAGCATATAACTGTATAGGATGCCTTTGTACATTGTAGCATTACAGATTCTCTACACTGGAACTAAGTGGCCCAAACCTGTTTCAGCATCACAATGCCCCTGTCCACAAAGTGAGGTCCATGAAGATATGGTTTACCAAAGTTAGAGTGGAAAAACTCAAGTGGCCTGCACAGAGCCCTGATCTCAACCCCACTGAACACCTTTGGGATGAACTGGTACGCTGACTGCACCCCAGGCCTCCTCACCTGACAGCAGTGCCTGACCTCACTAATGCTCTTGTGGCTGAATGGGCAAATCCCCACAGCCATGCTTCACAATCTAGGGGAAAGCCTTGCCAGAAGCATATTTATAACAGCAAATGGGGGGGCTAAATCTGGAATGGCATGTGTTATGATCAGGTGTCCACATACTTTTTGGTCATATACAGTTGGGTCCATAAGTATTTGGACAGTGACAGTTTTGGTAATTTTGCCTCTGTACACAACCACAGTGGATTTGAAATGAAGCAAACAAGATTTGATTGAAATGTAGAATTTCAGCTTTAATTCAAGGGGTTTAACAAAAATATTGCATAAAACATTTAGGAATTAGATTTATTACATTTACATAGGAATTACATAGTCCCTCCATTTTCACAGGGTCAGAAGTAATTGGACAAACTAACAATTATAAATATAAAGATTATTTTTAATAATTGGATGCAAATCCTTTGCAGTCAATGACTACCTGAAATCTGGAGCCCATGGACATCAACAAATTCTGAGTTTCCTCCCTTGAGATGCTTTGCCAGGCCTTTACTGCAACAAACCTTCATTTGCTGCTTGTTTTTGTATCTTTCTGCCTTCAGTTTTGTCTTCAGTCAGTGAAAAGCATGTTCAATTAGGTTGAGGTCAGGTGACTGACTTGGGCTTTTAGGAACATTCCATTTCTTTGCTTCAAGAAGCTCTTGGATTGCTTTCGTGATATGTTTTGGGTCATTATCCATTAGTACTGTGAATCGCTGTCCTATCAGTTTTGCAACATTTGACTGAATACACTTCAGAATTCATCCTGCTACTTATATCAACAGTCACATAATCAGCAGTGACCCAGTTCCATTGCCAACCATACATTCCCATGCCATAACACTTCCTCCACCATGTTTAACAGATGATGTAGTTTGCTTTGGATCATGAGTCCTTCCTTTCCTTCTCCATACTCTTCCCTTTCCATCATTCTGGTACAAGTTAATCTTGGTTTCATCTGTCCAAAGAATCTTATTCCAGAACAGGACAGGCTTTTTAGATGTTTTCTAGCAAAGTCTAATCTCTCGTTTCTGTTCTTGAGTGTTACCAGTGGTTAGTATTTACATTCATGAAGGCATCTCTTGATTGTAGACTTTAACAATGATACACTTGCCTCCTCCAGAGTGTTGTTGACTTGGCTAGATGTTGTGAAGGGGTTTTTCTTCAACAAGGAATGAATTCTGCAATCATCCAGTTTAGTTGTCTTCCGTGGTCTTCCAGGCCTTTTGGTGTTGCTGAGCTCACCACTGCATTTCTTCTTTTTAAGAATGCACCAGATTGTTTAATTGGCCACTCCTAAATTTTCTGATATCTCTCTGATATGACTGTTAATTTGTAAACAGTTAATGCAATATTTTTGTTAAACCCCATGAATTAAAGCTGAACATGTACAATTTTAGTGTCAATTTTAGTGACACAGCCTGTAACTGAATGGACTTAATTGGTACTATGTCATGAATCTACACAAAATAATTAAGTTAATAATTATTATATTATTAATTATTATACAGTTAGGTCCGGAAGTATTTGGACAATGACAGTTTTTGTGATTTTTGCCTTTATACTCCACCACAATGGATTTGTGGACAAAGTGTAGACTTTCAGCTTTATTTTAAGAGGTTCCACAAAAATATGGCATTTACCATTTAGGAATTACAGCCATCTTAAGCAAAGTACCTCCATTTTTAGGGGCTCAAAGGTATTTAGGCAAAGTGACATAATTGTAAATGTAACCATAATTTTAATACTTGGATGAAAATCATTTGCAGCCAATGACTGCCTGAAGTCTGGAGCCCATGTTCTCAAAACTCAAATTCTGAGTTTCCTCCCTGGAGATGCTTTGCCAGGCCTTCACTGCAGCCACCTTCAGTTGCTGCTTGTTTGTGGGTCTTTCTGCCTTCAGTCTTGTCTTCAGTAAGTGAAAAGCAGCTCTATTGGGTTGAGTTCAGGTGCCTTACTTGGCCATTGAAGAATATTCCATTTCTTTGCCTTCAAAAAGTCTTGAGTTGCTTTCGCAGTATGTTTAGGGTCATTATCCACCTGCACTGCGAAGCGGCGTCCTATCAGTTTTGTAGCATTTGGCTGAATGTGAGCAGAGAGTATAGCCCTATACACCTCAGAATTCATCTTGCTACTTCTGTCAGCAGTCACATCATCATTTGACACATGATGTGGTATACTTTGAATTATGAGCTGTTCCTTTCTTTCACCATACTTTTCTCTTCCCATTACTCTGGTACAAGTTAATCTTGATTTCATCAGTCCAGAGAATCTTATTCCAGAACATGGGAGGCTTTTTTTTTTTTTTTTAGATGTTTTCTGGCAAAGTCTGGTCTAATCTGGCTTTCCTGTTGTTGAATATTACCAGTGGTTTGCACCTTGTTGTAAACCCTCTGTATTTACATTCATGAAGGCGTCTCTTGATTGTAGATTTTGACAATGATACGCCTACCTTCTCCAGAGTATTCTTGACTCCTGTTGATGTTGTGAAGGGATTTTTCTTCACCAAGGAAAGGATTCTGCGATCATCCACTTTAGTTGTCTTCCGTGGTCTTCCGGGGCTTTCGATGTTGTTGAGCTCACCAGTGCTTTCTTTCTTTTGAAGAATGTATGCAACTGTTGATTTGGCCACATCTAAGGTTTTTGCTATCTCTCTTATAGATTTATGTTGTTTTTTCATCCTAATGATGGCCTCCTTCACTCGCATTGAGATCTCCTTGGACTTCATATTGGTAGCTCCAGTCGAACAGCTGCCAAATGCCAACTCAATACCTGATATCAACTCCAGACCTTTTATCTGCTTCATTTTTCTTGAAGTAATGAGGGAATGGATTGCACCTGGTCACTTAACTTCTTGTCAGTCAATTGTCCAAATACCTTTGAGCCCCTGAAAATGGAGGTACTTTGCTTAAAATGGCTGTAATTCCTAAATGGTAAATGGCGTATTTTTGTGGAACCTCTTAGAATAAAGCTGAAAGTCTACACTTTGATCACATCTTGATTGTTTTATTTCAAATCCATTGTGGTGGTGTATAAAGGCACACCACAATTTTTTCAAATCACAATTTTGTCATTGTCCAAATACTTCCGGACCTAACTGTATATTATTAAATTAAATATAGTTTGCAAAATTATTTACAAGTGGAATTTCTAAAAGTTGTTTCTGCATTAGGATTTACCCCCATTGTGGTGAAACTCCTAAACCTAAGCCAGTTGCTGTCAGAAGTTACATAATTTGTTGAATGGAGTCCATCTCTGCAATTAAAATGTAAAATGATCCCAATATAAATACACCTGTTTTTTTTTTTTAATCCCAAACTTTGAACATCCCGCAGAGCCCCATTAAATCTGTTATTAAAAAAGAAATTAAAGCAGGCTGAAATTGCCTTCAACATCACTAAGCTTCTCTGTGTGTTGCAAAGCATGACAATATAACAAAAAATGATCGTGTTCTATTCTAGTCACCAAATAATCCCATGGAGCACTTTCGCAGGGCAAAGTCCATTGGGTTTGGATGTGTAGTGCGTGCTGCTCTGTTTCAATGTGTTTTTGTTCTGCCATTGCTAAAGGTGAGCTCTGTCGGCCTGCCTGTGAGAATGGAGGACGTTGTGTGGCCAATGAGAAAGGAGACTGGCGCTGTTATTGCTGGCCCGATTTCTCTGGAGAGCGCTGTGAAATTAACCACTGCACAGACTACTGCTTAAATGGAGGCACATGTACAGGGTCTCCTTTAGGTAAGAAAAACCTTTACCTCTGTCAGCTTAAGGTTTTGCTTTGAGTTTTTTTTTTTTCTTTTCATGAAAAAGCTTTCTCCTTTGACCTGCATCTATAATCTATGCATCTATTCTGTGATACTTACACTCAGTTAAATGCAGCCAGTCAGGTCTGCTTGAGTGGGTGCTTTGTTTGAATAGCAGGTCAGTTTTTCTTCAACATAGTCAAGAAGCATCCCCAGCTTATTCCTATATCTTTAACTGTCATTGTCACTGATGGTAAAAGTATACAAAAACAAACCTATATGGTAGTGATCTCTTGGAATTAGATGGTCCAGGCATGGGTTTGACCTGTTCTGCCAAACAACAACAAAAAAAAAAAGAAATTTGAATGAACATTCAATGAAACACACTGTTTTGGTTTTGAGAGTGCAGTACAACTCAGTCAAACAGGATTTCAGGGGATCTCAGAAGAAATATTCTCTCATTCCACAGGCAGGTAGTTTACATAGTTTACAACTTAAAAATAATTTAGCACTGTTGCTGCTTTCACCGAAGACTTCTGCTATAGAATTCCTAAACCTAGGTCAAAGAACCCTAGGCAAATTCATCTGATCACCTGTGGTCTGTGGTGAGTCAACACGAAAAATACTGAGAAAAATACTGGGAAGTTACCACATAGGAAGCAACTGCTTTTTAAGTGCTTTTAAGGTTAAGCATTCACTGGGTCTGGGTATGTATTTAGTCTTATGTTTGGGTTGCAGCAGTTGCTGCTATGCCAAATTTTGTATTATTATTATTAGTAGTAGTAGTTGACTTTGTGGTGGCGTTGTTGAGGCACAATTCATATATTTTGTGAGAATAAAATTTTATTTAGTGGCTGTTAGTTCAAAGACAGAAGCAAAAACGTCCATTTACTATTTTTATGCATGACAGCTGTTATGTAGTTTAATTCTTTTTGGCATCTGAAGCAGCCTGTTTTGAATATACAATTCCTTGAGTATGCACCATGAATTATTTTCATTTTGAATGAGATGTCACCTGTTACAATACTGCTAATGATAAAATCAGCCAAGTGTGTCTTATATAGGCCTGAATTAAAATCAGTAAAGTGCCGTTTTCTATCTGCAATCAGTCTTATAGTATGTGACGCACACATGAAAGCAGTTCACACTGCATCTTTTTGATATAAAAATAAATGCATTTTGCTTGTCTAATAGCATGCTGCTTTTGAGTTTTAAAATAAAAACATGTTTGCTTGAATGTTTGTAAGTGCAAAATTGGTAGCAATTGTTTCAGTAGCAACAGATAATAAATATCTAAATTATAAATATTGTGTATTTATAATATTACTGTTAATTACTGTCCATTGTTATTAAAAAACTACCTGAAAGTACATGTATTTACTGATAGCAGAATAGTCTAGCACAATATGTTTTTATCCTATACAAATGTTATTGTTGGCTAAAAAAAAAAGAGGGATTTTCCAATGATTGTGGATTATTTGTCTACAATGTCATTTATTTAAACAGATAAAACAAATTCAAGGACATATTTTAAATGTCACTGATAATCAGTTTAGTTCCTGTGCTCCTTGGCAAAAAGGTTAAATAGACTCTGGTTAAATAAAGGTTAAAATGTTTTAACCGTAAAGGTTAAAAGACTCTGGCACCATATCAAGGATAAAAAGATATCTCACTGACTCTAAGAAATAATGTCTCTCTCCCCCCCTGTAGGGAAGCCAACATGTCGCTGTGCTGTGGGCTTCACAGGGCCTATCTGTGAACGGCGGGTGTGTGATAATTATTGTCTGAATGGAGGAACATGCGATGTCAGTCAGGGAAACCAGCCTGTGTGCCGTTGTTTAGCAGAGTACACAGGTGACCGCTGCCTTTACCGTAAGTGCCTGAGAGCATTAGCTCAGCTCATTCAGTTGCATAATATAATTACAAACTGTTATTTCTGACTCATCCCAGTTCTGTGAAAAATTCTTATTGAAACAATAAACCTTTAGCCGTCAAGTGCAGATGGTACAGAAAATTAAACACAAACAAGATAAAAATATCCTGAAAGATAGGACTGATCTTCAGAGACATTGGTTAAATGTCTAATATTTATTTTTATTTAATATTCAAAGCCAGTTTGCTTTTTTTTTTTTTTTTTTTAGGTTATTTGATTAAATACTATTACTTTCCATTGAGCTGGCAGCAGCAATATTATAACCAAAAGAAAGGAAAATCATTTGTCCACTAGTGAAAGCATTTGTAAGGCTTCTGTCCACAGAGGGTTTAAAATGCCACAGTGTGACCTCAAGGTGTTTGTGCTCTACTGATTTAAAAAAAAAAAAAAAAAAAATCCTGCTATTTAGTTTTTATGCTTCATAGCAGGGATTTTTTTCCCTCTATCATTTATGTATTTTCTCTGTAGCACACCCAATGTGTGATGTGTGTTCATTTACTAGATACTTGATGCAGATAATTAACTCTCATTAAAGCTCTGTAAAAGTCCAATTAAACCAGCAGATAATACAGAGGGTAATTTTCTCCCAAATTCTAATTAGGCACTCACAAATGACTTTTCTGTGTATTTTTCCCATGACAGACATCTGTCACCATTACTGTGTAAACTCCAAGGCCTGCACATTGTCTGGCTCTGGCCATGTGGAATGTGTGTGTCCAGCTCGATATGAGGGGATCAAATGTGACACGGACAAGTGCCTACGGTGCCATGGTGCGCCATGTATTATTGATGCAGAGACTGGAGACGTAACCTGCAAGTATGTTTCATAATACATTCATATATATATATATTGGGGTCCAAAAGTCTGAGAGCACTAGTGAAAATGATTCTATTTTCTTTTTCTAATTTAATACAACAATTTTCAAATTACAAATTATATTACTGACAGCAATTTGAGTGAAAAGTAGAATCTTTGAAATATTTACTTGATGTTCAGAGTTTCTTAGTATTTGGTATATTAATGACAGTGTGCACTTGAGCTGGCACTGACTCTACAAGCTTGTGCAAAATCTTATGCTCCATTTAAAACCATTTTAAATGTCGTCTGAATACATGCTTCATGAGAAGAGATTAGGCATTAGGAAAATCTGACATTTGGTATAAAGCAGATAACACGGTCAATATCACAAATTTGCTTACATTTAAATAGGGACCTAGAAACAGTGCAGAATATTAAATATTCAAGATATTGAACATTTTAATTTCTTCGTTTTAAATATTTCTCTATTTATTTCCTGTTTATTTATTTGTATTTATTACCTTTGCGTTTTTTATATGTAGCCATGACTAAATATCCTTCACTAAATTAATTTGCAGGTGTAGTGAGAAATAAAAGTCTAGCTAACTGTGTTACCACAGTCTGCTGCCACCATCAGGTGAAAGAAAAAATTGCAACATGTTGGTCAGCGGGCCACCTGTCATATATTCTAAGAGAGAAGTCTTGGGCCGATTTGCATCTGTCTGCGGGCCGCATTTGGCCCTGGGGCCAGACTTTGGATGCCTCTGAGATATAATTTCTGTAAAACAGGAAGGACCTATAATCTTGTTCCATTCATATCTGACATTAGGAAGATGAGACATTTATCCATGCCACATACTTTTTCCCACCACTTGCATTATATTTTGAATATTGAACATAGTCAGTCAGTCTGATTCATTTTAATCTACCCATCTGCACTTTCTTTCCATCTTGCAGCTGCACCAGCGGCAGAATTGCATCCAGCTGCCAGCTGTGTGATGGCTACTGCTACAATGGAGGCACCTGTCATCTGGACCCTGACACCAACCTGCCCTTCTGCCAGTGAGTAATGACTAAATACCTTCTTTTGTCTAGGTACAAATTCCAGCAATTAGACATGCACAACGCAATGCCTCTCAACATCACTATTCATTGGCCAAAATGTTGCAAAAATGCCAGAAAACGCACATTTCTCACCACTTGGGACCAGAATGGCTCTGCATGGGGTAGATGAGTCCGTTCTGAAATTGTGAGTGATATAACAGGTCTCCTTTTTATTGGATGTCCAGTCCAGTTGTCCAGTTCATCAGGTAGTATTAGTTTTAAAAAAAAAATGACACCACACTGAAAGAATCTATTTAGGGCATTAACTAGAATTAAATCACAGTCACTTCTCTTTAGGCACCAAGCTGAACCAAAGCATGCCAAGTAGTTCTTGTAGGTTTAAATGACATTTTTTGGCAATGCGTGCTACGACTGAGATAAAATCAATTTCTATGCAAATTATCTCATTGGGTTTTCTGGGAAGATCCTGGAAATGTGGTTTATTGACTCATGTCTCATGGCCAGAAAATCTGTGCATTGATGTAAGTCTTTGCTGTCTTAAAATAATGAATCTTCTTAGCATGACTTCCTGCTGCTTCCTACATCTTAATTTATGTAATTTATCTTGGTTTTGTGCCAAATTGTGTTAAGAACTTTTTGGATATCTTCTACCTATTATTGTCACTATGCTTTTTAACAGAAGACTGCTCCAGAGCCATCAGAACTAAATAAACCTCATTTCTTTACATTACCCTATTGAATATATGTTTTCCCCCTGCATATGTGGCTGTTCCAGTGATGTTTATTATCTCATAAACTCTACAGTTCTGTTGAGAATTTTGTTTGACATTAACAAATACCTATTAAACCTATTCAGCTCTGCTGTGTAAGAAGTAGCCATAATGGGTTGTCATTGTGGTATAATTAAGGATAAGTGGGATGGTGTTAAATGTCAGGCTTTTTTACTACAATACTGCATGTGACATGTAATAAAAGAAACTCCAAGCATTTTGGCAAGTGGACAGCTCATTGTTTGTTTGTTTTTTTTTTGTTTTTGTTTTTGTTTTTTTCCCTAAATGATGAAATTAACTGTACTTAATAGATGCACATAATGAATATATACTTTCATAAAGAATATATATTCACCCAGTTTAATGGGGAGTGAAGTTTTCTGCCAGTGGGGGCTGACTTACAGCGTTGTGATTTTCTTCACACCACTGCAATTTCTTGCAGCTGCACAGCTGGTTTCAAGAACCAGCGTTGTGATGAGCTGGCCAACCCCTGTGATTACTACTGTCAGAATGATGGGATATGCACAATAACATCCCTTAACAAACCCCGCTGCAAGTAGGTCCCTTATCAGTACCTTTACCACCCAGAACTTTCATCTCCAGTCTGCTTCATCATCCAGTAGTGGCCCTTCCTCATATACACCAGCACACACATGTCTCAAACTCATAGTCCCCATGTCCATCCCATAAGGGAGCATATTGTCTATGTAGTCACTAGAGAATCATGCAGCGCTGCT
Source organism: Pangasius djambal (assembly GCA_022985145.1). NCBI lineage: Eukaryota > Metazoa > Chordata > Actinopteri > Siluriformes > Pangasiidae > Pangasius > Pangasius djambal. The sequence goes on along the minus strand of CM040979.1, from coordinate 12,754,175 downwards.
TGCAGTGGCTAACACTGTGAAAGGGTCATAGTGAAATAGTGGTATATGATTATCACTGTTGTCATAACACAAAATTGTTTTTAAGTACCATTCTTAAAATAAACACATTCATATTGCGTTTGCATATGGAGAAGGAAGTGAACGTTGTTATTGAAAATTGCAGTCTGATGCAATTGTGGCGATAAAGACCTCCGTGTCAATGTAAATCTCCAGTAAGAAAAAGACAAAACAGTTTATATAATCCAGTGCAGGAAGTTTTGTTTTCCTCAATGAATGTTTATGAATTATGTAAGTGTAATAACTCTAAGGATTATAAGTGTAGAAGTAAATACATACTGTATACTTTGCTTGGTCTTTTAATGTTAGACTTGAAACTTTTTGTAGGCTAAGTGGGCTAATTTAGAAACTAGTAAATACTAATTTAGAAAATACTGCATACTTGCACAGTGACTGTCGTCACTGCACGGTTGGTGGATTATATTAAAGAGCTTCTTCTCTTTTATTGTGATCTCATACAGTTACCATTCTCACCTAGACAACCTCAATCATCAAACATCTGCTTAGTCACACATGCCACACGTTCGACGTCTTCATCTGAAAGTGAGATGACTTGACCTTTTGTACTCTGTACGACGATTCTTCACGTGTTGATTTACTTTTCTTTCCACTGCCTGTCTTAATTGTGTCTAGACTTCAGTCTCTGTTTGCTCAAACCTTCCACATTTCATCTGAAGTGATTAGCATGCATAAGCATCATCTGATCTTTCCTGTGGATGATTTTAATCAGGTGTTCAGCCAATTGGTCGGGGACGCAGTGTGAGCGGCCCGCCCCAAAGAGCAGCCGCTCCGACAACACGCCTGGAGGTGAGTGAGCACAAAGATGGCTTCCTCTTTCATTACTGCACACTCATGGCTTTGATTAAAATCATCTGCTTGCTTTCAGGAAACATGTAGCAAAGGCATCAGAGCATGGACAAATGTGATTTATGATGTAGGAGATTTACCGTAATCCCCAGGAGGGATTAAAGCTGCTCAGAACCAATCTATCCAGGACTTCTTCATCTGTATTTCATTTGCACTCTGTAGACACGTTTGAACACGTATAACTGTTTATATTTGAAAGCTGTCAGAAAGATAGGAGGACTGTCTTTATGTATATTTAAGTCTGATACGAAACATTGTGCCGAAAATTTTTCCATAGTTGTTTTGTTTTTAACAAGGTAGTTGCCTAGGATTGAACTGTAATGGTTTTACCTGCAGTAAAAACTGCCATGCTGTACTGCAAACAAGGCTCGACCCCTGCCTTGGAAGTTTGTGATGACTGGAGTTTAATTCCTGCTTTTTCATTCTTGTTCACGGCAGGGAGCATAGCCATTATTGTGCCTCTGGTCCTGCTGGTTATTTTGATAACAACAGTCGTGGCTGGGGTCTTCATCTGCAGAAGGCAGCAGAGGTATTACAGGAACACAGCATGTGGCTGAGAGGATGGCTGCTCTGTATATTTTAAGGGTTAAAATGTGCACTTGTTGCCATGGTGCAAAACTACATCCTGAGAAATATACTGTATGCAAACTATTACAATTGGTCCTTTTGCTCCAAGTGACCACTTCACAGGTTTGCAAAGTGTGCACTGTGGAAAATTTTACCTACTCACTCAAAACATTTACAAATACTACTACCAAAAAGTGACTTTGTGCAAGCCCTTGACATTTCGGTGTAACATTTTAATATGCAAACAGATACAGTTCAGAATGTTTTTCAGACCCCTTATCTTAAATGTCTTTGATGCATGTTGAAAATATGTCTATGACCTGACCTAGGGGCAAGAGAGTACAGAGGCAGCCCATGACTAATGGAGGCATCAATGTGGAGATTGGCAATCCATCCTACAACATGTACGAGGTGGAGCATGATAACCACGCTGATGCAGGGAGCTTTCTTAAACCAAATTTCACACTGGATCCACATAAGGTATGTTTGTATGACATGTTCACTGATACATATTATTGTACATGTCGAAAAGCTGAACTCTGCAGCTGTAAGTTCAGATTTTTAAATAACAGAATAGCTTTGCTGCTCACAAGGAACATTTATATGTACAGAAATAGGTCATCAGCTTTAACCCCTGAGACTTTCTTTGCATCTTTTTAAGACATGTCAAGTGCATTTTACAGTCTGTGTAATCTTTGAATGGCTTGAATGTTTCCAGTTTGACGTTACCATCGTTACCTGTCAGTTCTGTGCTTGTAGAAACTTGTAGTGGTTTATTAGTGCTCCTTTTAATGCAATAACAGCTTACACCCACACACATGTTTATTCTCTCACTACACCCTAGAGTGTTGCTTTCACTCTGACAGGTGTTCTGAATGCCATTTCTGTATGAAATTAAATTTTATGTGCTGCATACAGTGCCTTGCAAAAGTATTCAACCCCCTTTGCCTTTTTCCTAATTTGTTGCATTACAACCTGGAATTTAAAGGATTTTCATTTGGTTTTTATGTAGTGGATCTATGCAAAATATTCCAAGTTGATGAAGTGAAATGAAATAAACTCATGTCAAAAAAATTTTAAAAATAAAAAAAAAACTGAAAATTGGTGTGTGCATTTGTATTCACCCCATTTGCTATGAAGCTCCTAAATAAGTTCTGATGCTACCAGTTAACTCAATAAGTCACACAGTTAGTTAAATTAAGTCCACCTGTCTGCTGTCTAAGTGTCACATCTCAGCTTACACCACTGAGCAAAAGGCAGCATCAAGCAAGCAGCACAATGAAGACCAAGTAGCTCTCCAAACAGGTCAGGGCCAAAATTTTGGAGAAGTATAAAAAGGGTTGGGTTACAAAAAAATATCCAAAACTTTGAATATCCCATGAAGCACCATTAAATCCACCATAGCAGAGTGGAAGGAATATGGCACCACAGTAAACTTGCCAAGAGAGGGCCGCCCACCAAAACTCACAGACCGAGCAAGGAGGGCATTAATTCGAGAAGCATCCAAAAGACCAACAATATCCCTGAAGGAGCTGGAGAGGTTCACAGCAAAGACTGGAGTGTCTGTCCATAGGACCACTATTAGCCGTACACTCCACAGAGCTGGGCTTTATGGAAGAGTGGCCAGAAGAAAGTCCTTGCTTAAAGAAAAAAACAAGAAAGAACGTCTTGAGTTTGCCAAAAGACACGTGGGAGACTCCCCAAACGTCTGGAAGAAGGTACTGTGGTCAGATGAGACTAAAATTGAACTTTTTGGCCATAAAAGAAAACGCTATGCCTGGCGCAAACCCAACACCTCTCATCACCCCCAGAACACCATCCCCACAGTGAAGAATGGTGGTGGCAGTATCATGCTGTGGGGATGTTTTTCATCAGCAGGTACTGGTAAACTGGTCAGAATTGAAGGAGTGATGGATACAGGGCAATTCTTGACCTGTTTCAGTCTGCCCAAGAGATGAGACTGGGAAGGAGGTTCACCTTCCAGCAGGACAATGACCCTAAACACACTGCTAAAGCAACATTCAATTGGTTTAGGGAGAAACATTTAAATGTGTTGGGATGGCCCAGTCAAAGCCCAGATCTCAATCCAGTAGAGAATCTGTGGTCTGACTTAAAGACTGCTGTACACCAGCAGAACCCATCCAACTTAAAGGAGTTGGAGCAGTTTTGCCTGGAAGAATGGGCAAAAATCCCAGTGGCTAGATGTGCTAAGCTCATAGACATATACCCAAAGAGACTTGCAGCTGTAATTGATGCAAAAGGTGGCTCTACAAAGTATTAATTTTGAGGGGGTGAATAGTTATGCACACCCAGGTTTTCTGTTTTTTGGTCTTATTTTTTTGTTTGCTTCACAATAAAAAATATTTTGCATCTCAGAAATTGTAAGCATGTCGTAAATCATTTGAAAATCAATCCATTTAAATTCCAGGTTGTAATGCAACAAAATAGGAAAAAGGCAAAGGGGGTTGAATACTTTTGCAAGGCACTGTAGAAGAAGAAACTTGGTTTTGGGCAGATTTCAAGCTAGTGTGTGTGTATTGCAGGGGTGGTGTGTAAAATCCAGTGACCCTCGCACTCTGAACATACACTCTATCCCTAAAGAAGTTATACCTGGACAGGTGAAGCCCTTTGTCTTAATTGGTGGCTTTGACCACTGCATTAGAGACACTCGTGATCATCTGTGTTTGTGCGTGTTGAGTGTTCTTGCCTGATTTTTCATAAACATTTTTCTTCACCTTTAGCAAGAGTAAAGTCTAAAATTAGTTTCACTCTTTTAGAAATATTTCAGTATAATATACATTCAGAATACAGATGTTTCATTTTCTCAACATCACTATTCTCAAAAATCCGATATAAATATTTTCTCAACATGTTAAAATTCAAATTTCTTATAATTCTCTCCATACAGCCTATGAACTACTCCAACCCAGTGTATGCCAAGATATACATTGATGGACAGAACTGTCGGAAGCCAGTCATCAGCATTGATGAAAGGAGAGAGCTGCTCCCAAAGAAACTAGAGGGGACAATTCGGGAAACCGCCGCATAGCCTGACTTTACACTTTGTACTCTTTTTTTACGTGAGTGTACAAAATGTATAAAATGTGGAGAAAAAAAAAAGAATTTTTCTATTTCCTATCAGGTCCTGCTAATGTACGTAGGTTTGCTTCTTTGTTCGGCAGCAGCGTTACCTCTCCATGTGCGATAAACTTGGACTTCATATATGTCCTCTCCATTAGTTTTTGTTGTTGTTTGTTTTATTGTTTTGTTTTTTTTTTAGGATATATTGCATATACTACACAGTATATTTACAGATTACCCAGCCTTTAACAAAGAAATGACAGCAGCAAAAATATTTCACCCCCTAAAACCATGTATTTTGCCTTACGGTGTTAACTCAGTGATGGTGTGGGATTTGTTTCATGTTATTTACTTTGTACCATCCACCATAGTTTTATCACTGTCTTTCAGTATTCATTTATTTTGTACTTAAATTATGCTCCGTTAATGTGAAACTTAGTTTCACATCTATATATATCTATAGGGACTGGATTTTTTCATGTTCTTTGTCCATGTTTATCTCTACAGAGGGCTACTGATATCCGTTGCATTAAGACTTATTTCATCTTACCCATGGTTATATGTTGTGTGCTTATAACGAAACTGCCCAGTCATATTTGTCACTTCTCATTCAAGTGATTTTTGCCTTCTATCACTGAGAATAATGCTGCATATTATAAGATACTGTCTCTTCATCCAGCTAAACCACGTGACCTGTTGGAGGTGATCAATACTTAATGGACAATTTGTGAGAGTACATCATTATCTATCTTTGACAATTAGCTTTTTTTACGAGGTAATTTCAGCCCAGTGGAACAGCAATCCATCTGGTGAACTTAACATAATCTCTTCAGACGTGTCTGATACATGAAAGACACAGATAATTCATCTTGTTTAAAGTCTTACTTATGAAAACACAAACTGAAAGGCACCCAAACTTGCTGACTGACTATTATTGATCAACTTCAGTGACAGTAGAATTAGGTACTCGATGGCCGGCTCGTCATACAAGATGTGATAGAGAAATTACTCTTACTTAACTGCTATGTGGAGAGAGGTATGAATGAAATCCCTTTGTCTGTTACTCTGAGAGAGACATTACTAAGATACAGTACAACAGATTTTATAATTTTGTATTTGATTTATATGTTGTTCGGCTGCTTGTATTTTGGAAAAAAAAAAATGTATTAAATGTAAGTATCTTTTATATAAAATGCATCAGTATGAAATAAAAGCATTTTATTTCCATTTCGGCAGTGATTTGTATTTGATTCGTAGTGAATTTTTAATGTATTTTATTTGTATGATCAGCCATATACAATGTCTGGTCGCAATATCAAGACATGAATGCTGTAAACTGATGTAAATGTATTGGTACTGGTTTAGAGGTAATTACGTTAATGACTGCTATTGGAGAAGATCTACAAGAATAAAGGCAAGCTGTAGGGAATTTCAACATTTGCACTGCATTTTGATCCATTTTGATTAATCAAAAACACCTCACTGCTGTTTGTCATTAGTGTTCAGTGATTATAACACATTGGAGATTCATTTCAATACTATCCTGGGATTACACTATACATTATGTGCCTAACTCTTCTTATCGATCATTTTTACATTTGCTACATGTGTAGAGGGAGACACTTCTACATATATTTCCAACTCTAAGACTGGTAACATCTGGCCCACAATTCTGAGCTAGGTTCCTCTCAGTGTGATGAAGAATGTTCTGCTACTGATAGAAACAGAAGAGTGAGCACTGCAGAAGAAGTAAATGAATGTTGTTAGTATGCCTCTTCTGTGCACTGGGTCTGTTTAATAAAGAAATCTCATCTGCTCCAGGGTTGGGTTTTGTAGCTATAAAAAACCTATAAAGCAGAGAGGATTTCATCCAGCTTTATGGTAAGCAGCCTGTGCGCAAAAATGAAACTGTAGAGTTGCTTGCTTGAGAGGATCAGATCTGTGTAGTGCTGTTTTTCACCTGGCCCAAAGATGGAAAAAAAAAAAAAAAAAGCCTTTGTAGGAAAGTCATTGAGTGCATACTGGATTAGCCCAAGTCAGGATTGCCAGATCAAAATTTCCAGCCGAACTAAAATCTCAAAAATAAAAAGACCTGAAATTAGCTCAAAACGTTTTAGCAATGGAAAAGGAAGACAAAATGCGCTTCTTTTCTGAGTCTTTGCAAGTGAGCAAGTTCACCATGCTGCATACACATTTCTTATTTGCAGTATCTGCAGTACACTTTTTTTTCGTCACCTGGTACGGCCATTTTCCACTCCATAATCCTCCTTTTTTTCCCCTCCTCATATATGTCTATATCTTAATTATATCTTACAACAGAAATGGTTCTGTGTACTTCATAGATACACTGTCTGTACTTACACGTTCCCTTTGTCAGCCTGTAGCCTATGTTCATAGAAATTAGATTAGATTAGGTTTAACTTGATTTACTTTCCGATTATTTGATTTAAAGCAAGATCTCGGCAGCCGTGTACTATTTTTAAACTTGCCAAAAAAAAAAAAAAACCTCCACCTGCACACTTGCTTATTACACACGCAACCTTCTGACAAACATATACCAATTTGGCGTAAACACCACAACCCTGGCAACCCTGTCCCAAGCTCTCCCCTCAGGCCTGCAGGAAGGGATGGGAATATATTAATTGCTGCAAATATACACAAACCTTGTTTGAAGTCAAATATCACACTGAAGTATTTTATTAAAAGAAACAGATTTTTTTGTTTAATTTTAAATAAAACAACCACAAAAATAGGCAGAAACCTTACAGCTGAAGATCTTGGTGCTTGGAAGTAGGTGGAGACTCAATCAGGTTTCGAGTTTGAATCCATTTTACAAGTGAGCTTAAGTGCTAGTTATACATATATAAAATAGATATCAGAAAATAATTATTCTGGTGCAGTGGAAATTAAGTCCAGTGGGTTGCCAGTTTCTGTGAAGTTACCAAACAATTCCAGTGAGTCACCAGATGCTGACACACCCACCATCACACACCTTGCATCACACACCTGCCACTCCTGCTGTAACATTAGCTGACTCTCTGCCCTCCTGCTCCTTCAGCTCAAGCACCAGTGCCGCAGCATCATCCCAGGTCGGAAGAGTTTAGTTTCCTATAGCTGTACATTATACAGCAGATCTATAATGCAGTATTGTGTTTAAGCCAAATTTGGTTTAATAATGAAGGTTTTTACTGAAGGTTAAAGTATGCAATTAGAAAGACAAGCCTTGGTGATGACCAGTATGTTATAAAAAATTAACAACAGAGACAGTTTATTATTGCCATCAGAAATATAACAAAATATAATTTCTCTCAAGAACTCAGACAAAATGAAGCAGTGGTAGTGAGTAGCTGGGAACTAGACACAAAGGAAAACAGTTACAGGTGGAATTATTTACTTTTATTACTTGTAAATATTATCAAGAAGCGAGTTTACAATTAACAAAGAAGTAAGGAATATGGAAGGAATGCAAAGCATTACCAAGTTGATTACTTTCTAATAACACCACACCTTGAAGTGTTTTATTCCCCTTAAACCACAACAACTTGCCAACACCAACTATGTTTTATTTAGTAAAGGATGACACAACATACTTTTTAATCAGTTTATAGTTGATTTAATATTGTGGAACGTCTGCTAATCAATTTTCGGTTATTGCTTATGTTAAAACAGCTCTAAACAGTTATTTTCTCATCAGTCTGTCTTTTATTTTCTCTCTGACGTTAAACACCTCCAAATGCTTTCTGGTGTCAGAAAAGAACTTTTCGTCTGACTGTTCCAAAGCATTGACACCGGAGACTCCTTCCAAAAATGTTATTTAAACATATCCTCACAGCAAACTTCACTATATCAAAATTACACTTTTTTAATCCACTTATGTGCAGCATCCGCCATACAAGCCCATATGCAAGTTGTTACTATTGTTGTTACTATAGAAATAACATATTAGTGGGGGTGTAACGATTCAATTTGACTGTCAGAAAATTTGAACAAAATTTGAATGAAGAAAAAAAATTACTGAAAATATTCATTTTTAACTTTTGTTTATAAAACTTTGTACAAAACTAAATAAATGAAAAATTTCTACGAACAGAGATTTAATATTGTAAGCAAAATGTACTACAGGTTCCCCATTCTATGAAAACAAATAAATAAATTTATAAATTATCCCCAAAATTTTGATTGATTGAACAAAGTGTCTGACCTGGGGACTTGTTGTGTGTTGGTTGTTGTAGTCTGGAGCTATCAGGCTATCAGATCACCAAAGAATGTGATCATCATGCTCTCTATATATTTTAACATTGTGCACTGTGCAGATTGGGAGCTCTGATGTTCAAACAGTGCAATTAATGCAGCAATTAATAGAACGCTGATATCGCACATTTCCACAATGCACATCGTCACATTTTTGCATCACGATGCATCATATTAGAACAGATATTACCAATAATATAAACCTTGTAGCCTAACAACTTTGGCAGATTTGGCTGTTTTGGCAGAACTTTTGCAGAACAACTGCCAAAGCTGTGCTGAAAATGAATCAATACCTTATAGCTAACCAGAATCAAACATTCAGCATCATGGTATTAATTTATATCATATAATAAGCTGTAATAAATATTTCACCTTTTGATGTAATTTCCTTTACAGAATGTAGAAAATTAAACAGAATCCCAGTTCTTATCCGCTATGATTATGGAAAGTGGTGACTGTGCATAATTGTTCATTAGTCTCAGGCAGGATTGTGCATAAGACATTAAGTCCTCATTCGAGGTGACATTATCTGAGTGTAAAATCCATGCATGTGTGATTCTAATCCTGTTAATGAAGGAGCAAAGCCAATTCTAAGCAAGGCACAATTCCACACAGGCAAAGCTGCCTAATATTCAATTTCTCATTTTTTAAAAACAAAAAAAGAATTTCAATTTTGTTAAAGTGTTTAATGTGCTTTTCATAAAATAATTATAATGTTACACACATTCGTTCTGTATACAAGGGTATTTTCTTTATCAGGCTAATTGAAATGTTAAATTCTCAATCAAACAGGTTTTCTCTGGCACACAGCAACAGACACACAGCTGTCTACAGTTTTGTGATATGCACATTATGGGCTTCTTTTCCATTATCATATATTACATCGTGACTTTTTATGTATGGCAATCTCACAAACCACCCTTGGTTTTGTTCAGGATAATTGCTATCCAACACACCAGTAACTCTCCAAATTGAAAATCAGTCATCTCACTATCCTTTGAAAATCATTTCATATAGTAGTGAATGTGCTGAAAAAGAAATATGATGGCAATTTACTATGGTTCCTCTTTTTATGATAAAGACTCAGTAATCATGACATCAAAAGAAGCCTGTCATTGGTTTATTAATGGAGTTAGGTGATGTTATTCATGCTATGAAAGGTGGAAATTCAAATGTTCATTATGACAATCAATCTTGTGTGTGTGTGTGTGTGTGTGTGTGTGAATAAAAAAGGCGTAGGATGCTGTATCGAACACAGTAAGATTTATGATTGATGTTTGACAGTTCTCTGAGATATTCTAGCAAGCACATTAATAGTCCTAATTATAAATAAACAAAATCCTATCTAGTTGAAAGGGCAATTATATATATATATACCTGTCAAAGGGTGGCATATATTAGGTAGCAAGTAAACAGTTCTCAAAGTTGATGTGTTAAGAAGCGGGGAAAATGGGCAAGTGTGAGAGACTTCCGGGGTGAATAATGGAGTAAGATGTGTTTTGAGTCGCTCTGCTGATTTTCATCTAAATCTCATTAAAACAAGCCAAACGTTAAGCTCACTATTGATTACAACATCTTAATAGTTTAATTAATATATACATTCAGTATTGACTCTAACTTGTAAGTCAGATGCCTCCAAAGAGACCAGGGAAAAAAGATGTTGCTGAGGGAGTATACCCAGCTGAGACTGCAGGCTCGCCTGAAGATATTAACCCAACAGTGAGCGAGTCACTTCAGGATAACGACCCTGTGCTTCTGAATCTCTCTGAGCAGAACTCTGCAAGGTCAAAACTAAAATCAAAGAAAGCTTGAGAGAAGGTGGCATTGCTAGAGAACAAAACTGATGCAAAGTTAGATGCAATGCAATCGGTTATTGACAGCCACCGTACAACTCTTGAACAAGCTGCAACAACTTCATCAGATGATGACCTTTTCTGAGGTCTTAGAAGAGTAACATACGGAGAATGGTTTCTCCTTTTTTCTTGTTCTTTGTTATATTATTACTTTGCCATCTACTTCATGGTGACTCATGCTGTACAGTTGTTCTTGTAACAGCTAGATATGTTCATTTAGTTAGGGGTTCTTTGGATGGGGGGTGGGTCAGTGCTAAACACACCAGTGGTAATTACTATGGGTGTATATATAAGTGGTTAGAGCAGACTAACTTAAGTGCCATACTCACAGTTTATGCATAATGGTGCGAATTTGAATGTAAACTGGGTCTCTCTGAGTTTCACTAGTTGGAATGTAAAGGGTATAAATAAACCAATTAAGAAGGGGGAAATACTATCCCACTTAAAATCATTGTCATCAGATATTATGTTTCTGCAGGAAACTCATTTGAAATGAGATGCCCAGGGTAGATTGGGGGTAAATGGATTGGACAAATATATCACTCCAATTTTTCTTCCAGAGCCAGAGGAACAGCAGTACTTATCCGTATAAGCATAAATTTAAGCATATATTGACTATTTCAGATAAAGAAGGGAGATATGTAATAGCTGTTGGGGAATTACACTATGTCCCATTGACATTAGTCAATGTTTATGGGCCAAATTACGATAGCCCTGAGTTTTTCACAAAAGTTTCTGATCGAAGTCCAGATATTTCAGGTACAAATCTCATAATTGGGGTCATTTTAACTGTGTTTTAGATCCACACCTGGACAGATCTCTTACTACAAAATCAGTCAGTTCCAATTCCAGTAAATTCGTAAATGCATATATACATAATACAAATTTGTTTGATGTGTGGAGAATTTTTAATCCAACTGGTAGACGGTAATCTTTTCATTCGCCAGTTCAAAATGTTTATACTAGAATAGATTACTTCATTGTGGATGGTAAGCATATGTCACAGGTTTGTGATGCCAAATATCATAATATTGTCATTTCAGATCATTGTCCATTGACCCTCTCTATTAGAATAGGTATGGAAAGGCCACAAAGATACTGGAGGCTTACTCCCAATTTACTTGCAAATATAGCCTTTACTAATTATTTAAGCCAAGACATAAAGACTGTTTAATGATAGGCCAGACATACCTATGGGAGTATTTTGGGACACATTTAAGGCATACATTAGAGGATGTATTATTTCCTATTAAGCATCCCAAAAACAGAGTAGTAGGGCAGAACTAGTGTTATTAGAATCCCAAATACTGAGAATGCTACCCATCCATCTATTGAAAATCACAAGAAAATATCTGTGCTTAAATACAAACTTAACCAAATTCTCTCATCAAAGATATGCAAATCTTTTCAATACATAAAGCAAAATTACTCTGAATTCAGTGATAAATTCAGAAACTTTTAGCGCAGCAACTCCGGAAATTAGAGACTGAACAAACTATATATAAAATTAGATCAGAAACAGGAGAGCTTCTCACTTCCTCACTGGACATAAATAGGAGGTTTCAGACATTCTATGAATCATTGTACTTGCCCAAGGGGAATTTAGATCCAACAGCTATGGAACAGTTCCTAGATCAATAACCTTCCTTCCTTAAGTCATTCCATCAGCAATGTGAGGAATTGGGTGGGGAGATTACTATTAAAGAAATTTCTGAGACTATAAAATCTCTAAAAGGTTGCAAAACCCCAAGTCCTGATAGGCTTTGTAATGACCTATATAAGGTTTATGATAAACTGCTATCACCTTATTTACAAAGAGTTTATAGACAGTCATTTAAGGACCAAGCTTTGCCACCCTCTATGGAAGAGGCAATCATCACTGTGGTTCCTAAAAAAAGGAAGGAACTCAGAGGAGCTATTTGACTCTTAAATACAGACCAAAAAATTTCAGCCAAAACCCTAGCACTGAGATTAACTATTATAGTTGGACAATTACTGCACCCAGATCAAACTGGCTTTATACCAAAGCGGTATTCCTCGCATAATCTTAGATGTCTTTTCAACATTATGTATACCCACAGGGGTTTTGTGCAAGACCTAGCGATTTTGTCATCGGATGCAGAAAAGGCATTCGATCAAACTGACAAAATTTAACCTTGAAGACAATTTCATTTCATTGTTATATTCTAGACCATGTGCAAGAATTCTCACGAATTAAACACCTTCATCTCAATTTGTCTACACAGAGGTACAAGACAGGGCTGCTCGCTGTCACCACTCCTGTTCGCAATAATAATTTAGCCATTAGCTGAGGCTATTTGATCCCATGTAGGCATTATGGGATATTATACTAAAAATACTACTAATAAAATTTTGTTATATGCAGATGATGTACTTTTATTTCTGATCCCAAAGTGCACATTCTGAATATTCTTAATTTGATAAATACTTTTTCAGGATATTAAATTAATTGGGATAAGAGTGAACTAATGCCAATTGTCATAAAGAACCTCTCTTGACTTCATCATCTCCCCTTCAGTATCGCATCGGAATGGTTCACCTATTTAGGAATCGAGGTCACAAAAAGTTCTCCTCCTTGTTTGAGGCAAATTTTCACCCTCTGCAGGCCAAACTTAAAACTAATCTTAAGTTCTGGAGAACCCTTCCTATCTCTGTTTTAGGCAGGATTAATGCAATCAAGATGATTTTTCTCACACAATTCTTGTATCTGGTGCAGAATATTCCCTTGTTCCTCCCTAAATCACTTTTCAAGAAATTGGATTCTACTGTGGTCCCTTTTATTTGGGACCCCTGAGCAAACAACACCTTTGAACACCAAAATTACTTGGGGGTTAGTCCTACCTAATTTTCATTACTATTGGGCTACAAATCTGAGTGCTTTGATTTCTTGAATGTGAAGGGAAGGGGTGCTGGCTGAAGCTGGAACAAGAGGATTGTCATCCATATTCCATTAATGCATTACTCCTGTCACCCACAACTATCAAATATTCACTGTATATTTACAACCCTGTCATTCATAATTTGATTCAGATCTGGAAACAATTAAGGGTACATTTTAAGTTTAACCGAATGTATTTTTTACTTTTTCACCCCCCATGGAGAAAATGAAATCTGCCTGGGAGTAGGAGCTGGGTGCGGAGCTACCTATTGAAATTTGGGAACACAGTCTTGAAGTCATGCACAATTGTTCCATCAATTTTAGACATTGCCTCATACAATTTAAAGTGCTGGTCAGGCTCTATTATTATAAAGAAAAATTGAACAAATTATTCCCAGAAGTATCCTCTCAATGTGACATACACTATATTGCCAAAAGGTTTGGGACATCTGCCCTTACATCCACATGAACTTTAATGACATCCCAATCTTAATATGGAGTTGGCCCACACTTTGCAGCTATAACAGCTTTAACTCTTCTGGGAAGGCTTTCCACAAGGTTTAGGAGTGTGTTTATGGGAATTTTTGACCATTCTTCTAGAAGCGCATTTGTGAGGTCAGGCACTGATGTTGGACGAGAAGGCCTGGCTCGCAGTCCCCGCTCTAATTCATCCCGAAGGTGTTCTATCGGGTTGAGGTCAGGACTCTGTGCAGGCCAGTCAAGTTCCTCCACACCAAACTCGCTCATACATGTCTTTACGGACCTTGCTTTGTGCACTGGTGCACAGTCATGTTGGAACAGGAAGGGGCCATCCCCAAACTGTTCCCACAAAGTTGGGAGCATGAAATTGTCCAAAATGTCTTGGAATGCTGAAGCATTAAGAGTTCCTTTCACTGGAACCAAGGGGCCAAGCCCAACCCCTGAAAAACAACCCAACACCATTATCCCCCCTCCACCAAACTTTACACTTGGCACAATGCAGTCAGGCAAGTACCGTTCTCCTGGCAACCGCCAACCCCAGACTCATCCATCGGATTGCCAGATAGAGAAGCGTGATTCGTCACTCCAGAGAACACGTCTCCACTGCTCTAGAGTCCAGTGGCGGTGTGCTTTACACCACTGCATCTGACGCTTTGCATTGCACTTGGTGATGTGTGGCTTGGATGCAGCTGCTCGGCCATGGAAACCCGTTCCATGAAGCTCTCTACACACTGTTCTTGAGCTAATCTGAAGGCCACATGAACTTTGGAGGTCTGTAGCTATTGACTCTGCAGAAAGTTGGTGACTTCTTTGCACTGTGCGCCTCAGCATGCGCTGACCCCACTCTGTGGCCTACCACTTCGTGGCTGAGTTGCTGTTGTTCCCAGTTGCTTCCACTTTGTTATAATACCACTAACAGCTGACCATGGAATATTTAGTAGTGAGGAAATTTCACGAATGGACTTATTGCACAGGTGGCAACTTATCACAGTACCACGCTTGAATTGCTGAGCTCCTGAGAGCGACCCATTCTTTCACAAATGTTTGGAGAAGCAGACTGCATGCTTAGGTGCTTGATTTTATACACCTGTGGCCATGGAAGTGATTGGAACACCTGAATTCAATGATTTGGAGGGGTGTCCCAATACTTTTGGCAATATAGTGTATGCCAATCCCAAGATGCAAACTTGTCTCATTGCTATGCCCAAGTTGCAAAGTTGTTGTTGTTTTTTTCAGACACTTTTGGCAAACATCTTGAGCCAGATCCTATATTAGTTATAGTTGGAGTTTCTGAAAAATGTATGAGTCTGACATTGGTGCAGCAACAGTTTGTCTCTTATGGGATAATCACTGCCAAAAAAATCATTCTTTTGTTTTGGAAGAAAGCACATGTGCCGACAACTAAATTGTGGCCTATGGAGTTGACTAACACATTGATGCTCCACTTTTCTTATTGGATAGGACTGATGGGCTAAGGTTGGGAGAGATGTGGGAATTTTTTTCTTCTTTCTAATGTCTTGGCAGTTTATTTGTTTGGTAGTCTTCTTGCTTATTTTGTTTTATATATGTATTTATTTAAAATTTAAGTCAGTATTGCTATTATTACTGGGATTTCACTTCCTTTCATTCTTTTATTGTGTGTAATTATGAAGTTTTTTTTGTTGTTTAAATAATTAAAAATTGCACATGATATCATTATGTAAAATCCCAAATAAAAATATGTAAACATAAAATGGGCAAGCGTAAGGACCTGAACGACTTTGACAAGAGACAAATTGTGATGGCTAGATGACTGGCTCAGAGCATCTCCAAAATTGCAGGTCTTGTGGGGTGTTCCCAGTCTGCAGTGGTTAGTACCTACCAAAAGTGGTCCAAGGAAGGACAATCCTTGAGGCATGGGCACCCAAGGCTCATTGATGTGCGTGGGGAGCGAAGGCTAGCCCATCTGGAACGATTCCACAGAAGAGCTACTGTAACACAAATTGCTGAAAAAGTTAATGCTGGCTATGACAGAAAGGTGTCAGAAAACACAGTGCATTGCAGCTTGCTGCGTATGGGGCTGCGTAGCCACAGACTGGTGAGAGTGCCCATGCTGGCCCCTGTCCACTGCCGAAAGCGCCTACAATGGACATGTGAGCATCAGAACTGGACCACAGAACAATGGAAGAAAGTGGCCTGGTCTGATGAATCACATTTTCTTTTACGTCATGTAGACAGCTGGGTGCGTTTGCATCACTTACCTGGGGAAGAGATGGCGCGAAGATGCACTATGGGAAGAGGGCAAGCGGCAGAGGCAGTGTGACGTTCTGGGCAATGTTCTGCTGGGAAACCTTGGTTTCTGCCATTCATGTGGATGTTACTTTGGCACGTACCACCTACTTGAACATTGCTGCAGGCCAAGTACACCCCTTCATGGCCATGGTATTCCCTGTTGGCAGTGGCCTCTTTCAGGAATTTGACACACTGCAAACACTGTTCAGGAATGGTTTGAGGAACACAACACAGAGTTCAAGGTGTTGATTTGGTCTCCAAATTCCCCAGATCTCAATCTGACTGAGCATCTGCGGGATGTGCTGGAGTCCGATCCATGGATGCCCCACCTCGCAACTTCCAGGACTTAATAGATCTGCTGCTAACGTCTTGGTGGCAGATACCACAGCACACCTTCAGAGGTCTTGTGGAGGCCATGGCTTGATGGGTCAGGGCTGCTTTGGGCTGCATAAGAGGGACCTACACAATATTAGGCAGGTGGTTTTAATGGTTTAATTGGCTGATCAGTGTATATAGTCATGGGAAAAAGAAAGTACACTCTCCTTCCTATTTCAAGCCTATGTATTTATTTATTTATCAGGGCCTAAATAACAATTAAATAAAATAAACGAAAAACAGGTCCTCACAAACTTCTATAAACTAACAAATAACCTCAGATGACAACGAAAAAAAAGCACAACAGATTTCAATATGTAGTCATTTTTCCCCAAAAAGTAAACCAACATTCAGGTGGGATAAAATAAGTACACTCTTCCTACTTCCACAATCATTAAGAGACTAATTAGCAGCCAGGTGTTACTAATGAAATTTGCAAGATTAGTTGAAATTCACTATTCTACAGTGAGAAAGATTGTGTACAAATGGAGAGCTGCCAATCTTTCCAGGAGTGGGCGGCCCAGCAAGTGTCGTCTGTCCAAGGTCAGACCACTTAATGCTCAGAGATATAAAGAAACACCAAAGAACTACATCATGTGAACTACAGATCTCTGTAAGCACATTCAATGTTTATGTTCATGGCATCATAATCAGAAAAAGACAGAAATATTTCAAATATTAATATAAGAATAAATATTTAAAAAAATAAATAAATAAAGCTCCTTCACTCTAAAAAGAATATAGCAGCACGACTTAGGTTTGCAAAATTGCAACTGAACAAAACACAAAAGTTCTGGAAAAATATCCTTTGGACTGATGAGACCAAGGTGGAGATGTTTGGTTATCATGTACAATGCCATATTTTTTGCATATCACCACAAACACCTCAACAGTCAAGCATGGTGGTGGAGGGATGATGATTTGGGTTTCTTTTGCATTATTCTAATATTCTTGAGACAAATGTGAGGCCACCTGTCCAGCAGCTTAAGCTGGAATGATAAATTGGGTCATGCACCAGGACAAGGATCACAAGCACACCAGCAAATTGACATCTGAATGAAAGAAGAAAAAAAATCAAGGAGCTGGAATGGCCAAGTCAGAGTCCAGACGTCAACCGCATTGAGATGCTGTGGCGAGATCTTAAGAGAGCTGTGCATAAATGAATGCCCTCAAACATTAATGAACTGCATCAATATTGTAAAGTAGAGTGGGCCAAAATTTCTCCAAAACAATGTTAGAGGCTGATAAACTCCTACAGAAAATGTTTACTTCAATTTATTGTTGCTAAAGGTGATTCAACATGTTACTGAATTATACAGTGTACTTAATTTTTCCCACCTGGTTTTTCAATGTTGGTTTACTTTTTGGAAAAAAAATGGTTACATATTGAAATCTGTGTTTATATATATATATACACACACTTAATTTATTTATATACTTAGTTTTAATTTTCAAAAATACATAAATTAGTAAATTAAACAAGTTTTGTCACATCTGTTTCTGTTTGTTGCACTTTATACACTTTATGTCCTGAGCTTGAAAATGGCACGAACATCTCTCTGTCAAATTGAGAACCTTCCTACACATGACATGCTTTACTTTTAGAAAGTACACAAAGATAATAATATGATTGTTTATGTGATTAATTACCTGACTTTTGATGTGCATTAATAATAGATTTTTCAGTAAATGCAGTACTTCAAGTGCTTACCTGCTATAATACACTTTATAATTTTTACTTCTTTACAATTTTCAACTTTAGAGTCATAAAACACCTAAACAGAAAAGGATATACTGTACTCCCACAGAACACGACCATCTCACACACTGACCAGGTGTGCTGTATGCTTGTGAAAGGACTCATATAATTGCATTTCAAATGAGCTTTAAGGCTTCCACTTCTTTTCAAGCTCTGACAAATGATTTATTTTGGTAGCAGTAACCTCAGAAAAGAAACAGGATAAAATTGGATTTTCTATCCCATTTTCTATCCTCCCCAGAGCCGACAGTGATTAGGTCCCTGTTTGGACTCTCATTTCCCTGTGGGCTGATGCATTTCAAAAGATTTTGTATTAGGATCAGAGTTGGGTTCACAAACCCAATGTGTGGATGATAAGATTGTCAGCACATGTACACAATGCAGGATGAGTTTAAAGAATCATGATGCAGGTGCATGATTACGCCTCCCAAAAGGCCCAGACACTCTTTTTAAGAGTGTGTGCTATGAAAACTGGAAATAGGTGAGATGTAATCGGTTCAAAAACCATTTTATAGTAATGGTTTAGTACATTAGTACAGTATAAAGTACATGACATTTTATACACCCTATCTCTAAAACATTTTGATGTTTTAACATTTTTATATTTTTAATTGGTCAACACAAATTACATGTAGGTTACATCCGTCAACCCAAGTATTAGCGAGACATTACATCCCATTACTTTTATAATAATGAATGTTCACGCATTCATTCCTTCAGCTACAGTAATCACTTTATTGTGTGCATGTGTGTGTTTTTAATAATATTGACAGGTCATTTGATCATCCTTAGCCATATTAAATGCTGGTACTACGCATAATTTAACAGGCTTATTTTAGTCATATAAATCTTCAAATCCCACTGTTTAAATATACGCACTTGAAAGTTTGCCTTCACAATATTATATTTACATATTATATTATATTAGAGAACAAAAAGCAATTAATACTGATAGATTATAAAAGTGGTAGTGATACTATAGAGTACAACTAGCAGATTCCTTTTAAATTGTAACATTATCATTTTTTACCTAAGAGTCAACAGAAGCAGACTTTGCTCAGTTTAGCAGTTTCAGTAAATAACAAATTAAACATGACTTTTAGATGCATTGGATTTCAGACACAGTGCCTTGGGCAGGAGTTAAATTAAGATGGTATCACACTTGCAAATGGCAGGCCGTGTTTTCAGTCAACAAAATTATGGAGGCACACAGCACTGGATCATATCAAAGTATTCAAGGACAACTGAATTAGAACAGTGTCCTTGGTCAGGCAGTATGTACATATTTTTTTCAAACAACAAAGATTTACAACAGGTGCTATGTAAGTCTGGTTTTATATAGCGGTAACCATTTCCCTGGCATTACAAAAGTAGAAACAGACAGTAATGTGAGAGTTGAACCAATCATGTTACTCAGTATGTTGCCCCAATGTGATTAGCTTCCACACCTGATGTGGACCATGCTGCAGTTCAGTTGAAGAGAACCCCAGACCTCTGTTTTCAAAAGGGCCAGGGATCAGATCTCTGGACCACTCTCTGGCTTGAAAACTGCATTCACCCTTGTGTAACGAACTCTGGGCTCGAGTCTGGAAAAAAAAGTAAGCACATTATGAATTATGTGGTAAGATTTGATCTTGCTTTGTTAAGACTGATTTGTGGACAAACACTATATGGCCAAAAGTTTGTGGACACCTCACAATCACACCCACCTATGTTTTTGAACATCCTATTCCAGATGAAGTCCCCCTTTGCTGTTATAATAACCTCCACTCTTTTGGGAAGGCTTTGCACTAGATTTTGGACCATGGCTGTGGCGATTTGCTCATTCAGCCACAAGAGCACCGAGCTCAGGCACCGATATCAGATGAGGAGGCCTGGAGTACATTCAGCATTCCAGTTCATCCCAAAGGTGTTCAGTAGAGTTGAGGTCAGGGCTCTGTGCAGGCCACTCGAGTTCTTCTACACCAACCTTGGTAAATCATGTCTTCATGGACCTCACTTCGTGCACAGGAGCATTGCTACAGCATACAAAGACATCCTGTACAACTGTGTGCTTTCAGCTTTGTGTCAACAGTTTGGTGAAGGCCCACATATGGGTGTGATGGTCAGTCATACCTGTGGCCATATAGTGGTGTTTACCAAAAATATTGTCTGTCTATATATTTTTATTTTTGTAAAAATTTCATGTGCAATACAAATTAAATATAAAAATAACAATACATAGAACCGTTATATTTACAGTATACTAGAAGTCTGGAGGGGGGAAAATCTAATATCTGTCTAGTACTGCTAGAAAATGGGCTGACTAAATGTGTGCTGCAGGCTACAACTACAACTGTTTTCCTGTAAATTCTACATTTCTCAAAATCTTTATATTTAAGGATCCTTTAATCAGGTTTCAGCAAGTATGTTGATGATACAACATTCCAAGCCTTTTCAATTGGTAGAGTTTAATAATTGAGAGATTATGTGAATGGGGAACACTGCTGCCAAATTGAGTTTACTGTAAAATATTTTTTTAAATGTCGAAATCACTGCTGCTTG
This sequence comes from Pangasius djambal, assembly GCA_022985145.1. Classification (NCBI taxonomy): domain Eukaryota; kingdom Metazoa; phylum Chordata; class Actinopteri; order Siluriformes; family Pangasiidae; genus Pangasius; species Pangasius djambal. Next base: position 12,733,171 of record CM040979.1, on the reverse strand, counting down.
CATACCTATTAATGCATGTCAGCTTCTTTTAAAGTCAAGTATTTTAGCCTTTTGTAATTCATCTGTTGAAAAAAAAACACTATGTTCTTTCAGAGATGCTTAAGTAGTATCATTTCTGTTCAGCTATTGTTCTCAAAGTTGTTGCTCAAAGTTGTTGTTTAGTTTGCTTGGCCTAAAGTAGTGGTTTTCAATGTGGGGTCCAGGGACTGTGAGGGGCCAGTGAAGTATAGTCAGAAGGGCCATGGTTTTTTAAAATCAATTATGGTAGTGGATTACAGTGAGAAATATGTAATTATCAAAACTATTACATATTTTTTTATTGACTGGTCACTGACCGGCAGCTGTGTGTGTAACAGGATGAAGGGATTCTTACCCTGTCAATCACACCAGGCAATCGGATAAAACAGTGGGGAAGATGATGGACCAAGGCATAGTCTAACATCTCGATTCTGATCATCAACACTTCAAAGACTGAATCACAAACTCCTGCTGATGTCATTTTCACATTCAAGGACCATCCCACAGCACCATTCCTGCAGCACTTCTTCATAGTAGATCTTTTCTATCAGATTCAATGAAAAAGAGAAAATGTATAATCTCTCTCTCTCTCTCTCTCTCTCTATATATATATATATATATATATATATATATATATATATATATATATATATATAGAGAGAGAGAGAGAGAGAGAGAGAGAGAGAGCCTGATCTGATGATCTGAAATGGTGATTTAAATATTTATTTTTTAGTGTTGTCCATCTTGCCCGCACCAATGTGCAATTCATTAAGTGAAGTGAACCCAAAACATACCACCAAAATACCCCAAAAAGCATAACAGTGCCACTGTTTTTTCCTTTTTCACCTTTTCAAAGTATGTCACACTAACTGCAGAGTCATTTTGAATAATCCCATTTTTTATATTTCCAATTTCTCCGCCTATTTTATTTGATTTTTTCCCCCTAAATTCCAGCACTGACATATTGACAATGCCACCCTATGGAATATTAACGACTACAGTCAAATTTATTGCTTGTATTCCTTATTAGGAGAAGCAAGTCTGAGAATGTCCTGGGGTTATAGATAAAATCAAATCTGACAGACCAAATGAAACTTTCAAATGCAAGAAGCACAACCCAAATCATTCATTTGGCCCTCTTTCAAGTGGTCTCCAGACACCAACACTTAATTAAAAATTAACCTTAGCTGATTTATCGCCACCCCAGAGCACAGGGCTCAAGCAAATTTCTGTTATGTCTTGTGTAAGTACATTTGCAATTATCCAGCCATAAAGAAAGGCAGATTTACAGGTCATCTTTAGAGTTTTATGCTTCTTCTTTTTTTTCAATTTCATACTGAACAGTGCCAGCTTAACACTGCAGTTGCTATTAATAGTGGAAATGTCATAGAGATTCCTGTGAGCACAATGGTATACATTGACTGGATTTCAGAGACACATCAGAGATCTCAAGTCTAAATAAAATGGACCTAAATATATCTAGTCTTGGTGATGTTGAGGAGTGGTGGAGAAGCCTATTTCTCACAGACCTAAACATGTTGCACATCTATTCTAGAAAGGTGAGTTTATATCAGCTTTATGTGGTTTAATAAGCTTTCAGTAAATTAGAAATAATAGACTATTATGTTCATTGTCTAAAGCAGGTGAATTCCAATTATGCATTTTTTCCATTCTCTATTTAGGGGAATTGTTTAAAACCTATCCAGAAAACAGCATAGTTAATCTCCTATCAATACGGTTCCAAATGTTTTGGAATATATAAATACAGCCTTTCTAGAAGACAATGGCTTTTAACATGAAATGCCAGAGAGTGTAAATAAAGTAGGGCTGCAACGATTAGTCGTCAACGTCGACGACGTCGACTATAAAATTTCGTCGACGTGAAATTTCATTGTCGACACGTCGTATTATTTAAGCAGCCTCATTTAACTCATGACTTAATACTTCTTCGTTTACTGACTATGATAAGAACACATGCAAATGAAACTGCAATGCACCGCGAGAAGTGGTGGGGGCAGTAGCGTCTTTTAACCATTTGCGTCCTAAATCAATCAATCAATCAGTGAAGAAGTATAACACAGAGATCAACAATGGCAGAGGCTCCGGCTCCGTGTGAGCAGAATGTAATGAACTTGAGGCCGCGACTATCTAAAGTCTGGGAGTTTTTTTTTAAAGATAATAAAAATAATAAAGTCAAGTGCACTGTCTGGCAGTACAACGGCGATGCACGAGCATCTTAAGCGAAAACACCCAGGACTGGTGTCCAAAGTTCCAGATGGGTAAGTTTGCAGTTTTTGGTTTACTTTTTGGAAAATGCGTCTTTCAGTCTAGTGTCAAAGTATTTTTAGGCCTTTTCATGAAAGACGGTGTTGAACAATAACGTTAGTGTCTCGTCCCTTATGTTAATATTGTAAGCTAAATTCAAACCGTCAGCTCGCCTACTAATGTTAAAGTAGTGCAATAAGCCATAAGTTTACATCCTTTCCTACTTTTTGTTTACATATGGCCTTATTTGACCACTTTAAGTCACTTTAAGACACAACAATGTCACTTACCTCAGTTTTTCAATTTACTTAATGTCCATGGCCAGTTTGTGGTTTCTCAAGTTACTGGATGTTAACTCAGTGTTTCCATTGTGTCCTGTTGCGAGGATGCTACCTTTTCTTACTTGATAGGCTCTTGCACTTTATTTTCAGTTGTGAAATGACTTTAATATTTATTTTATTTGAGCCATATACGTGAATTTATTAAAATCAGTGTTAGCTGTTAAGCTTTTAGTTTTTTGGTGCTGTTGTCATTCTTTTCATTTATTTACTAAGAGACTTTATGTTGACCGATACAGGTTGGAGCACGTGAAGTCGGGGCAGAAATAATCGCTGACTAATCGGAAACTGAATCTATAGATTAGTCGACTACTAAAATAATCGTTAGTTGCAGCCCTAAAATAAAGAAAGAATTTGTGATGATACATTAGCTACAGTATATAATGTACATGTTGCCCGGTTGCCTTCCTCAACTTTAGAGCCTGTTCATTCCTGATATTGTTCAATGCACATGTAGGGTTGTTTTGGAGGAATCAGCAAAAAATGTAATCTTAAGGGCAAAAAAAAAAAACAAAAAAAAAAAAAACAAATTTTTCAGGTAGCCACAATATTTTTAAATCTATATTGGAAACTGTTTTAAATGCCAGCTATGCATACTGTCAGAATCCTGTCACAGCTGTACAGTGAAATAGCCATTCATATATTATTTACTGCAAAGACCTAGGATTAATATTATTTACCACATTTATACCACACATGTGGTTGAAGTATCGATTCTGATTGGTCAAAAGGTGCTGATTAAGCATGGCTCTGACAGTAATGCCAGCTTCATAATATTGCAAAAGTTCTAATATGTGATAGTAGCAATAGGCATACTTCCACAAAAGTACGTATGCAAAAGGCACTTAGGGTGGATGCTCTACATAAATGGTTAAAGAAAAGTGTGTTTTTATGTGGGTTTCTCAGTATCATTACAAGCTTTTTCTTGTCTTATTAACTTCATAGAGAAAAAAAATGAGAGGCTGGGGAGGGAACAACTGTTTATAACTATTATAATGTAAATAATACCAGGAAATTTCACAACATTAAATGTAACTATAAACGGATAAAATGTATGGCAGGTCAGACTTTAATAAATAAAAAATGTTAGCATTGGCAAATGCTGTGGTATAAGAGGAGTAAAACACTTTGGGATATGCTGTTATTAGAAAATAATCAACTGCCAGCATTGATCATTTTCCTATAACAGCACAACCTATCATGTTTTTTTTTTTTTTTAAACTTCACTTCATTTCCTTACTAACAGCCTGTCCAGTATGCCACTCTGTTTTGTATTTCTTAAAAAAAAACAAAAAACAAAAACACTCTGAATCTGTTTTTAAACTGAGGGCTGTAAAACAGATAAAGTTACAATCTCATTCACTTGAGCTTTGAGCATTTCTGGGAAAATGCCAGTAATGCTGAATTGGCAAGTGTATGGATTGTAATAATTGCTGAGACAAAAGTACCAAACAACAAGGGTTCAGTCTTCATAGGTGAAAACTGAGACAAATATGTCATTAGTAGCCAGGAGCTTTCAAACACCACACAGTGCAGCCTACACTGCAAATGGAAGATTTGTGTAAAAATAATGATGTTCCATGGAAAGAGATTATTATTTGCATTAATAATCAACAGGTCTGCTAATCTTATTTTAATATTTATAAAATATTTATGAAAAGTGATTTAACAAGTCTTTTAGTTAATAATTATTATATATTTGTATATGTGTCTTAAATGTTTTTTTCCCCCCACATACACATAGGTGAGAATATTTAATTTTCATTTGCAGTCTTGTTATATGCTCTTATACATTGGTCACAGTTTAAATAATCTGCCTGCTTCTATCCTAAGGACTTTATTTATATAACTATATTTAGGTGCATATTCCTTAAGCTTTCAAGAAAGACTTGCCACAGGCTAGATAATTTTTTGTGTAGATTATGAGTTTAAATAAAGTTCAAAGCATACAGAAAATAGTGCATGATGTGAACAGACTTCTATGAGGTTTATGCTTCATGGGTAAAAAAGAAACAGTTAAAAAAAAAAAAACATACCCTCACTTATTCACTTTGAGTAACCACGTTATCCTGGTCAGGGTTGCAGTGTATATGGAACCTTTTATAGGAACACTGGGCATGAGGCGGGGCACCCTGCACATTCACAGTCACACACTCATTCAGAATCAGAATCATTTTATCCACCATATACATTGCATGTATTAGAATTTTTCTTGCCGTTTGGTCACAACATGATACATTCAACACACACATCACAGACAACACAGCACAACTGCCATCCTAATACAAATATTACACCTTAAGAGGAAATGGTAGGCTTAGTTGTAATTTACATTACAGTGGAGGTAGAAATGGCAGCTGGATGCAGTTCAGGGTGCATTAAACGGAGAAAAATTCACACCTAGAAACAATGTATCTTGGCCAAATCCACCTACTGGTATGTTTTTGTAGTTGGGAAGGTAATGGAGAACACACTAAACTGAAGACAGACAGCAACCTGAGCTCAGAATGGGGCCCTGGAGTTGTGAGTATAGCAACTCTACCCATTGCTCCACCGCACCACCTCATTAAAAAATACAGCAAGATAGATACTCATATGGTTAGAGGCATACACTGAGTGTTTCACGAAGCTGGAATGTATTGAAACTTGGACAAAATTTAAGCATATTTTCTCTTAAGGCATGCAACGTGTATTAGTATTGCTTTTTGTGTGAATTGCTTTGATGAAGTTGTCTACGGGTTATCACATTGAACAGTCAAATATCAAATGGATTTGTATGTTTGTGTAAAATAGTTAAATGGGTTGTATTAGAAATAATTGAATGTAAATAAGTCAGGCTATTTTATGATGATACATCTGTATATTGCAACAAACATGTATTGCGCTGTAGCTAGCAACAGCAGGCAAATGTGCCATCTACTGTTACAGTATACATATATGACTAGAAATAACCTATGATTTTAGTCTCCACACCTCTACCTTGGGCTCTTTTTTTTTATCCTGCTGTCCATTCAGCCATGTTACCTTGGCACTTTTAAGATGGAATATAAGCCCCCAATGGCAAGCAATTTACATTTTACCATGAGAAGAACTCAACATATTTACGTTGCCAATAATTTATGATTTTTTATGTAATCACTTAGCAACCTAAAATTTCCATTTCAAAACCCTGATCCTGGATAGTCAGATTCACAATTTCCCCCACTGTCTTTGTCCGGTTAAGCAGGTCTAACCATACAACTTTTATAGTGCTACTGTAATATTTGGAACTACAATACAGTATTATACAGTAGCATAATTGAATATGAGTTTGACTAATCTTATGTTTGGTGCAAACAATTTGATTTCTTTATAGGGTTAAAATCCACTGCTGTACTATGACCTGTTGTTAAGCTTAGTGAATACTGAACATATTTGCCTGTGTCATTCATTAGCAAACTCATCTGGCTTTTCTCTGTCTGTGGCTTCACATCCTGCTGATTTTGATAGATCATCCTCACCCCAGCCGGTCCAGTGGAGCTGAGGATTCAGTAGGATTCTCTCTGTGTGAAGCCCAGATGGATGAGGAGGCGGAGGCTGACACCCATCATTGCATTTAAAGGGCATGAACATATGCCCAGGCTTGCATATGCTACTAGCAAAGAACACAGAAAGAGTTTTAATAGAACCTGTGTCATTAATTCCATGCTATGTAAAGTCTGAAAGCTTGTAAACAAATATAAATTGACAATAGTTTCCATTCAGGTAAAAGCATCAGATTGTGTGCAAATTAGATTCAATGTGCAGGCGTCTTATCAAGAGAGCTCTTATTGTTATTTCCAGAAAACAGTAAGATCTGCGTTAATGAACCTTCAGTTTTTATAACTACAAAAAGAGCATGAAAGGGAGGCAGATTCAAAGGGATCCTGCTGGTTTGTGAGTTCAGGTTGAGCCCGAATGAATGATCTGAGCTTGCATCAGCGAAGACCTCTGAGCACCTAGGGGAAATGCTGACTGTGTAGAACAGAGGCTTTCTCTGCTCAGCTGACTCCACTCATTCTTGTCAAGGTAAGATTGCCCTGTGTTTGTCTGTACACGCAGAAAATGTGGGAAAGAACAGTAAAAGCATGGCTTGTGTTCAATCTCTCGTTCTCCTGCCATCGTAGGCGAGTGCGCTCCATCAAGCTAATGAGACAGCAACACCGACTTTAACAGCTGAGCAATTCATCCCCATTTAAATAAAAGAAAAGAAATAGGGGGAAAACTGAGGAGATATGCACACAGTGAAGTTTTCACAGTGACTTTAGCAAAAGATAGGCTGTGAGATGAGAAACCTTGTGACTTTAATGTCAAATGTTTTATACAGGCTCCTGTAGAGCCACATTCTGGCACAGTGTAATGCTAATATGGCATGGTGTCATTAATAATGCAGGCTGAGACTATTTAGGGTTTGAGATTTTCATGCATTTTGCATTGACAAGCCTCAGGGCATTTGTCAAATGAACTCCATATTGATTTGTTGATATTTATTACAAAGCTTCTCTTTTTTATTGAATTGAAAGTTATTCAGAACACAAGGGATACAATTACATGTTTCAGTGAATGCACAATGATTCATTTAATTCAGGTACTATTTGTTGAATGTCAACTACAATCTCTTTAATTCTCATGTACAGTGCTTTTAAAACTTGACTCTTTTAATATTAACAGACCAACTATATGCCAAAGAAAAATATTTTTATCTAATAAACATAGTTCCCTTTTGATATTACACTGGTACTGTGTCGCTAGACGCTATGGGGAAAACTCCTTTTTCTCTGATGAATGAAGCCTTTACAATCACGCAGTGAAACTGCGTGGCCATTGGTTCGTGCAGCGCAATAAAGCGAACCAATGGCTCGGCAGCGGAACTGCTGATACTAGCTCGTCCCCTGCCGCCATCCGGCAGGCTAAAAAAAGCAAAAGAGCTAAAAGAGCAAAAAGAGCTAAAAGAGCCTTTTTTCTCTAAAAGAGCTTTTTCTCCTCTAAAAGAGCAAGCGAAGTCGTGGCACGCTCCCTATTGGATGGAGAGCAAAGGTCGCGCATACCTCCAAACCATGCAGGACGTCTATCCTTGCTGGACAAGCTTACTCCTCCGCCGTGCAGGTGGTCTCAGCTCTGCACTCCATGGCCGTGCTCCAGGTCTTTCAGGCCAAACTCCTCCAAATTATGGACAAGTCAGGGCCCGATCCTGCAGCTTTTAAGGAGCTGTGTCGAGTCGCACCAGAACGTGCGCAAGCCATACAGCAGCTCGCGGCCTCCTTCAAAATTGGAGCCCTTCGCCCCCTCAAAACGTTTCAAAGGATGCTACGCCTCATGGCCTACGCATCACCAGTACTACGGTTGGGCCTGCTTCGCATGAGACCCCTTCAGTACTGGCTGAAACCGCTAGTGCCGCCCAGTGGGTGGCGTAACGGTTGCCTTCGTATCAGGGTAACCCAGGCCTGCGTAGTGGCTCTGGCCCCCTGGAAGGACTCCCAATGCTTCAAACAGGGCGTAACCACAGGCATTGTTCACAGAAGGAAGGATGTCTCGATGGACGCTTCCAACACGGGTTGGGGAGCTCTGTGCGAGGGCAAAACGGCCTTTGGCTCCTGGTCGGTCGCAGAAGGTCGGCTACACATCAACTACCTCGAGATGGCGGCAGTATGTCGAGCCCTTCAGACCTTCTTGCCTTCTTGACCTGAAGGGGCACCACGTGCTAGTCCGCTCAGACAGCATGACGGTGGTCGCCTATATAAATCGCCAAGGCGGGCTCTCCTCGAAAGCCTTTTTCGAGATGGTAAAACGGCTCTTGGAGTGGACACATCTCAATCTGCGGTCGTTGAGGGCAGCACATGTCCCTGGCGTGCTGAACCGAGGAGCAGACATGCTATCTCGGAGCAACGTCCCCTCAGAGGAGTGGATGCTCCACCCACAGACGGTTCAGAAAATCTGGGAGGTCTTTGGCAAGGCAGAGGTCGACCTCTTCACCTCAAAAGACAACTCTCACTGCCCGATGTTTTTTTCGAAGAACAAGGATGCGTTGGCCCACGATTGGCCCAACCTCCTCCTGTATGCTTTCCCCCCGATCGCTCTGATCCCTCAGGTAAACAGACAAATCAGGGACCACAAACACAGAGTCCTTCTAGTGGCCCCACTCTGGAGGAACCAACTTTGGTTCTCGGAGCTATCTCAGCTGCTTACAGCAGCCCCGTGGCCCATTCCCCTGAGGCAGGACCTCCTCTCTCAGGGGAACAGGACAATTTGGCACCCCCAACCCGAGTTGTGGGTGTTGCACCTTTGGGCTCTTGACGGGCTCTTGATCAGTAGATCTCCCTGAAACTGTCCTAAATACTATATCACACGCTAGAGCCCCATCCACGAGACGCCTCTATGCCCTTAAATGGTCGGTCTTCTCTGCCCGGTGTGCATCCCGAGGCGAAGACTCTATTTCCTGCGACATATCAGTGACTCCCCTTCCACACTCAAGGTCTATGTGGCAGCTATAGCTGCTTCCCATGCTTTTATAGCAGGACAGTCTGTGGGCCGGAACAACCTAGTTGTTCGTTTCCTGAGGGGTTCCAGGAGGCTTAATCCGCCCCGGCCCCCTACCGTCCCTGTGTGGGACCTGCCCATGGTCCTGAGGGCCCTCAAGGGGTCCCCTTTCGAGCCACTACAATCTGTGGACCTAAAAACCCTATTGTTAAGACCGCCCTGCTACTGGCGTTAGCATCGGTCAAACGAGTAGGTGACTTACAGGCGCTCTCTGTGAGCCCCGCCTGCCTCAAGTTTGGGCCTAACGACTCCAAGGTCGTCCTAAAGCCGAGGCTTGGTTACTTTCCTAAGGTGCTCTACACCCCATTTAGAGCACAGGTTATCACTCTCTTGGCGCTTCCTCCATCGGAGGAAGACCCGGAGTTGAACCTTCTCTGCCCTGTCAGGGTGCTGAGAATCTACATCGAGCGTTCTGCTCCATTCAGGCAGTCGGAACAACTCTTTGTGTGCTTTGGCGGCCGCACCAAGGGATCTCTGGTCACAAAGCAGAGAATTTCTCGATGGCTAGTTGACGCTATTGTGCTGGCATACTCCTCCCTGGGCCTCCAAAGCCCCATAGGAGTTAGAGCCCATTCCACTCGGGGCGTGGCCTCATCTTGGGCATGGTCTAGCGGGGCGTCCATGGCAGACATTTGTGCAGCGGCCGGCTGGGCCTCGTCGTCCACGTTCGCCAGGTTCTATAGCCTGGATGTTCCGGCCTTGCAGGCTCGGATCCTATCTGCCTGAGGGGCACACTCTTGTTTTTGACAGGCGTATTTCTTGTGCGTTCTTGGCCCTTTCTAAAGTGCTGAGACGTCACAGGATCATTTTGGAACAATTATCCTAGGCTGGGCTGACCTGGGTGGGTTCAGCCCTCTTGCCTCCTGCGGGTTTCACCCTTCTTAAATTGGTCCCTCTGAGCCTTATTGCTCAAGGCTAGTTCATGCCCTTCGTTCCACTTTCATGGCACGGCGTGACTGTATTGGTTCCCCGTAGCGTCTAATGAAGCAGTACGAGTGTAGTATCGAAAGGGAACGTACTCGGTTACTGACGTAACCTCGGTTCCCTGAGATACGGGAACGAGTACTGCGTTGCAGGCCGTGCCATGATGTTGCACAACTCAGAGTTGTCGCTTCAGTCGATTCGACCTGAGATCCTATAACGCAACGCCCATTCTGGCGGGCCTCCTTGCGCGTGCAGTTCCGCTGCTGAGCCATTGGTTCGCTGTATTGCACTGCACGAACCAATGGCCGTGCAGTTTCACTTCGTGATTGTAAAGGCTTCAGTCATCGGAGAAAAAGGAGTTTTCCCCATAGCGTCTAGCGACGCAGTACTCGTTCCCGTATCTGAGGGAACCGAGGTTACGTCAGTAACCGAGTACGTTTTCTTTGGCATATAGAACCAGCAGGCTCAGGGCCAGCTTCTTCCCCACAACCATTACCCTGCTAAACTCTGTCTATAATCATCCTGCAGTTCAGTCCTCATATTCTGTAGTATCTCTGTATAATTGAAGATTCATAGTATATATCTTTGGTTATCTTTATATGTCTGTACATTATCTGTATATACATTGTATTAGAGTTTTTCTATTGTAACAGTGTAATCTAATATTATACATTATCCATGACTACATAGTTGCCAAATATATGAGACAGTTTTAAAGTAAGATTCAGCTAGAAATTATTTGTGTGTGTGATTTCTTATTATTTCCATTTATGTTTCAGGTGTTCTGAGGCAATACTATGTTTATTTACAACTTCTTTGTATGAGAATTAACACCCAATTAACAGATCTCTTCTTCGCCTTAAGCTAGAGGGGCGCCTATGTTCACACTACAGCACCTTGTTTCAAAATATACATATAATATGCCTCTCTAACCAGCAGTTCATTGTTTCTCTCTTCACATGTAACAAATAAAACAAACATGTGAGTAACACACTGGAAAACTCTTGCAACACCTGTGAATGAGTGTAACCTTTGGAGATGTGTTTTGACTGACTGTCACTGATGCACTAAACAGAGTAACGTGTTATGACTGGTGCTTTGTAAACAAGTGCATCTCCATCCAGAGGCAATTTGTAATAAGGTTTTTAAAGTGTTTTCTCTTTATTTATTTATCCATATTTTAGCAGAATAAAAGCTTTGGGGTAGAGGAGGAGGGAAGAATGAGCAAACTTACTGAGTGAACTCACTTATATACAGCTGTATGTATATGTATGTATGTATGTATGTGTGTATATATATATATATATATATATATATATATATATATATATATATATATATATATATATATATATATATATATATATATATATATATACACACACACACACACACACACACACACACACACACACACACACAGCTGTATATATGTTGACTTATACATTACTGATTCAGTACAAAAACTTTTTAGATTTCCAAACATTAGTTTTCCAGCACAAAATTAAATGTTACAGAAAAATGTTTGTATGTCAGTAATGAAAGCAGCATATTACATAAGAGACCACTTTTCAGACAAAAAAACATAATGAAGGCTGCTCGGTTTTGCTGCAAAAATAAGAAGCAAGTGTGACAGTCAAAGTCTCCAGAAGAACTGTGGCTGGTTCTGTAAGATGCTAAGTAAAACTTACAGCTCATTTCCTTATAAAACTGCACAAATTGTACCCGAGACTACTCTTTTTTTTAAAGCAATATTGACTTTGTTTCATGTATTACTGTTTACTGGTCTTTATAGTATATTTTTTTAAATGTAGAAACATTTAATTTCATTATTTTTGAAGCCATCTTTGCTCTACAGCATTTCTTTGCATGTGCCTAAGACTTTTGCACAGTAGTGTGTGTGTGTGTGTGTGTGTGTGTGTTCACCTACACATTCATGCAATTAACAATCGTGTGGCAGCAGTACAATGCATAAAATCATGCACATATGGGCCAGAAGCTTTGGGTAATACTCACATAAACCATCAGAATGGGGGAAAAATGTGAACTCAGTGATTTTGACCATGGCACGATTGTTGGTGCCACATGGGCTGGTTTGAATATTTCTATAACTGCTGATCTCCTGGGAATTTCACACACAACAGTCTCTAGAGTTTACTCAGAATGGTGCAATAAAGAAAAAGCGAGCTCCAGTGAGCAGCAGTTCTGCGGATGGAAACGCCTTTTTGATGAGAGAGGTCAACGGAGAATGGCCAGACTGGTTTGAGCTGACAGAAAGGCTACAGTAACTCAGATTACCACTCTGTACAATTGTGGTGAGCAGAAAAGCATCTCAGAATGCAAAAGTGTCGAACCTTGAGGCAGATGGGCTACAACAGCAGAAGACCATGTCGGGTTCCACTTCTGTCAGCCAAGAACAGAAAGCTGAGGCTGCAATGCACACGGGCTCACCAAAAAATGTTTTTTGCTGAGGCATACAGATGGTAGGGTCAGAATTTGGCACTAACAGCATGAATCTGTGGACCCTTGAGCCATTGCCTTATGTAAAGAAGTGTGGGCCAAAATTTCTCAAAAACAATGTAAGAGATTGATAACTCCTACAAAAAACAATTACTTTGCTTAAGTTATTGTTACTAAAGGTTGTTGTACATATTACTCAGTTATAGGGTGTACTTATTTTTTCCCCCACCAGGTTTCTGAATGTTGGTTTACTTTTTGGAAAAAATGATTATATATTGAAAAACTGATTATATTTCTGTTGTGTTTTTTGTTGTCAACTGAGGTTATTTGTTTGTTTAAAGAAGTTGGTGAGGACCACACAACTGTTACTTAGGCTCTGTTATTTAGGAATAGTCTGATAAATAAAAATATAGAAGTGTCTAACCCCTCTCTCAAGTTTCTCATTGTTACATCATTGATAAATTAGTTCACTGTTTATTAAGCCAATTAATAGTATTTAACAACGAGTCATTGAGCACACTGACAAACCTCATTATCAGTCAAATGCTCTTGTAATAACCAACAGTTAGTAGACAGTTAATGAGAATATAGAGTCTCCAATGTTAGACTAAATTATCAATTAAAATTTTATGCAATGGCTCATTGCTGAATACTTACTATATTGATGCATAGTTTGACTAGTCTATGAAATATGGGTTTTTAACAGTATAATTACTTATTCATTTGCAACCCTTGTAAGTGTAAACAGTTATCAGTAATAATAATTAGCATAGCATGGGCTATGCATTTCTTAGGAAACAGGCCTATTTTTGTGATTGGTTCCATATGACCCTGTTTCAACATGATGCATTAAACAAGAATATTCTGTTGTTTTTTTTCTAATTTTTGTTTTTGCTTATGAACACAAAATAGGTAAAGATCAAATGATCTGATTGTACAATTTAGAAAAACTCACATATTAGCAATATAAGGGCATCTTGTTTATATTTTACAAGAACAATAGTTATTCTAACATTAGCTACCTAACTCAACTCTGAGAAAAATTCAAATGGAATTTTTGCTGTAACATCCAGACGGGCCACAACTACATTTTTTTTTTTTCTATGCTTGTGAATATTTGTGCTGCAGCCTGGGAAAACACGTTGAATGTCACATTCTGACAAACAGCCAAAAATGGGTTTTGACCAAAAGTTTTATTCTGCCTTTAATATACTTTGATACCTCAACATTAAGAAAATCCAGGTAAATAAAGAGCCAGCTTAACAAATGCAACTGTAAAAATGATTAGTCTGACTAAAGGAGATATTTTAATTGCTAGCTCGGTAGTTAATTGGTAGTTAATTTCTTCATGCAGTGAATATTATGCTTAGATCAAGGTGGTGGCTATGTGCCATAAAACACCATCTGTCAAATTGTCTGTGATGCACGTGTCGTCAGTTACGCTGTAGAGACACCAGATTAGATCAATGCAAATAAATAGGAGTTGCTATTTATAGTTTATATTCACTAGTGTACTTCAGTGCAATTGTAATGGAAACGTTAAATGATATTTTCTACATTTTCACTTGTGGGTATAATCAGATTTTAAAATGCTGTAACGTTACTTGTGGTGGAGATGGTGCAAAAGAGAAACAGATATCAACAAGATTTAAATAGTAGAAAATGATAAAATTTGAACATGTGAAGGGTTCTCCAACTCCTTCTAAAAGCTGATATATACACTCACTGATCATATTATTAGGAACGCTATACTAATACTGGGTAGGGCCTCCCTTTGCTCTCAAAACAGCCTCAATTCTTCATGGCATGGATTTCACAAGACATTGGAAACATTCCTTGGGGATTCAGGTCCATGTTGAAAAGACCGCATCATGCAATTCCTGCAGATTTTTCAGGGGCGCTTTCATGCTGCAAATCTCCCGTTCAACCACATCCCAAAGGTGTTCTATTGGATTCAGATCCGGTGACTAGGAAGGCCACTGAAGAACATTGGACTCATTGTCATGTTCATGAAACAAGTTTGAGATGACTTTTGCTTTGTGACATGGTGCTTTATCATGCTGGAAGTAGCCATTAGACAGTAAGACATTAGATGGGTAAATTGTGGCCACAAAGGGATGCACATGAGCTTTTCTGCTCACCACAGTTGTACAGAGTGGTTATCTGACTTACTGTTTTCTTTCTGTCAGGCCGAACCAGTGGGGACATTCTCCATTGTCCTCTCTCATCAACAAGACGTTTCCGTCTGCAGGACTGACGGTCAGTGGGTGTTTTTTCTTTATTGCTCCATTCTGAGTAAACTCTAGAGACTGTTGTGCATGAACAGTTATAGAAATATTAGCAGTTATAGAAATATTCAAACCAGCCCATTTGGCACCAACAATCCTGCAAGGGACAAAATCACTGAGATCACATTTTTGCCCATTCTGATTGTTGATGTGAATATTACCTGAAGCTGCTGGCCCGCCACATGATTGGCTGTTTAGATAATTGCATTAATGAGTAGGTGTAGAGGTGTTCCTAAAAAGTGTTTGTTGAATGTGTGTGACTGTGGGATTGAAATGCAGAAAAAGTAGTCAAATCTACTCTAATCTGCTGCTTATTGAGGACTGTCATCTCTTATTTTGCTATGGAAGCTCATTCTCAAGACGTGTTGGTGTTCTTAAGGGAACAGCAATGGATTATGGATCAGGTCAAGAAGACAGTGAAGACAGTGTCCAAAACTTCAAGAGGCTGGAGGCCTGAAGTGGCCTGAGGCAAGCAGACACCTCTGGACAATCTATTGCCAGTGTGAAAATATATACCAGGGCCTTAAAATTATATAGTAATTATTTGTATGCGGGCGTATTTACTATGTTGTTGATGGTAAATTTGTTTTAAACATATACTGGTTAATAACAATAGACAATAAGACAATAAATAGTAAATCTATTCTGAATCCTGAAATTTATATAAAATGAGCTATGGCCATTTTGGCTAAGGCCACAGTCATAAAAAGTCACTGTTAAAAAAATCAGATATGACTGTGAGTAAATAATATTAAAAGTAAGTAAAGTGAAAAAAGTAAAGTGTAAAAACTGTGTGTACTGTTAAAATAAAAATCTGTGTAAATGATAGTCCTAATGCCTTAAAAAACTAAAAGAAAATCAATGAAAATCTTTAGCAATCTAAATAGTGTGTGAGCTAAACTCGAGCGTTGTACTGTAAATTTGTGATCCACTTAACAAAAAACCCTGCCATGTTAACATGTACAATAATGAGTATAACAGTTTATTAGTGCCAGCATGCCCAATTGCAAATGAAATACACGCCCCAGCTCTCCAGCATGACATGAGCATCATCTCTCCTGAAGCTCTTAAGTAGCCTCTGAAGCTGCAGCGCAACAGTGTTGGGGTGAAATATTCTTGTCCAGATCAATACACTTACTGATTGAACTGAATCCTCGAATCAATAACACTGTGTTTTGAGTGTATTAAAGTAATTAGATTGAGGAATTAGTGCATCAGTACAAACCACTGTGTCTTTCTTATACATTATCGGTAGGAGACATTCTTTCTTCTCTAATGCTCGTTAAAATTAGAAGGATGAGCAAGAAAAGTTGTCAACAGGCAAAGAAAGAAGTTTTAGTTTTGACAATTTTGTTTATTTGTTCATTTAAGAAACTGCTTTCTGCATTTTCTATTTTCAGCTGTCTAAAGAGATTTTATACTGTCTAACTGATGTCATGGATCAGGTACAGAACATCAGTAATGACTATGACAAATCATACATTTTAATGGTGAAAAGTGCTTTCAACAAATATATCTTTTCATAAGGCTGAAATAAGCAAAAGAACAAGTTAGACGCAATGAAAGCAAGTCAAGCTCAAAACAGAAAACCATCAAATAACTTTCGAGGCCAAACTTTTACTTCAACTAGTTGAAGTAACAGATATTCAGTGTCTTTACTTCAACTAGTTGAATTAATGCACGAAACTTTGTGCATGCAAAACAGACAACAGAACAGACAACACAAATATTATTTTTACTAACTGCTCAAGTCCGAGACACATCCAAGTAAATATGCCAATACATCCAAGACACAATTCCATGTCAGTACAGAAAATGTGTTTCGAGACTGGACATAAGTCTAAGATTATATAGGTAAGATTATATACCAGGTTGCTGAACTGCTATATATCTGCTGAATATTTAGCACATGTTCACCCATAAAGAAGGTGGTTATTTAGAAATCAGAGTTGCCAGATCAGAATGTGTCCAATCCAGTCATTTCAAATCTTCTGAAACAGCTACAAATCATGCATCTCAAATCGGCCTGGTTACTTTAAATACTTTAAATATCAGCACAAGCGTATGTTTCAAAGATTAATGTGTTTTTAAAAAATTCAAACTTTTAAGACCCAATCTGGCAACCCTGGTGCAAATGCTTGCTTTTAATCAGAATGTGAAGTGTAACGGTATAGTACACAGCAGTTAGAATTTGTCTGGAATTATCTGCTAGTACCTGCTCCTATATGCAAGGACCCATACATAGACTAAGGCATCTTCGGGGGCGGTACCTACTATCCCCATATCAGGTTGATGTAGCGATTTGGATGCAATGTAATAAATACTTCAACCAGCTTGTCGCCCTGCCAGTTGTTGAAGACCCTCACTGTTAGCCAAGGTCAGGGGGGTCCTTGTTACCAGCAGACGTGGTTATGGGATTTGGCCAGTCAGATATTGCACATGATGGTGTAAGAAATTCGTCTCGAATTATTTTTGCACATGGAAGGAATCTTCTACAAGTAAACATGTACAGTGTGAAGTGCACATAAATACAAAAAGAAGGTATTCATTTTCCAATATATTTTATGCTTTAATATTTTTAGCCCAATTCAACCCATAATAATGCTGCTGAACTGCTGCGCTAGCATTATTTCTCAGAATGGAAGTGAATAACGGTGTTACTGTCAGTTATGGTCTCTGTGATGCCTCCTGATGATATTTCATATTTAATAGAGGAACATATAAAAGAGAAATTAAATAATAGTAATTTCTTAACAAACACAGTACAGGATTTCTGCCATCCATGCGCACCTGATCCCTGCACAGCAAGGAAATCTACAGCTCCCTTCCTGTTGTTCATTACAATGCTCTGTGAGTGAGCAGACATTTCCAACTGAGTGTGGTCTGAGTAAAATGCAGCAAGAATATGTGATGCAAGAATCCATCATACTGCTAAAGTGACTTATCAAAATTCAGGCAATTTTTGCTACAGTCAGGTCTGACTGTCTAAGAAGCTGTGATGATCCTTTAACATCCTCGCTTGACACCAAAGACACAGCTTGTGTTGCACACCTGCATTCTTACTGCTATTAAAAGGGTGCTCTCTCTGATAGTCATGCCTACAATCAGTCTAGGCATATATATAAAACACACACACACACACACATTGCAAAAATGGTAAGGGAAGTTTTGTGCAGGTCAACGACTTTTTAATGGTCATGGCTAGAAAGTCTTTATTATAACTGTTGTGGCACACAAATGATGTGGTCTGACATTTCAATTTGAAGTCTGCTCTTATCATTGTTCTCCTGCCTGTTAAATGACATTTCCAATACCAGGGTTGTCGAACACTTTCCTGTTATAGCTGAGTGGAAGTACCCTGTCCTTATAGGTCTTTCAAGCAATATAAGGTCACTGAAAATGAAACAACCCATGGCATAGGAAATTTCTTATTTGTTAGGTGCTTTTGAAATGTGTTAATTTTACAGCAACTATACCTGTTTTATAAAGAATTAGAATGTTTTGTAAATGTGTGTAAAGTCCTCAGCTCTGTTGCCCTTCCCATAATTGTGGTGAAGTGATCTTCAAAGAGGCAGCTGCATGAAAGAACATCTGATTTATTGTTCGATCATTGTACTGACAAGGTGATGGGATACACTGTGAGATTTCCAAAGCCCAATAATCCATTATAATTATAAAAGATTTGAAAATACCACAGTACAAAAGGATAAAATGTAATGGAATAAAATTACTCACGGTTGTAACCATGAATGATAAATGCTTTTGTCCATCATTAGGGTGAGAATCAAAAACTGCTTTCTTTATTTTTTTCACCTCACTAGCTAGCTCTCATCTATCACATGACAGCTTCCAACTGGCAAGGGTGGGACAAGCATGTGCTCCATGACACTTACCACATCTTTTCGAAATGCTGCTCATGCTGTAAAAAATTTAAAAACAGTTGTCTTTACTCAAATACGTAAATTAGATTCTCAAATCAAAGTTTGCCTAACTCAAAATTTATTGTTTTGATAAGAATAAAATAAACAATTAGGTCAGTTGTTCTCCGCAGGCTCAGACAAGGCTTTTCTGTCCGAAACGTCATGTACACACACACGCAAACAGCTTTGGCAACAGATGTGAGCGAATGCATTGAGGAGAGCATATTGGATTTTTGGATTTTGCCTCCTACTGAGGTTAATAGCCAGCTATAAAATTATGTGGTAAAGTTAACAGTAGCATTGCATTTTAATATTAGCTTATCTTAGCAACATCATGTAAATATTTTACCTTCATGACAACTCATCAGTGTTTTCTAACTATAGCTATAGAAGTTGTAACTATAGGTATCTAGCCATATGTCTTCAATTTTAATTAATTTAAAGCAGAAAAGTTATCTACCTGTTAACCATGTTAATAACTTGCTTACTATAAGATTGTATATCTAGCGCTAGCTTGTGGGTTATTTTGTTCTCCGTCTGTCAGATGTTGATGAGTGCGAATAAATTAGCACTCTGTTGAATGTTTTCCTCGGCCAGCTGGGCTAAAGTGGCACATAATTTGTAGCCAGCTAGCTATGTGGGTGGTTCACCAGAAAAGAACGAACATACCATGTCCCAAATAATGTATTAGTAATTTAATATACATCCTACAGTGTGTGCTTTTCACACCTAACTTTACCTAGCTATGTTAGCAAACTTAGAAAAAGTGGACACATCAACTCTCCAGCATAAACTTGCATCACTTTTTCTTTGTATGCAATCTGTCCTGCATGTCTCTAGACATGCAAGACAAAAAAATAATTGAGGAGATAAATGATAGTTTGCTTTAAGAGAGTTCATGTACATCAAAGTCTAAAGGACATTCATACCAAACATAACAAGGATACTGATGACTTAACTGTTCAAGAAGAAGTAGAATCCATTTTTAGGGGAAATACTTTACTTGAAACAACTTAAAAAAAAAAAAAAGACATTTTGTCCACTGATTTCAGAAGGAGTAATTACTTTAAAGACAATTTTCCAGTAATTGAACCAACTGAGTATCTTTTAATAGACAGAATAAGAATTCTTTCACATATACCGGTATCTTAAGTATCCACCTGCTTAGCTGACAGGATGTGTTGGACATCATTCAGTTTAATCAGGAAACTGTACCTGGTTTTTACCAGTCATTTCGAGATGGAAAGCATAGAAAGTAAAACTTTTTGGTGAGGAAGAATTTAGCATTGATGTTGCACTATATATTGATGTGTAAAATTTGAAAAAAATATTAAAAATATAAAATCAAGGAAAAAACATGAAATCACTCTAGCGGCTCTGGGTAAGAGTGATGATGTAAAATTGTTTGGGTTTGACAAATTTCTTGACACCTTAGTTAAAGATCTTGCAATTCTAGAGAGGTGTAGGAACAGTGTATTTGTGCTTGTGTATCTGTTTGTGCAGACAATCTTGGAGCACATAGCCTAGCTGGTTTCCAAGAGAGTTTCTCTGTACCAGATTTTTGTAGATTCTGTTTAATTCTTTGAGGGAGTTTAGAAGATACCCCATACCATAACTTTCAACTGAGAACTCTAACAAGTCACTCTAACATGTCAATGGTGTTAAGAGTGAGTGTGTGCTAAGCAAGCACTTAAAATATTTCCACCCAGTCACAAGCCTGGGAGATTCGCATGGATCTCACATTCTCAGAAGAACCTTTGAGCTACTACTTGAGAAGCTTCCTTACGTGCAGCTATATCCCAAACATCATTACTTGAAACATTAGCCACATCTAATTAAGTGTTTTGGACCACTGATGGAACTATGGACCATGAGATTTGAAGCATAGCTTTTTTAAGAAGGGAGTCAATTACACCCATAATTTTAAGAATTTTCTTCTGACTCTTGCCTGTAGACACCAGTTAATGGTTGCATACCATCTTGACGGCTTTCATCTCCTTAAGACACGTCTGCATGTGGTGAATTTTAAAGTTGTTAATACTCTTTCTTTAGACATATCATGGAGATCTGCAATACAGAAGAAGTTTCAACATCATAAAGTGTCATTGGCCTCTAATATAATGGAATTATGCAGATCATTATGATCATTTCTGAAGGACAGTGTGGGGGACTGCCTGACTGTAAGGCAAGATTGCAAAGATTGCAAAGGTTGTTGTTGAGAAGGATGTGGAGTTTCTCTTCAAAAACTTGCCATCCTGGTATGTTGATCATATGAACTAAATATCAAAGATCATTTGTACGAAAGGAAAGTCCATATGCTGTAAAGCAAGTCCTAAGTCTTGATGATGTCACTGATTTTCCACCTTGGCAGCATACCCAGTGAGAGGGAAGCTGTTCGTATGACTGAAAAATTCCTGGTCCATTAATTTGCAAGTATTTTTAAAAGCAACATAAAGCCTGCTTTGAACTTGAGGATCTTATTTGTCTATGTCATCTCTTGACACACCATCTATGTCCAGTTCATCTGATTCTCCAAGTACACCATCAATGAATATGTGCCAGAGCTCTCGGTGGCCAAAAGTACAGTACAAAAAAGATTCCTTTGGATGTTACAAGGGACATGAAAATTTATATTTTAGACAAAATTGCACAGGCTGTGTTCATTGTGACCGCTTATCCTACTAAACATGAGGTAGATTCTGTTGCAATGGTACTCATCCTGAGACACCTCTGAGCTAGGTATAGGAGAAGGGTGGCATGGATGGAGATGCCATGGATGGAGAGTAAAAACTTCATGATAGGAAATTACTGAACTAAATTATGCAATGCAGGCTGCAAAGGAGTGATAGCAAATGCAAGGAAGGGAAGCCATAAGAACTGAGAACTGAGTCTTAAAAAACCCAGAAGAGTTGAGGTGAATTTCTTGCCTGACCACCCAGCTAGGCAGAGTGAAGACTCCCTGGAACAGGAGAATGAGGTAATGAGAACAGAGCTGGAGAAAAGGAATCCAGACATGAGCTTTGTATTTAAATGCAAGTATGGACCGGACATTTTCCTTACATTGGAAGGAAGTAATTGAGCAGGAACCACCAATTGCCCTCGTCAGAGATCGATGGCCAGAACTCTTTTTGGAACATCAGATCAATTTTTTTTTTAATTAAAAGATCCTGGGTCCTTGTAACTAACTCTGACTCTACTGATCATGATCATACTCTTCCCCCATTCCTCTATTTTTTTCTCTCCCCCTCTTTCTCTGTCTCTCTAGATATGCTGCAATTTTCAGAGAATAACCACAGTCAACCTAGAGAGACAGTTTCTTGGTGCACTGGACATATATGCACCAAAGATCCTCAAAATGTACAGTTAGAAGAGGAACCTATGGAGAGAATATGCAGGCTCTTCTTGATGAGCTTGATGAACAGGTATATTATTTAAACCTAGTTAATCCTGCCTGTTCTTCAGCTTGCTGTTACTAAGTTGTAACTTGGGGCTTTGACGTTTTTTACTGTGCTGTTTATTTAATGTAGTTTAAGTCCACATTAACACTTTTAGGTAGGTACTACGAAGTGTTGTATTTCAGCTGCTCTTTGCTGGTTTGCTTCTTCCAGACATCATGATGCACAGAAAGGCTGCAGCACTTAAAGCTCTCCCACTATTTTTAAGAGAGGTTGAGGCAAATTCAGTCCTGAAGACCTGCTTGGTAAATACACATTCTATTTTTGACTTGATAGTTCTGCAAAAAATAATCATCATCATCACACTGCCCAGCAGGTGACTAGCTATTGTTGTCTATTCTAGCTGATTCCTGAAATATGCATATTTTTTTTTTACTTAATGTTTCCAACAGGGTACTGATCCTAAAGAGAGGTACATAAAAGATGTCAAAGTGGTCATCCCGACTGTGATGGAAGATGAGGGAGGCGCTCAATCTTCACCACCAGACATTATTGGCTTCGCCATTGTCCTTGAGGAAAATGTCATTGTTGAGAGCGACTACCAAGTGCATTTCTTCTCCTGTTCAGCCTTTTATAGGCCCTGAACATTGAGTACCCAAAAGATATGAAATACACCTTTAAGGTAATACAGAAAGTCTTTTTAGGGCTTGGCACCAACTGCTCAGCAAGAGTGCAATCTCTTAAAAACAAGCTCTTGCTGTAATGTCCTGAGATTTTTTTTTTCTGTATGAATTGCTTGAGAAAAAGAATTTCAGC
>CM040979.1:12678130-12698735 GCA_022985145.1 Pangasius djambal | reverse complement strand
TTCAGGGTCTCTGGTTCAATCCTGAGCTTGACTTATTCTCTGTGCAGAGTTTTGCGTGTTTTTCCTGTGTCTATGTGGGGTTCCTCTGGGTTCTCCAGTTTCCTCCTACATACCAAAAACATGCCAGTAGGTGGACTGGCTAAGATAAATTGCCCCTAGGTGTGAATGAGTGCGTGCACGTGTATGTATAGTGCTCTGTAATGGTTACTGAATGTGAGTGGGTGGTTCATACAGACAGTGATTCATACATACAAGCTTAACAAAGTAATGTGTTCAGAATTATAAATACACTACATTCATCTATACAGTAATTATAGTGTATGCAAGTGTTTAGTATCAGTAAACAAATCAAATTATCCAATTATGTCTTCATGTTGCAAAATACTGTAAGCAAAAAGATGTGTTTTATCTGTCCATCTTTCCATAACTAATGTCTGCACATTCCCGGTTTCTTATTTATATTTCATGATGTTCTTTGTTGTGAGATGAGCATTATTATTATTATTATTATTATTATTATTATTATTATAATGCATGCAGGCACCCCACTGAGTCCCTCTGTGTGCTGCAGCAGTACTTATGAAAGCAGATGACAGATATCATCTTGTCCCAGGTCTACTCATAAAACCAGAGCTGTAGTCCATACTTTCCTGGAATTTCACCATGTCCCCCAATGTGCTGCTCTACCATCCACCATTAGTTCACCAGTCAGGTCTATTTCACAAACAAACTAATATTGAAGAAGAAACTATACTAAAATGGCAAATCAATCTCTGCACAATTACTAGCCAAGATGAAATTTCTGCATGGAATAGCACCGTCTTTACCCAGCTTACATCTCTCCCTCATATTATTACTCTACACTATCAACAGCTGAGTGCTGCACTGCTCAGCACAAATTCACCTCCAAAATTACTATGTTGAGTTTATTGCCTTTCTGCTCTCAGCAAAAGATTGGCTGGCTCAAAATAGGCTGAAAAATACAGCCTTCTGTGACTACAGGTGTTTAAAAAAAAAAAAAAACACCACCGTTTTGGTCAAAAGTTGATTATATGCACACTTTTTACAGTGAGGCTGTAAGTCGTACTTTGAAATATTAACATATTGATCTTCGCCAAATGTATATAAATATATACACATATAAATAAGTATACAAACATAAATATAAATGTTACGTGATAAAAATATAAAGTACACTGCTATTTCACATTTTCAAGAATTCATCTTTAGCTACAGGTGACTGCAGTGCTTTAAATCAATATTTCAATGGACCTGCAACCATGACAATCATGTTCCTGCTTAACTTTTTTTTTTTTTTTTTTTTAAATGCCTCCACCACTCACTGTTCATTCTGTTTTGGGGTTGCCAATCCATCCGATCATTAAATTTTTTTTTTTCTGAGATTCGAGATTGTCATTAGCCTGATATCTCAAGAACGAGTGACTGAATGTTTGTAGGATTTATTTGGAATTATTACTGTAACCAGCAGATGAACTGATTTAGAGTTTGGAATTGAGCCAAACAGGGTCAAGGTCACAGCAAGGTCAAATTTCTGAAATAGTTTTTCTTTAATAGCTTCCTTCCTGTTTGAAGTATATTTTAAGGGTATTTCTGGCATGCAAATTAGTAACAAGAAGGAAGACTTGGCAGCGGCATCCCCATCGACACCACTGGCATCGGGTTCTACTTGTTCTCTTCCTGTTCTTTTCTTATCTTTTTCTCTCCTTTTCTTAGGGGTTGCTTTTCTAATCCAAAAAATATAATTTTATATATGGCTAACAAAGTCCTTATTATTGTCCTCCAAACGTGTGAGTTGTCCTCCAAACAGGTGGTGGGTTTTTAAAAAAAAAAAAAAAAAAAAAAAAAAGAAAGAAAGAAAGAAAAAAGAAATTATGTTCAAAAGATGTTCAAGCCTGAAATATACAGTATGTTAGAGATTAAGTGCCCTTTAAAACAGTGTTACTGCTTCCTTTATCCAATATCAGGTGGGGTTTCACCTTGAGTAAACACTATTCACAGATCTGGGTTCCCGCTTTGCGTTAACTGTGCACATTTCCCCACCACAATAAGCCATACGCAGTTGGTGAAGGTGATAGAGAGCCAGGAGTATTTGAGTCTTCATCACCACTGAATAATTCAGCACACATTGTGGCACAAAGAACCATAAACTGCATGCAGAGAGAGAATCAGGTAGCAGGGGAGTAAAAGAACAAACAGGACGCAGAATATGTCTTAAATCATTTGCTTCTGAATGGAGCTTTGTAGTACTTTCCATAATGTGCAGAACTTATGCTTCTCGCATAGGGTGCATGCGATAACATTTTTTTTTTTTTTTAGATCCTTCACATCTATATAAAGATCCTTCAGATCCTTCACATCTATATAAATTACATTTTCATTCTACATTTCTGGTAGTTGCGCAACACATTAGTGCTTTTGTATGTCAGTGTTTGCACATAGCTTTATAGCAATATATACAGTGGATATAAAATGTCTACACATTCCTGTTAAATCTGCGGTTTTTTTGATGTGTAAAAAAAAAAAAAAAAAACGAAACCAGGATAAAATCATGTCAGATCTTTTTCCACCTTTAATGTAATATAGCCACCAACAAAATTTAAATTAAAACAAACAGAAACAAAGAAGAATATAAACATTTTGGAATGGCTCAGTCAGAGTACAGATCTAAATCCTATCCAAAGGTTGTGGAGTGACGAAGGATGCGGTGAACATGAGATCCCACTCGCAATTGGATAGATCTGGAGCATTTTTGCAAATAAGGGTGGAATAAAATGACCAAATCAAGATAAGTGCTAAGTTGGTAGACTCTTACCCAAAAAAGACAGAGTACTATAGTACAAGCAAAATAACAAAGTATTAGTTAAGTGGTGTGAAAAGTTTTTTTCTTTTTTCCCCTAAAACGTTTCTATTTGTTTTTCACTTGAATTTTGTGGGTTGCTCAATAATGGTGGGAAAGCGCTGATATGATTTATCTTGTTTTTTGTTAACAGTGGTATGTAGACTTTTATATCCATTGTAATTAACTTCAGTTCACTCTTAGAGATTATGTTTTCTACATTAAAACCTGAACCATGAGGCAGATGGAGTCTGACGGTTGACATTTTACTGGATTGTCGTTACTGTATTGACTTAGAAAATGAAAGATATCCGGTATTCCACAAACCCTGACACGTCTTTATAATCCATCACCTGAAACTAGTAACACATGCGTTGAACTGCAGGTTTAGTGGTGGCACAACAAAGAGAGAATCCCAACAGAGCTTTGAGGTGGGCTTGAATTCACTCTTCGAAGCCGATGCCCACATCGCCTGCAGAGCATATGGGTTAGACAGGTTACATCTGAATTCACAGCCAGGCCTGCTTTCAGGAGATTTAGCTGCTGTGGCTAATGCAACACTCTCCATGCTTTAATTTATCATCCTCTGAGTAGAGGCTTCACCTATTTAGCTACCTCAGCCTCTATAGATTTTTAAAGGTACCCTAAGTAAAAGAAAAGTACGATAATAATAATAATAATAATAATAATAATAATGTTTTATTTATATTATTATTATAAACTTGCTATAATTCCTCCTTATGGGCAATCCAATCACCAATTACCTGTTAGAATGGCGCTGGCAGTGGGAGTGCTGTAGTTCTTCCAAGTGACCCCCTGATTTCAGACAAAAGCAAGAGAAGAGAATACTCTAAGAACCCTTATTGCCTTGTTGTCACCTTGTTGTATTATGTAAAATAACTCAGAATAAGGATGGGCTAAACTATAAGGCCATTATGGGGAGATGATTACCTTTCTATGAGCAAAATCTCTTAAGGCATTTAAGGCTCTACTGAAACAAAATGTAACATGAATCTAAATGACAATCTCAAAATAATAAAAGGGACTGAACATATATAAGGGTTTGTGGGATGATCCAAAGTCAAAATACAAAACAGAAGGCAAAATTAATTGGAGAGCAAAGATTGAGCATTCAGTAACACTGTATCACATAACACTGATGTCACAAATGGGCCCAAATTCTTTTGTTTTCACACACCATTGCTCCAGGCTGCCAGAACTCTACTGTTCTCTGCTCCCTCACACATGCAGCAGCAGCAACTACGTCTCGCCAATTAGAGGGAGAGGAGCCGAAAATACTACTGTGGGCTGATAACCTATCTAGCTAACAGCATTTACGTTCAGTCTTACTGCCTGTTCCACACGAAGAGTTCTAACATTTAGATGTGCTATGAAATAAATATCCACAAAGCTTTTTGTAGCACCAGGTGACACTTACTGCTGTCATGGCAGATCACACTCGCTCATTAAGCTAAATGGTCCTTAAACCTACAGGATGTAAGGTTTTAGAATATCACTTCTCTAGTAGAAAAATGCTATTGCAAGCTCCACAATGTGGGTTTTGCTGCACTTTTCCTCCACAGAACACACTAATCTCAAGGCTGTGTCCCAAACTGCACAATGCACACTAAGTAGTATGCAAAAATGATATTGGCACCAGTGGTGTAGTGATATACTATTAGTATAGTATTATGCTTTTTGGGAGGCAGTCTCAGTTCGTGACTTGCTTCGTGAATTGCAGCTACAGGGCTTGAGTATAGTCTCACCTGATATAACCAAATTTTAAATATAAATATACATAGACTCTCACCAACAGGCCACTCATTCCTGTTTGCTTAATTTACACCCCACGCTCTCTCACTGTCTATCTCTTCCTCCTGATTGGCTGCATCCCCTGCCAATCACAGCATAATCAACTTCTCTCATGAGTGATTTTGGGGTGTGATGATGTTTGATGTGCCACCAATTCTGACTCGACACTGTGAATTACACGATTGTCAGAGTGAATCACAGCAGCTCAAGAACCTCATTTTATAAGGGTTTTTTTCTTCCCTGACTCAACTCAACTTTTTTTCTTCCATGTATAACAAAAACTCCTACACACTGTAGCTTTAAAGCATAAATCATTCCATTTAATTATTTTCATTATGATATCTGTTGCAACTATTAATAGGGATTAACCCGACAATCAGAAATATTCTTTTTGACACTGTAACCCAGCATCTAGTTTACATATATTTAAATTACATAAAATGTGTGACACTACCATGAGGTAGGTCAAACAATGATGCATCCATAAACTTTTTTTTTCCAGACCCTACCACCTACACAGCCTCAACTGGAGTTTGCATCTGAAATCCACTGCAGTGAATCCCCCTCCCTCCACAGAGCTTCCTTAACATCAATAAGTGCAGCTATTCACCCACTCGCGTATGTAAATCCCAATTAAATCACATCAAGAAAGCATTCAACTTCATGATCCCTCTATATGTCATACAAATATTTGAATGAGACTTTATTTTCTAGTGAATTTATTGTTTAGAATTCTATTTTTTTAAATACATTTTATGAAGCCAGCCAAGGTCTGAAATTGTTTGGAATTTGTGATTTACACCATTGGCGGTTCTTGACCTCCCACCAAAAAAACATCACCACCAAAAATAACAAATGTCAAAACAATGCTACAGTGTAGTCAAAACAAGGAGAAAAGGCATTTTAGATGATATGTGGTAACAAGGCAACCAGGCAGTGTACTGAAAATGTGCTGCCTCCTGCTGTATTAGATGAGCACCATATATCCTTAGGAATATACAAGTCTGAAAGATCATTTGAAAAGAAAAAGGCAATTAAAAAAGAGTGTCAAGTCTTTTAACAAGATGCCATGACTTTTAATAAGACATCTAAGCATAATCTGATTTAGAGATCATGATAATGATGTTATAATGCATAATGATGTT
The DNA here is from genome assembly GCA_022985145.1 of Pangasius djambal. NCBI lineage: Eukaryota > Metazoa > Chordata > Actinopteri > Siluriformes > Pangasiidae > Pangasius > Pangasius djambal. Next base: position 12,692,921 of record CM040979.1, on the reverse strand, counting down.
GAAATCAAATCAACATCATTATCACCAAAGCAGGCTGAAATTCAGATAATCATCTTCATTATTCCTATCTATTACCTTAAAGCAAGGGTGTCAGGGCCATGCACTGCAGTATTTTTATTTTACCTCACTTAAAACACCTGAGTCAACACATCGGTTCATTCTCTATTTTTGGTCTTTTAGAATAGGGAAGATGCAAAACTCACAAACACACTATGGTCTTGAGGCTGGCACTCTCTTTACTGTCTTAAAGAGTGGCACTAGCCCACCATAAGGTTGCTCCGGGGTTAACATTAAAATACACAGCTTGATGAATAGCATCAGAGGAGAAGCAGTCGTGACATGGCATGGAGTTAATTAGTGCTTTCAGCTTTGTATGCAGCTGAGCCAGCTTGTGATTCAGGCTATGTTTTAGCGCAATGCGTGGCCTATGGACTGAATGGGTGACTGCTGAGGCCAGATGTTATATTTCAGGTGAGCTGTGATTTATTCTCCTCTCTGCTGCAGTTTAACTCAGGGGGCTACATATTAAACCCAGCTATAAATCACTGTGCCCCTTCAGAAAATTATGTTTGTTTGGTTTTTTTTTTTCCTGTCCTCTTGATTCTCAACCTTAATTTATGATAGGTGGTTTAACCAATATGGTGTTTACTGTTTTCCATTTAAAATGCAAATTTATTTATTTATTTATTTATTTATTTATTTATTTTGCTAGGGAAATATCCAGTGTGCATTAAAGACATATTTAATAGGTAAATATTTTGAATTTGCTGCACTGAAGTAGAATGAACCAAGTGAGAATTCTCAAAACTGTTTTCTCAATGATGCACTCTTCAGTTGGCATAACTCCTGAAATGGAGGATGTAAATGGGGTCAGTGAGTTCTAACGTCAGTGGAATTAACTTAGACTGAAGTTCAGGTTCTTGGCCAAAGAGAACAGAGATTTAGAAAAACACTGGGGTGTTTTTTAGGTATGTGCATTTCATACCTTTTTTTTTTTTTTCCCCATTTCAACCTACAACTGTTAGCTTAATAAATGAAGGTGAGCACAGGGCCGAGTTAAGCTTATGGGTAATGATTCTCAGTATATTCCTGGTGGGAAAAGAGTCACACTGATTAAAAGCAAGCAGAGCTGCTGCTTCTTTTTTTTTTTTTCTTCTTCTAGTAAACACATATGGGACATAATCCAGTTTTAAATTTAGATTATGACCCCTTTTCCTTGCATTACCTTTGACAATTTCACTTATTTAATTATTTATTTACTTACTGTATCGTAACTTCTAGCGGAAGACCTCAACAGGATGTTATGTCATGTGGCTGATGTGTGTCAACTGCGGTTGAGTGGGCTATGCATTTAAATCCATAGAAAATCGGCCTACAAATTGGTTGGTTATGTTTAACCAACCATTCAAGCAGCACTTCAATTATGTTACCTGTCTTTTCTCTCTATGCTACAGAAAACAACAGAACAGAGAGAATCCTGTAGACAGAGTGATGATATCCCTACTGAATGGTAAACATCATCATTCCATTAGACAAACGTTTTATTGTGTACTTGCAGAATGCCAAATTAGCTTTCGAGGTGAAGTGAATCCAATGGGAAAGACAGCCCCTGTCATTACTGGCCTCTTTGGAAACTCTGTTGTATCTCCTCACATTTAACGATAGGCCTGATGGGATTTCTCGCTTAGGAAAGGATGCTTTTTCAAATGGCACCATTAGGCGTGTAATCATTTCAGTCTGTCACTGAAGATCTCTGATAAGGATGTGTATTCTGCAGAGTGATTCAAATACCTAACCATCCTGATCGACTGTCACCGATAATGACGTTTCCTTAATCTGTTCTGCCGCAAGGATGAAAATGGAATAATTGCCCATTTATAGTTTTATTCACATTTATATTAAAATACACTTTCTGCATGCATTTAGAATTCAGACAATATTAAATGAAAAGAAATATATATATAAAAAGCAAATTGGCAGTTATTTCATATTATTAAAAGAAAAATCATCTGAAACACACGTCATTGTAGAGGAGAGTCAGTGTTGTTAACCCATCTAAATACTCCTGCTCTTGCAATTCGCTAACCACAAAGGCCATTCATCATGTGATTCACTAAGCAAAAGGCAGAGGATTTTTTTTTTTTTATTAATTTCAAGAAACACAATAATGTTTTTGCAATTTTTTTGCAAACTATAATGCCACTATATGTACGAACCTGGATGTCCTCCGACATGTTTCTAGCTATTTCAACCTGGAAAGAATGGGACCTGAGTGCAATCTATTATAGAAATCTTTCTCAGCAAGAGAACATGTGAGTGACAGGATAACACATGTGAGTGACTCCGATGTCAGGCCCTAATTTAAGACCATCTACCACATTTCCTGTCATGCTACTTCACTCATATGCTTGCTTGAAAAAAGTATACATCAGATTTCGGTCTCATTGTTAGATGCATGCTGTTTTCCAGAGCTCTGCCATGCTAGTACACTCATATGCCTGCTTGAAAAAGTATCTGTCAAATTTCTCTCTCATTTTTAGATGAATGTTGTTTTTTTAGATCTCTGTAGGGAAATGGCTCGGAGTTGAAATGGTACTGTATTGTGATCTGGGGTTTGGTGCATGTCTAAAGGGTCACCTGTGATCTCACTCATTATGCACCCATATATCCCAAAACACCCACAGATGCACTGATGACCTGTGAGACATTTTAATTCACACTGGACTACAGAAGGGGATGGTGTAGATTAAAGGGCTAGCACAGTGGCTACAGCTACATGCTCATGCTGTCACATAATATTCTGAAAAAGGAGCCGCTCTGATTTTGCAGTATATAGTGTTTTAAAAATAAAAAGGTTTAGGTAAGGAAGAAACTAAATCAGTGGGCCTAGATACAGTGTTACAGGAGAGGAGGAAAATCTGAGTGTGAAAAAAGTAACTAATTTGTATTACTAGTATAATGTTTAGATGAATAATATATATTTATTTCTCAATGCAGAAATATTGAATCAATTCAGTTCAGTAATAAATAAAAGTGGCACCTTTACAACATAAGAGTCTGTACCACTTACTGCAGTTGAGATAACAGTCGTTTTTTAACAGGATATAGCAGCATTAGTGTATAACACGGAAGGATTTGCTAAATGTCCAATTCCACGCCTCTATATTACCACCCTGAATACTGTATATGCGTGATTTGAAGTTTTTTAATTAGGTTTGAATTTGAGCACATCAGGCCTTGGAAATGGTACTTAAATGGCAGTTCCTTCATTCATCTTGGTTATAGGAACTAATCCTCACCCACACTTCAGTAGCAGCACCATATTTCCTGTGCTATTAAAGGGCAAATGGAGAGAGACTCAACTGGAGTGAATCTGAAAGCAGACACACTTCATCATGGTGAAGTTTAGGGCTATTTGGTGTACTATTCCTGTAGTCATATTCCAGTTCACGTAAGAAATCAGGTCAAACAGTTTCATAAACCTTTCAAGCCTGCTTTAGCACAAAGGATGGAAAAAGGATAAATAATGCTTCAGTTGTATGGAAAAATATATTTTCTTTACATATTAGTCTTTATTTCTTTCCAGATGCATAGATACATAGCAGATTCACCCAAATGTTTCCCCCCAAGTGCCTCTGACAAGTCAAAACATATACCTCAGTGTTATTAAGATGACAATCCACACAATGAACAAGAGAGATCCAGCTCTAAAATGGACTACACATGGACTAAAATTGGACCACCAAAACTGGACAATTTGGGTGAGCCTGCACCCATGATAGCCTCACATTCATGTTCTTGGCTGACAGCAGTAGAACCCCATGTAGTCTTCTGTTGTTGTAGCCCATCCACCTCAAGGTTCAATGTTTTGTGCATGCTGAGATGCTTTTCTCCTCACCACAGTTGTAAAGTATGATTATACGAGTTACTATATCCTTCCTGACAGCTCAAACCAATCTTGCCATTTTCCTCTGACTTCTCTTATCAACTAGGCGTTTCCACCCACAGAACTGTCACTCATTCAGTGTTTTTTGTTCTCCGCACCATTCTGTATAAACTCTAGAGACTGCTGTGTGCGAAAATCACAGGAGAGTAGCAGTTTCTGAAATACTCAAACCAACCCATCTGGTACCAACAATGGGCCTTTGCCCATGATATCCTCAGATTCCTGTTCTTGGATGACAGCAGTTGAACTCAATGTGGTCTTCTGCTGTTGTAGCCCATCCACTTCAAATGATTCAGTAGTGCAGTTAATATGACAAAAACAAATCTGTGATTTTTTACACAAAAAAGAAAATTATTAGAATTACTTAATTGCTTTAAGTGCCCTACTAAATCAGTCAGCATGATGATAACTCTGATCATATAAACTAGTTTAATGCTAATAGCTAGCTGTCACGATACAACCTGCCGTGATGAATGTCATGTCATGTCTGTTAAAGTTTAGATTTGTTAGGAACCTAGATCAACTCCTTGAAGCTGTCCAATGCTAAAAAGTCATCATATGACTTTTACGTATTAGGTGAAAGAAATGCTCAGGTAAAGCACAGGTACTATATACAGGTACTACATCACTTCACAGACTACAGCTGCTGTTCTTATTTATCCCATTAGACACCCACCAATCCTACTTACACTTGCACAAATCTAACAGTTGGTTTAAAAAACTGTGACAGGCAGTTAGCATGTCACAGTTGGCTGTCACTCTATGGCTGACAAAAGGTACAGGTAATATTTGGTTTAAAAAACTGTGACAAGCAGTTAACATTTCACAGTTGGCTGTCACAAGGGTTACAGTTACAGGTACTACATCACTGCTCAGACTACAGCTGTTGCTCTTATTTATCCCATTAGATACCAGTTAGTCCTACTTATACTTGCAAAAATCTAACAGTTGGTTTAAAAAACTGACAGGCAGTTAACATGTCACAGTTGGCTGTCACTCTATGGCTGGCACAAGGGTTACAGGTGAAATGCCAAGTCAGACTTGTCAGAAATTTCTTCATTATTCGTTAATTAAGTTTTTCTTAAGCAGCTAGTTTAAATTCATTCCCTGTAAAGGTTGGCCAACAAGGTGACATGGTGATGTGAAACTCATCAAAAGATTAAGAGGCCAGAGGAGCTTTGAAGCTGTGTATCAAGAGACAATCCAGCTAAATAAGAAAAAGATTGGCTGGAGCTCCACGTTGTCTCATCTCTTTTCTTTTTTTCCTTCCCACCAACAGACAGCTTGTTCTTAGAACCCTGTGGAGTATTGCCTTTGAAAATCCTCGTTCACTTCCCTGAGCAACTTTGAGATGCTGGGGTGAGCATCTGTTGGGCTTGGATATTACAGTTGTGTGGTCATAAAATGCATTCCTAACTGACTTGATTGATAACCATTGACAAGTATGGCCTGCCCCTGCTGAACTGATGGACCATGATGCCACTCATATCAATGAGAAATCTAGAGAAGCATCTGATGACTTTGTAGTATGAAGCAGACCCCATGCTGTGAAGCTCGCACTAGCATAGTATGGAGGAGGGCAATTCATCCAGTATTTATTTATGTTATTATATCACAGAGGCATCACATCTAGCAAGAACTAGAAAAGGAAAACAAAAAGCAGAGAGCACAGTATGCTGGTTTCTTTGATTAAATCCATAGCCCAATAACAGGGCTAATTTGTCCCACTTTATACTGAAAGCATGTAAATGTACATGAACTGGAAGAAACTATTCAACATAAGTCCACCACTACTATGAAATTTTATTCTTTATGGTCAGATATAATGTAGTCCCTTGAGAGATACACAGTATTGACTGCACTGCAAATGGTGCTTTGCACGTCAAACTTTAGGCCCATACTGAGAGCTGATTTAGGCACACACAGGGAGAACTTAATGCTGAAATTGCACACATTGTTATTCAGACCATAGAAATAACCACAGACTTAAAAGCTATTCAGAAGCTACGAGCTGAAAAGAGAGGTATGTTTTAGTTAAGCACAAAAATTCAAAATAGCAACAGTAATAGCTGTGCCTACATGCTATTCTGCATTGTGCTGCTGCTACACGATTGGCTAATTGGATGACTGCATAAATGAGCTGGTGTACAGGTATTCCTATTAAAGTGGATGGTGAGTGTAGCTAGACAGTAAAAGACAAATATTTTCCGTTAAGGATTTGTGTCACCCAAACACCATTTGAATCTTTATCCTGTTTCCATCACTGCATGTTCATCAACCAAGATTTCTTGCATAGTATAACACTAGTCAGAATAAGGAAAACCGAGGCAGTGAGAGACTTTTCTGGCACTATTTCCCTCCCAGTGTGTCCCTGTGTGTACGATCTCACCCACTGTGAAAGACCACAGTTAAGCATGAATATCAGGCTGTGATATGGAAAACTGCCCAATTACATCAGCATCAAGACAGAAGTGAAGTAAAAACAGATGCGATGTCAAAACCCATTACTCCTGTGTCGACAGCGATGTAAACCTGTACATATTTTGGAATGGCATGAACTGAAATTTATATATTGTATTTTTTTTTTTTTTACATTGGTTTCAGTCACAGCAGCGGTGCATGATCATAGATTTTGGTGGAGCAGGAAGACATTAATAACAAATAACTCCATAACAGGCAGTTGAGAGTTGACAACATACAGTCATCCAACATACAGTCTAGCAGCTTGTTTGGAGTGATATTAGATGATCAACTGTGTTTGATACAGCATTTGTGCTTCCCATGTGCAAGACGAACACAGTAATGTCAATCATGGTTACCAGGTTTCAGGTAAATTTCTAGCCCAATCTACCATTATATACACTCAAGGGAAAAAGAAAGTAAACCCAAAAAGTAAACCAACATTCACAAACCAGTTGTGAAAAAACAAGTACACCCTTCCTACTTCCACAATCATTAAGAGAGTAATTAGCAGTGTTACTAATGAAATGCAAAAGATCAGTTAATCATCAAGAAGTATGTCCACCTCTATAAAAGCAGAACTTTTGGCAGTTTGGTATACTGGAGCACTCCGGTGTGTGTCTATCATGCCAAGAAGAAAGTACATCAGCCATGACCTTAGAGAAGCAATTGTTGCCATTCTTCCCAGCACTGGGCATCCCCTCAAATTCAGTCCAATAGAGCAGTAGCATGCAGAGGCCACTTCAGGTCTACAAATATGGTGCATGTTACGTGTAGTCTGCACCAATTGGGAAACTTTAACCAGAAATGTGCACTGGAAGCATGCGGACTGCTATGTGAACCAGGCCACATTATTGCCTGATGCCGCTGGCTGGGATAGAGGGCACCGGAAACGGTGTGTGAGGCAGCAGAAGCACAGTAAGTGAGCCAGCATCCATGCTAGGCTAAAGGCTAACCCTAGCCACCTGGCTCTACCATCCATTCTCCTCTCCAATGTTCGTTCCCTTGACAATAAACTGGATTTCATGATGTCAGAGACTGCTGCATTTTTGTTTTTACAGAAACATGGCAGCAAGGACAGCACTCCGGACGCAGTCATTCAGCTAGCTGGGTTAACTGTACATCGTATTAACAGGATAGCAGCACTGTCTGGTAAGACTCGCAGTGGTGGTCTGTGTGTTTACACAAACAACGAGTGGTTCAGGAATGCTGTTGTGGTCTCGAGCTACTGTTCCTCACTGGTGGAGTTTATGACTGCGAAGTGCCGGCCATACTACCTGCCCAGAGAGTTTACCATCGTGCTCATTGTCGCAGTGTACATTCCACCTGGTACGAATGCAAGGGAAGCGCTGAGTGAACTCTATGGGGCTATCAGTAACTTAAAGACAGCACACCCCAACAGATTTTTCATTGTTGCCGGGACTTTAACCACACGAACTTCAAAATAGTGCTGCCAAAATTCCATCAACATGTTGACTTCGCAACCCGGGTTACAAACATTTTAGATCTTGTTTACATAGACATTCACAGTGCTTACAAGGCTGCACCCTGCCCCCACCTTGGCTGATCAGACCACATCTCTGTTAGGCAAATTCCAGCATACAGACCATTTCAGAAATCATCTGTCCCCTTCATGAATGACTACTGGCCGGTTGCACACCTCACTTATCGTTATGAAGTGCATCGAGCAGCTAGTCATGAAAGACATAAGGAGCAGTCCTCCCACCACATTGGACCCATTTCAGTACGTCTACCGTGCGAACCGCTCAACAGAGGATCTGCTACCATCTTTTCTCTGACCCATATGGACAAAAGCTATTTAAGGGTGCTGTTCATAGACTTCAGTTCAGCTTTAAACACAATCATCCCACAGAAACTGATAACAAAGCTGAGCCTGCTGGGTCTGTCCACCTTCCTCGGCAACTGGATTCTGGATTTTTTGACTGGGAGACCACAGTCTGTCAGGATTGGCAACTCCACCTCCAGCACCACCACACTGAACATTGGTGCTCCCCAGGGCTGTGTGCTCAGTGCCTGCTGATTCATGAATATGCTGCAAAGTACAATTCAAACCACATCATCGAGTTTGCTGATGACACTAGAGTTGTGGGCCTTATCAACAACAATGATAAGTCAGTGTACAGAGAGGAGGTGAACCAGCTCACAGAATGGTACATCTTAAAGTTGATAATACTAAAGAGATAAATGGAACAACTGTGGAGAGGGTCAAAAGCTCCAAATTTCTTGGTGTGCACATGACAGAGGACCTCTCCTGGACTCTCAACTCCACCTCACCTGCCAAGAAGGCCCAGCAGCGCCTCCACTTCCTATGGCGGCTGGGATAGGATTAGAGAGAGCCAAACTAACAATAAAAAATAAAAATAAAAAAACAAGAAAAACCCAAGAGTTACAGCCCGTGACCTACAGGGCTCTGTAAGCACAGTAAATGTTTATGTTCATGACAACACAATCAGAAAAAGACTGAACAGGAATGGATTTCATGGAAGGGTGGCAACGATAAAGCCTTTTCTCTCCAAAAAGAATATGGTAGCATGACTCAGGTTTGCAAAATTGCATCTGGAAAACCATAAATGTTCTGGAACAATATCCTTTGGACTGATGAGACCAAGGAGGAGATGTTTGGTCATCATGCACAGCGTCATGTTTGGTGAAAACCAAACACAGTGTGTCGCCACAGACACCCCATACCAACTGTCAAGCATGGGCTTGTTTTGCAGCCACAGGATCTGGAAAACTTTGAGACAACAATGAACCCCATTGAGATGCTGTGGCGAGATCTTAAGAAAGCTGTGCATAAATGAATGCCGTCAAACATCAATGAACTGAAGCAACGTGCAGGCCAAGTTTGTGCAGGCCATTTGAGTTCTTCCAGACCAACCTTGGCCCATCATGTCTTCATGGACCACATTGTGTACAGAGGGGCACTGTCATACTCCAACATGTCTGGGCTAAGCCAAATAGTTCCAGTGAAGGGAAATTGTAATGCTACAGCATACTAAGACATTCTATACAATTGTGTTTCGAAATCTGTGGCAACAGTTTGGGGAACGCCCACACATGGGTGTGATGATCAGGTGTCCACAAACCTTTTTCCATATAGTGTACTTATACTTACATTATTTTCTTCTGTGCATAATCTGGCTCCAATTTTTGAAAGATGGCGACTCCCATTTCAGTCAAAAAAGGCTTCAAAACCAATGGCACCATGTTGTTCATTCATATATACAGTCACTGTTCCTGACTGTAATGGGTCTCAATTAAAGCTGGTTGCAGTTCCCATTTTTTTGCCACTATAATAATAAATAACAATAATAGTTCTACAGACACAGTGCAGGTGTTCCCCCACAGTTGCACAACATCTAGAAAGGCAAACAAATCAACAGAACATTGGCTCATATTTGACAAACAGCAAATTATAACTTAGAATTATGACAAACAAACTTTTATCTCATTTTATCCATATATGCAGATAGAGGTCAAGACCAGCAGACACCAGAACAATATTGAAGAAACTAGAAAAACAAGGCGCTAGGAAACAAAGGAAAGCACATCTTAGAACTGATGCAGCAAAGCATACAGTGGTAATAAAAAGTCTACAGGCCCTGTTTAAATTGGAGGTTTTTGAGATGTAAAAAATTAAACGTCAGATCTTTTTCCACCTTCAGTGTGATATTTTTATTAGTTTTATTGCAACCAATAAAATTCAAGGGAAAACAAGTAGAAATGGTTTAAGAAAAAAAAAATCAAACAAAACTGAATTTGTAGACTTGACATTTTTGGGTGGAGATATACAACATGCACGTAATATAGAATGAATTTATGCTTTCATGTGTAACATTACTATATAACTTGTCCACACCTTTGTCTCCTCCAGACTGGACTACTGCAACTCTCTTCTCATCGGGATCCCTAGCAAGAGCATCCAGAAACTCCAGCACATACAGAATAGTGCCGCTAGGATCCTGATGAGGGTGCGTAAATACGAACATATCACACTAATTCTTCAATCATTACATTGGCTTCCCATTTCCGCCCGGATTGAATACAAGGTCTCCCTCCTCACACATCAGTGCATCTATGGCAACGCCCCCACTTACCTTAAAGAACTCCTCACCCCACAGATTTCAGCACGTCCCTTCCGCTCTACAAACACTCATCGTCTCCTCCCCCTAGGACTAAGACCCGCACCATTGGGGATCGAGCCTTTTGTGCCGCTGCTCCTCGCCTGTGGAATGCCCTCCCTGAACATCTGAGGGCTCCACAAATGACTGATGGTTTTAAAAGGGGTCTAAAAACGTACCTTTTTAAAAAAGTGCTTTAATGTTTAGAGTTTAAATTTCTGTGCTAATCTCCGTTGGCAGCTGGTTTTAATTGCTTATATTATTATGACTCTTTTCTGTAGCACTTTGAGATTTTCTTTAAAATGTAAATTAATTTATAAATAAAATGTATTATTATTATTATTATTATTATTATTATTATTATTATTATTATATAGCCCTGGGCACTGTGATCCCTTTAACAGTTCCATTTTAGTTATAGTGTTATGTAATTTGTATTCAGTTTAAGCACATACTGCTATAAATATATTTTTTCTCATGGTGATATTTTAGATTTACATTTGCTTTAATCTCTTGGTTTTCAAGCTGAGAGCATACGATTTTTAAATCTGTTATAATCTCAAAAACAAAAATGTATTATGTTGTCTAAATGTGCTGGTTTCTTCATGATTGTACTGTCATCCTTTGGCCAATAAATTTCATCAGCTGCCCTCAGCGAGATTTTAAACCAGACATTAAAATCCAACAAGTGCTGCAGCATTGCAGAAAGATTTCAGATAACTTCAGCTAGCTTCTAATGACGATATAAAGATGTTATGAACAGAATTCAGTTTACTAAAAGCTGGCCAGAGGAGACAAGCCATAATTGTTTCTGGTCTGAGACGTGTGAGAGAGAGAGAGAGAGAGAGAGAGGAGAGAGAGAGAGAGAGAGTGTGTGTGTGTGTGTGTGTGTGTGTGTGTGTGTGTGAGAAAGTGTAATCAGTATAATTAAACAGACCGTTTCGCCTTGACAGCTTGTCTTGAAACAGATGGCACAACAATGTGGAGACAGCACTATTAACAAATCCCGCTTCTGTGCTTAGTAGGCATTGGTTTGGGTTGAGAGCAAAGAGGGCTGCTAGGCAAGTCAGATGGCTCAGTTCAATAAGGCAGGAGAGAGAACACTCACTGTTTGACATATTGGCATTACATCTTTCAGTGATGGCAAGTTTGTCAGTTTGCTTCCATTCAGATAAAAATGACCACACAGGCCCAATATTGCCCAAACAAGTGGAAAAGTGCATCAGAGCAAGTTGTTTTCGCTCTTTTTAGACACACAAGGGTCTGCAGTCTTTTAAAGAAATCTCCTCTCAAAAATGTGATTTTGTAATAGTCTAATTTAATTTTTAATTTTTGTACAAAGTGAAACACTCTAATTTTCCACTGACAACAGAGATTTACATTAAAATACATTTTGGAGAGCATTTTCTATATGCAGATTATTAGGGGATGGCATGGTACATGAATACTTTTAGCCACAGAACCTGTCTGTTAAGCTTGTTAATTTGGTTGGTTGGTTGATTGATTCATTCATTGATAGATAGATTCATTGATTTATTCACTGATTGATTGGATTTTGTACCTTCCACTTTAATAGAAATATCTATACATTTCCTCAGAATGGTGCAGAGAACAAAAAACACTGACTGAGTGACAGTTCTGTGGGTGGAAACACCTTGTTGATAAGAGAAGTCAGAGGAAAATTCAAGCTACCAGGAAGGATATAGTAACTCATATAATCGCTCTTTATAACCGTGGTGCACAGAAAAGCATCTCAGCATGCACAAAAAAATCGAACCTTGAGGTGGATGGTCTACAACAGCAGAAGACCACATTGGGTTCCACTCCTGTCAGCCAAGAAAAGGAATCTGAGGCTATCATGAGCACAAGCTCACCAAAAGTGAACAGTTAAAGATTTGAAGAAAAAAAAAAAGTCACCTCATCTTTTTCCAGTCTTCAGCTGTCCAGTTTTGGTGAGTCTGTACCCATGAAAGGTTCAGGTTCTTGTTCTTGGCTGACAGGAGTGGAACCTGATGTGGTCTTCTGCTGCTGTAGTCCATCCACCTCAAGGTTTGATGTGTTGTGCATTCTGAGATGCTTTTCTGCTCACCACGGTTGTAAAGAGTGACTATTTGAGTTACTATAGACTTCCTGTCAGCTCAAACCAGTCTGGTGATTCTCCTCTGATCTCTCTCAACAAGGTGTTTCAGCCTGCAGACCCTCCACTCACAGGACGATTTTGTTTTTTCACCATTCTGTGTAAACTCTAGAGACTGTTGTGTTTGAAAATCCCAGGAGATTAGCAGTTTATGAAATTCTCAGACCAGCCCATCTGGCACCAACAACCATGCCACGGTTAAAGTCATAGAGATCACACTTTTTCCCAATTCTGATGTTTGATGTGAACATTAACTGAAGCTTTTGACATGCATCTGCATGATTTTTTTTTTTAAACAGCACTCTATGGACATGCTGCATTCTGTGTCATGGAATGATCAGAGTTTAGAGGATTACATAATGTCTAAAAAAAAAAAAAAAACTTTCAGTCTTTAAGAAGAACCAAGATGAAAATACCCACAAAGCTAGGAAGCTAAGATTCGAGTATAAAAGTGAAAGTGACATGTGGCCAAGTATGGTGACCCATACTTGGAATTTGTGCTCTGCATTTAACCCATCCAAGTGCACGCACGCACACACACACACCCGGAGCAGTGGGCAGCCTTTTGTGCTGCGGCGCCCGGGGAGCAGTTGGTGGGTTCGGCGCCTTGCTCAAGGGTCTCACCTCAGTCGTGGTATTGAGGGTGGAGGAGAGCGCTGGTCATTCACTCTCCCCACCTACAATCCCTGCCGGCCCTGAGACTTGAACCCACGACCTTTGGGTTATAAGTCCGACTCTCTAACCATTAGGCCACAACTGCCCCCTAATGTGCTGAAAGCACAAGTCTTCAGCAAGAGACAGGACAACCTGGAAGGTATGAACACTAATCAAATGGAAACAAGAAACAGGTAAACAAAATTATTTGCGATTTCTGTATAGACTTTGCTGTTATGTGGGGAAAATACCTAATCTATCTTTGTCTGCACAAAACCATAATATTATGAACAATGCACTTTCTCTAAGAATAAACTCTAAACTCTGTTGATTAAATTTTCACCTCAGAATTTGGAAATAGTTGCCTGACCAACTCCACTTCAGGAGAAACTATTTAGGTCAGTAGTGGTCAGTGAGAGACAAACATGCTCAATAAAGACAGCAGATCAGTGATCCCTCTAATCCTACTGTGAATGCTTACAATAGGCTGGGTTCATCAAATCCCATTAATGTTTAAATTTAAGGTTTGGTAATGTTTATAAACTAATAATATGTAATTAATTCATGAATGTTTTCAAATATATCCTAACCTAAACCTTAAATTAATAAATAAACCCCATAAAATCTATTTGGATACAATACTTATTAATTACTTATTGATATTTAATTAGTAAACTATATATTACTTGATATTCTTTTTTAATCACACCCTAAATTAAAGTGTTACCTGCTAAAGAGTTCCTCTGATTTTTCCCTTGCCCATATTCCTATTAAAGACAATATTCAAGAGTACTTCCTCACCTTAAGTTCCATCTTACACTCAGTTATTAGTTTATGTTGAAAAACGCACTCCATTAAGAGGCAGAAGGAACTGTTATAGCACAATCAGTTTTATTTAGGATTTGATGAGAATAACAATGCTTGTGAATTGAAATCTAATGAAATCTAAGTTAGTCTCAGCATTTGAATTTGCATGCTGATTCTCTCTCTCACTCTCAGTTGGAATGCTCTTTCTGGTGGATGGTTTGTTATTGTTCTGTCTATTTCTCTCTGCTGAATTGTGTGGAACATCATAATTGGTCATATTTATCAACCGAGTTATAGTGTGCTCTGCCTGCAAAAGCAGAGGGAAAAAGCATTAGAGGCAGACAGAGGACACTCCCTCTCAATCTTACACTCCTCACTTTGAGTCAACACTTCTTGTAGTAGCTTCAGTTTCTAGCAGGGTTGTTTGAGTACTAGCTATTTTGTGGTTGATACACTATATTACCAAAAGTATTCGGTCACCTGCCTTGACTCACATATGAACTTAAGTGCCATCCCATTCCTAACCCATAGGGTTCAATATGATGTCGGTCCACCTTTTGCAGCTATTACAGCTTCAACTCTTCTGGGAAGGCTGTCCACAAGGTTGAGGAGTGTGTTTATAGGAATTTTTGACCATTCTTCCAA
>CM040979.1:12654880-12666555 GCA_022985145.1 Pangasius djambal | reverse complement strand
ACACACACACACACACACACACACACACACACACACATACACACATACACACACACACACCCTACACAAATGTATAACTATCTGTATCACCATCTCTGTGTCAAATTTTATCACTCATCATTAGATGACACTACTAATAACTGTTAAAATATCACAGGTCAGAGACACTATACACTTAATACCAGTAGGTTTATAGTATTATCATGCAACTGGAGCAAATCGATGTAATCACATGCTTCTTTATTAACAAATCCAAGCTCATAAAGAGAAGGAAGGCATGGGTCAATTGATCTGGCAACAAACACATTTAGGGCAAACATACTCTTAAACAGGAATTAAGGCAGAATCAAAAAACAGAAAAAAACTATGAAGAAAAATAGTAAAACCTCAAAAAGTGGTGAAGTGAACCATTTAAATATACTGAGGAAATTGGACTGAAACAGTAATCAGGTGAGAGTGATCAATGTAATATCTGGACTGGACTGGACACGACATGTATTTGTGGTGCATCTAGTGGTAACTCAAACAGTTAACTAAATATTTTAATTCTGCGCTATCCCTTTGCTGTTATTACCATTCATTCAGTAAATCAAGTGGAAATCAAAACAATGGACTTTTTTTTTGCTAGAAATACATATGAAACTAAACTATTTTAACACTATTGACACCCTTTGACACTAATGTGCAAAATAAAACCCTGATCGGTATTCCTTTCTTCATAGATATCCTTCTGAAAGCATATACACTATATGGCCAAAGGTTTGAGGACAGCTGACCATCCCGCCTAACAATGTCCATAAAGATATGGTTTGACAAAGTTAGAGTGGAAGAACTCAAGTGGCCTGCACAGAATCCTGACCTCAACCCAACTGAATACCTCTGGGATAAACTGGAATGCCAACTGCACCCCAGGCCTCCTCACCTGACGTCAGTGCCTGACTCGCTAATGCTCTTGTGGCTGAATGGGCAAATCCCCACAGCCACTCTCCAAAATCTAGTGGAAAGCCTTGCCACATAAGTGGAGGTTAATATAACAGCAATGGGGGGATAAGTCTAGAAAGTGAGGTTCAAAAAGCACATAGGAGTGTTATAGTCAGGTGTCCACAAACCTTTGGCCATATAATGAATATAAAGGTTACTCTGAATTTTAGTTAGTGCTCATTGATAGTCAGTTCCCTGTTTTAGGATCTACTTACCTAGTTACCCATAGGCCTCTCACACTTATCCACTAGAGAGGTCACAATCTACCCCAGTCACTGCTTTCCTCAAAACAAACCTTATTTTTTTTTACTCATGAAAGTACAATGTCTCTCAGTGTAGCAAATCTACAATCAGCAGCTCAGCTATAGGCTTTTCCCTGCATGTCTAGAGTTCTTGCAGAAACTAATCCTCCCAGACATTTAGAGGCATCCTCCTGTAACTGTTGAAACGTTCATCAATACAAAAGGCAAATCTTACTATGAATAAATTATCTCTTCCTGGTGACTGCTCTGTTCTTCAGCTTTAAAAGCAATGACCACCCAGGAGACTGTATCTCCAGATTGAGTCAAATTCTGTATAGAGATATAAAGGCCTTCAGCAGCTTTTCTGCAGCCAGTTATTCCCAAATGCAGCTTTTTGGTTGTGTGGCATCTTTGAAGAGAACTCACAAAGCCAATAGCCAGTTATTCCAGGTTTCCCATGAGACCAGGCCAGATATCCAATACAATCTATTGCATTTCTACAGACGGCTCCAGGATGAAGCAGAGTGTGAACATGTGAGCTGTCAGTGAGATGAGCCAAGCGGCATCATATAGCCAAAAACTACAGAAGCTATCCTCCAATACTGACACATTTTTCCACTATTCTTACTGCATTTCCTAAACTGCAACTCAAAAGGAATAGCTGCACCATGTCAGCAATTCAGAATGTCTGCTGTAATGCTGAATTACAAGCAACTCATTTTCCTACTGCAAGACATGCACAGCACTGAGGTCATTATATGTGCATTATACATATGAAATCAATGCTTTACGGAACATTCAGATGCATGTTTTATTTGTTTTGTTCTAGTTGATTAATGCGTAATCATATATACACTGTGACCTACTGTTTTATTGATAAACTAAATGTGAAATGAACAGGCATTTTTTTATGCAATGCCATGTCTGTTGAAAACTGAATGTGAACCTAAATGTGCAAATTATTGCTGGAATTACATTTATTAATTGAAAATATATTTCCGAACATTCTCTCTATATTATTCAGTAAATCATTTCTGTTGCTCAGTCAGTTAACATATACTGGACCCAGTGAGGTGAGGTTGTCTGGGTGAAAAATAAATAGGTAATTATCCCACCAATGTGAGGCAGCAAAGGTAGTGAGTGACACATGACCATACTAAAATGCAACCCTCTGCTTACATAAATATGAATTATATAGCGGTTTCCAAACTCTATGGGTAAAATGTATCACGAGAATTGTAAATGTACTCACAGACTTAAAAACCAAACATATTGTGACCTTAGTATTATAAGATTCTATCTGGACTAAGAATGAATGAGAGATAAAACCTCATCATACATACATATCATACAAGGTCACAATATGTTTAAAATCAGAAAATACTGGTGCACCTTTGTTGGTAAGATGCCTTTGTTATCATTGTGGCTGTTTATTCCTCAAGTATGTTGACTTGCTTTGCGGTTGCAGTACATGGCTGCCCCCTATAGGTGTTTGCTTGAGACAGTGGCAATCAGTTAAGTGCCAATGAATCCCGCACAAGTAGCTATGATGAAAATCAACATATGAGCAAATGGTAACATACTGAAGAGCACATTAAAAGCCATTTTCATTTAAAATTTGTTTTGTCTTAGTCATAATTCATTTCATTGCTGTTTGTCAGTTCTTGGCTTTCATTAGTGAAATCATTAGTGTTATTATTAGAAATATATGAAATTTACTGCTTTGTTTATCGTATTTATGTTCTTGCTTTCAGTTATGTGACTGTTATTTGTCAGTGTTCTATAAAAACCCTTTTCATGTGTCCCCTCTTATGTGGAGTCCACGCTCTTTAGAGAAATTAACAATAAGTAGCTGTGACTAAGTCACTTTGGCATTTGTAATTAATTTCCATCAGCATCTTCTATACAAGTATACCCCCCACACATAGAACACTGTTCTAATGTGGCTATAAAGCACATTAACTTTTAATAACTGTGAACTTAGATTGGGGTGTAATTATAACATCTCCCTCTAGGTTTAGTAAACAGCATTCTTGCAATTTCCACACTGTCTGTAGGGTACAAACAGCTTAATTTTGTATAATATAATGTTGTTTTATGGCAGTTACCTGTGTGGCTGCCTTTAAACTAGCATCACGGTTGCCTCTATGTGTGACGCCTCCAGTTCTGGGTAGCATTTATCCCCATTTCCACAGCATGCATGCATGCATACAGACAGACAGACAAAAATAAGTATTAGTGGGTCCAGAAAGTTTCAGAGACATATGGCAACGCATAAAAATTGTACACAGTTGGTCTGCCAGGCTTTTATCACAAACTGTCCCATTTCACAGTGAATGGTTCCATGCCCCATTTCTATGGATTTTCAAATATGCAAATAGTCTTTTATTCAGCAGTGTGATGAAGTGTGTGGCAGCAACAAGAGAAACTCTACAGAACTTGGTCCCTAATGATTAAGGGGCCTATCTTTCCTCAGGCAACTCTGTCTCCAGCGACATATCATCCTACTCATGCTTTCTCAGCTCCAGCAAATGACAACAACGACCTTCACTATGCTGCATTTATTCATCTCCGAGTGTTTTTTTGTTCCTAAAGCCATGATCTCTTCCACAGGGTGATGGTACAACATTGTCAAAGCCTATGTAGAATCATAATTAAGATTGCATTGACTCTGCACTCAATTATTTCCAGTTTATTAGGAACACCTGTACACTTGCTCATTTGTGCAGCTATCCCCAATGTGCTCTTAGGCTGTTGTAACCCATTCACCTCAAGGTTTGACGTGTTGTGCATTCTGCAATGATTTTTCTGCTCACCACAGATGTAAAAAGTGGTTATTTGAGTTACTTCCTGTCAGCTAGAACTAGTCTAGCCATTCTCCTATGACCTCGTTCATCAACAAGGCACGACCGCTGGCAGAACTGCCAAAAATCTCATAAATATGAAAAATAATCATTAAACATCAATAAATGTTCCTCATGAAAAAACAAACATTAAAATGGTCAAAAGAAAAGAAGAAGGTTCTCAGGGTCAATATTCAGTTACTACACTGTTTAGAGATCATTAGTAAATCATAGATGCTGGTGGCCAAGACTCTGTACTGTAATGATGTCTGCTTGATAGAGATTGATCATCTGAGAGGCAAGAGCTAAGGGCAGACTCCAAGCTAATGACATGAATAACATGAAATGATGATAATTCATACACTACTATAGTCAGTGAAAAAGTTACATGAAGGTGAGACTCTGTATAGTGGCACTTGTGCTGTATGTGATATATGCCAATCAGCCACAACAATAAAACCACCAACAGGTGAAGTGAATGACACTGATTATCTCGTTACAATGGCACCTGTCAAGGTGTGGGATATATTAGGCAGCAAGTGAACAGTCACAAGGTGATGTGTTGGAAGCAGGAAAATGGGCAAGCGTAAGGATCTGAGCGACTTTGACAAGGGCCAAATTGTGATGGCTAGACGACTGGGTCAGAACATCTAAAAAAACGGCAGGCCTTTT
This sequence comes from Pangasius djambal, assembly GCA_022985145.1. Classification (NCBI taxonomy): domain Eukaryota; kingdom Metazoa; phylum Chordata; class Actinopteri; order Siluriformes; family Pangasiidae; genus Pangasius; species Pangasius djambal. The sequence continues at coordinate 12,661,817 of CM040979.1, read as the reverse complement.
GGGGTGTTCCTGGTAAGCACTAGTTAGTACCTACCAAAAGCGGTCCAAGGAAGAACAACCGGTGAAACAGCAACAGGGTCATGGCGAGCGAAGGCTAGTCCATCTGGTCCGATCCCACAGAAGAGCCATTGTAGCACAAATTGCTGAAAAAGTTAATGCTGGCACCACCACAGCACACCTTCAGAGGTCTTGTGGAGTCCATGCCTCAATGGGTCAGAGCTGTTTTGGTGGCACAAGGGGGACCTACACAATGTTAGGCAGGTGGTTTTAATGGTTTGGCTGACCTGTATATATCACTATAAATTATGTCTGTTAGGTACTTAAATGTGAGAAATATGGATAAGTAAGACTTTTTTCTTAATAGACCTCAAATGTCAACAAAAAGGTAGGTTTCATCTTGTCGTTTCCATTTCTATAGAAACTATTAAAAAAAAATTCTGAAATTAAGATCTTTTACTTAGCAAAAGTGAAAAAAAAAAAATCAACAAGTCTTGAATACTTTGGAAGAAATGGTATTTTTGGTGTTATGTGGCTATTTCCCGTATTTGTTATTGCATGACATCGACCACATGCCTAGCAGACAATGAGTCATTTTCTCAGACAGATATAGTCTTTCCCCGCCATTTGCTATACGAGTCTGTTCTCCTCTTACATGCAGCTCATAAGCAACTCTGTCTTCACATATTTTACATTGTATTTGCATATAGGTCACTTAACTAGGGGCTGAAGAAATCCTCTTGGGGCCATGAAACAATTATTTAGGAAATGTGCTCTATTTCTCCTTCAGGTAGGAAAGGTATTAATTATCTCTGTCGGTTCAAAGTGCTGATGGCTTGTTCCGTCAGTTGCATGGTGTTACATGAAATAATTATCAAACACACAAGAGGTTCATCAGAGATGCTTGATTTTGTGCGTGTAACTTTTATAAAACCCACTGAAAGGCTCTGCATTTTCATCACTTTCTAAATTACCTTTTTAGAAAAACAGGATCCAAGTTGTTTTACATTAATTAAGTCTAGTAACTAAATTATAATATAGTAACATAACCGTATAATCATATATTGTAATGATAAATCAGCCAATAGTTAGTAAAGATCTGTGGTTCATGACACGAGACCTATAAATATATCGGAGTCACATGGTACAAATTTGGATAAAGCACATCTAAGACTAGAACTCAATCCCAGAATACTTTCTGATTTAACTCTTCACAAAAAAACACAGAAATCCATAAGTTCCACAGTAAAACATGGCAGGTCATGGTGTTCTGCAATTTCCTTTTTGCAAGACTGAAGAAAAGGAAGAAAAATCCTGTGAATGTGTTATTAACCTACATTAAATCCTGTAGAATAATCCATCTAACGTAAATAACATTTAGTAGTGCTGCATAACTTTTTCCCCCCCTTTTTTGCTTCATTCCAGAGAAGTTTGGTCTCTGCTACCTCTATTACCCTGTGTGGTCAAGGTCAACAGGCAAAGTCACCTCCACTCATCCCCCTGTGACACCTTAACATTCCATTATGTGCTTCAGGACTTGGCCCCAGTGCAGGTCATTTGTCACATTCAACAAATAACCTACAATTATTTTAAGTCTATTGAGGTGCCATGCATCACTGGCCAGCAGCAGCCAACAATGGAACCTTTGGGAAAGGCCACAGTAGGGCTATCATTTGAAATTGCTGCCTTCCCCCCTGAATAGTATCCTAAGATGAAAAGAACATTTCTGCGCCCTGTAAGGTGTCCTGAAAGACTTTGATTTATACCTAAGCTTATTATTGAACAATCCCAAAACACGTGTAATTATGCAATCTATAGCTTGTGAGGTGTCCTAATATACGTCATAAAAGCTTTATTTATTCACTGAAAACCATATTAAGCAAGACAACAGCAGCGAGTGAAAACAAAAGACAGGCTGTACGTTTAGATATTAAGTTTCAGGAATATATTAGGACACATCTGTGCCCTAAAAGATAAGAGATATTTGACTAATGTCTAACAGGGAGGCAACTAAAATATACAATTGATTGCTTCAGTAAATTCAGAACAATCTACAGTTTTACGTTACAGTACTTGTTAAATTTAAATGACCAACAAGTTATAACTCTTATGACTACCATATACCATAAAGGCAAATTTTGAAAAAGGCTGATTCTCTGAGCTAAATTATCAAGCGAGGCTGCGCAAAGAAATCCGACTGCACCAGACGTTTTGATAGCAATATAGTTATTCAAAATTTTCTGTGAGATCAATTGCCCACAACCCACGAGCAGTGGCCGGAGACATCAAAGTCCAGATGAAAGGCTAATTCTTTATCATCCTGCAGCAACAAGGGAGAGACAGATGTGCACAGAGCTCCACTATCAGTCAGGTGATTATCTCTCAAAGGCATTGCTGTCACAGGCTCCTCAAACAAGCCGGCAGATTACTGCGACATGTAATTAAGACCTCAGCAAGCACGGTGACTGTCGTACACACAGTTCACTGCAGTAAGCAAACCAGGTGTTAAGAAACTATAGTGGCAGGACATCTCTGTACTACACAATAATAGATAGTGCCTTTGCATGCAGATAAAAGTGTTGGTGAAAATGGCAGACTGATTCTATACTTATGTTCCCACTGGGCAGAAAATGGCATTTCCATTTCAGCTCCTCAATTTGCTGCCTCTCACCTGTTGCGCATACGGCAGGATAACCATCAGATATTTTTAATCATCTTCAGAAGTAGAAATAAAAATATATTTTCAAAGCTTCTGCACTGTTGCCTTTACTCTTGTTGGGTAGGCATTCTGTAAAACTATGTTTATGAATTCTATATAACTATTCTTTAAAACAATTCATAGCATTTTCTTTGATGGAATTCAAAGAGTTCATCCAGAAATAGGGAAACTAACTTGCAAACCTGCTAGTTTTAAATAAGCAGGAAATTGAAATTGTGTATTTTAAAAATAAGCAGGAAATTGAGATCATGTTTTTTTATATAACAGTCTACAGTAACAGTAGGTAAGAATTACAGCTTTCTTTTACATCTAGATGTGTTAAACAACTTACAGCACCTTTTGTGCCAGGCCATGCAATCTTTAGATGAGCAAAAGTACTGGAACAGATAGTTAGTTGCATATCCCTTGCCCTGCAATAACTGCATCAAGCCAGCAACCCACTGACATCACCAAACTGCTGCATTCTTCTTTTCCAGGCTTATACCTTTCAGTCTCCTCTTCAGGACTTGGCCAGTCTAAAAACCTTCCACTTTTTCCCACTGATGAAGTTCTTTGTTGTGTTGGCAGTGTGTTTTGGGTCACTGTCTTACTGCATGATGAAATTCCTCCCAATTAGACTGAATGCATTTCTCAGTAAATTGGCAGACAGAATATTTCTGCAGACTTCTGAACTAAATTCTGCTGCTACCTCATGAGTCACATCAATAAAGATTAGTAAGCCCGTTCCAGAACAAGCCTTGCAAGCCCAAGCCACGACACTACTTCCACTGTGCTTGACCAATGAACTCATATGTTTTGGATCATGAGCAGATCCTTTGTTTTCCATACTTTGGCCTTTCCTTCACTTTGGTAGAGGTTAAACCTTTCTGGATCATCTCTGTATTTCTTTCTGAATTCCAATCAGATTTTCTGATTCTTACTGCTGATGAGCGGTTTGCATCTTGTGGTCTGGTCTCTATATTTCTGCTCTCAAAGTCTTCTTCAAACGGTGGATTGTGATAATTTCATCCCTGCCCTGTGGAGGTTGTTCGTGATGTTACTGTTGTTTTTAGGTTTCTCCTTATAGCTCTCAGAATGTTTCTGTCATCAACTGCTGTTGTTTTCATTGGCTGACCTGATGTTTGGCTGTTAGTACACCAGTAGTTTTTCTTTTTCAGAACATTCCAAATTGTTGTAATGGCTATGCCCAATGCTAACAGGGCACACCTTGGCAACAAGAAGCACATGTTCCAATATTTTTGATCACTTGAACGGATGGGTGGGTTCAAACAAAAGGTGCCATGTTCTAAGTTGTTTAACACATCTAGATGTAAGTATCAGGAAATGAAAGCTGAAATTCTGATCTATCATCTCATATTCATCTTTTGATCTCAAACCCAAATGTCTTCAGTGCAAAAACAAAGAATTGGACTTGCCATTCCAAGACTTTCGGGGGAGACTGTAGGTGCATCATTCACACAGCAACCCATCAAGAAACATAGCATCATGTTAATTCATTTCTTCTGACCACAGTATTTCTTACTGCTCTTTCTCCAACTCTGTATGCAGAATCACCCCTCCACACGGTAGGTTGAGTCAGTATAATGACCTCCTCTGGGATTTGCAGATCTGTCCATAATGCTTGGCTGTTTGCTGTAATAGGAATTTGTCATTCCATGTGTAATGCTAACAACTCCAACATATTGCAGCACACAGTCCACCCTTTCCAAAATCCTATTAGCAGTACTGCAGTGGCAGAGCCACGTTCATATAAAGAGACATAATTATGTAACTGCAATTAATTAGAACACATATGACACATTGTACATATCTTCCCCATACCATTTATCAGTATTTAGAATAAGCTAAATAGTAAGCTTACATAAACAAAAGACAAGGAAAGAAGGTATATGAGCGTTAACATGAAACGCAAAGCAACAGCCTTGGCAGTTCAGTCTTTGGTTACTCAGTATAATGTGATGAGTACAGTGAGCTGTGTGATATTAAAAGCACTCTCAGAAAGCACTGACCATTAAATACACACCTTTCCAGTGTAGTTGATTGATGGATAATCCAGTAGCAGTTACTGAAAAATACACTTCTGAGCAAAAAAAAAAAAAAAAAAAATTTTTTTTTAAACTAATGGTTATCTAAAGCAGATTGTGTCTAGATGTGTTAAAAAGCCATTTCTTTCTCAGAAAAACATCAAAGACAGAATGAAGTTTTTTCAGGAATATGGAAAGTTTGATTCAGAGTGGTTCAGCAGTGTGTGTGGAGCGATGAATCACGATTTCAGTTGCATGGTGATGCTCCAGAGAGATGTCTTCGAAGATCTGGTGAGAAATACAATAATGAATGCATATCTAAGATAAAGCACAGAGGAGGAGGTGTCATGGTGTGGGGAGCCTTTTCAGCTGCTGGTACTCGTTAGCTGCTTCACTGTGAAAAGTCAATTAATGCTTTGGAATTACAGGAGAATACTGCAGAAAGGCTTGATTCCCACAAGTGAAAAGTTGTTTTCTAAAGAGGAATAATTAGATGTTATTTTTGAACAAGACAGTGCTCCTGCCCACACTGAAAGTGGCTTGAAAACAAGTCCATCAGGCTCATGTTTTGGCCTGGTCAGAGTCCAGAGTCTTAGAGAATATTTGGTCTCACATTAAACACAAACAAACCGGGAAACATCTTTCAACTACTCTTCAACTGTTTGAAGCCATCAACATTGAATGGAACAATACGGACTCTTGTTTCTGAAAAAGTTGCCTGTAAGTTTACCCACAAGGCTAAACACAAAGACTAAACACAAAGAGATCAAAGGGTAAAGCTATCCCATACCAAGTTATTTTTATCTATTTGCTTAATTCCTGCTAATTTCCTGACCAATAATTTGTTGTTAAGACCATTAAAAGCTTAATATTTTGCCATCTTGGAGTTGGCCCTTTTTTTTTTTTTTGCCCAGGAGTGTATGCTTTAAGGTGACTAACTGAATAATAAGCTTGGGCTTTAAGGGGTTAACACAAGGCCATGATACACGAACAATGAAATGCTAATGAATAATATTCAAGCAGCTCAGCTGGTCTTTGCTCCTCTCCTTGATTAAACACAAATCGAACAATAGAATCAGTCAGAAGAGTCTCAAGACTCGGTTATCTAATCAGCACAGTATAATCACTTATTTTAAGAGTTTGTGTCAGGAATGGCTCAGGTAGACATTACAGAGTTATATCTCTAGCTCAGAGCAGTTAAATAAGGTTTGCATAATAGTAGTTAATTTCTCTTTTACAACACTAGTAGATGAAACTAATTAGCTATAGGTGGTGTAAGTAGGTCACTCCGTGATCATATGCTATTATGTATTAAACACTGGAGATTTATGCTTGATATATTGTAGATTTTATAATTACCAGCTCTGCTGTGCAGTATCAGTGTAGCATGGCTGTGAACCCTGTTTAATACCCTGGGGCCTCATTTTGAAACTGCTTATGTGATTTCAAATTGTATATGCATCTATATTGCCATTAAAACACATTTTTTAAAGATTTATCTGAGGCAGTGTTTGTGGGTCGAAGCACTGGTGTATTGTTTTGAATAAACGTCTTTTATTCTCCCTCCAACTACGTGGCGGGAGCTACTGTTAGTCACTGGAGCTTCTCAAATGGTATAAATTTAATTACTTACATACATTTTGGTAAATGCTCAACTATTAGCTCCATTTTAAGTTTTACTTTGAGAGATTGGCCTTTATCTTCCATATCCTTTTATGTATTCTCATAGAGACAAAATGTACAGTCAGGTCCGGAAGTATTTGGACAATGACAGTTTTTGTGATTTTGCCTTTATACAACAACACAATGGATTTGAAATAAAGATGTGATCGAAGTGTAGACTTTCAGATCTATTTTAAGAGGTTCCACAAAAATATGGCATTTACCATTTAGGAATTACAGCCGTTTTCAACAAAGTACCTCCATTTTCAGGGGCTCAAAGGTATTTGGACAAAGTGAAATAATTCTAAATATAACCATAATTTTAATATTTGGTTAAAAATCCTTTGCAGTCAATGACTGCCTGAAGTCTGGAGCCCATGTTCTCAAAACTCAAATTCTGAGTTTCCTCCCTGGAGATGCTTTGCCAGGCCTTCACTGCAGCCACCTTCAGTTGCTGCTTGTTTGTGGGTCTTTCTGCCTTCAGTCTTGTCTTCAGTAAGTGAAAAGCAGCTCTATTGGGTTGAGATCAGGCGAC
>CM040979.1:12639164-12654780 GCA_022985145.1 Pangasius djambal | reverse complement strand
GTACACCTCAGAATTCATCTTGCTACTTCTGCCAGCAGTCACATCATCAATAAACACCAGTGAGCCCGTTCCATTGGCAGCCATACATGCCCATGCCATAACACTTCCTCCACCATGTTTGACACATGATGTGGTACACTTTGGATCACGAGCTGTTCCTTCTTTCGCCATACTTTTCTGTTTCCATCATTGTGGTACAAGATAATCTTGGTTTCATCAGTCCAAAGAATCTTATTCCAGAACATGGGAGGCTTTTTTAGATGTTTTCTGGCAAAGTCTAATCTGGCTTTCCTGTTCTTGAATGTTACCACTGGTTTGCACCTTGTTGTAAACCCTCTGTATTTACATTCATGAAGGCATCTCTTGATTGTAGATTTTGACAATGATATGCCTACCTTCTCCAGAGTATTCTTGACTTCTGTTGATGTTGTGAAGGGGTTTTTATTCACCAAGGAAAGGATTCTGCGATCATCCACTTTAGTGGTCTTCTGTGGTCTTCCAGGCCTTTCAATGTTGTTGAGCTCACCAGTGCTTTCTTTCTTTTTATGAATGTACCCAACTGTTGATTTGGCCACACCTAAGGTTTTTGCTATCTCTCTTATAGATTTATGTTGTTTTTTCAGCCTAATGATGGCCTCCTTCACTTGCACTGAGTTATCCTTGGACTTCATATTGGTAGCTCCAGTCGAACAGCTGCCAAATGCCAACTCAATACCTGATATCAACTCCAGACCTTTTATCTGCTTCATTTGTCTTGAAGTAATGAGGGAATGGACCGCACCTGGTCAATTAACTTCTTGTCAGTCAATTGTCCAAATACCTTTGAACTCCTGAAAATGGAGGTACTTTGCTTAAAATGGCTGTAATTCCTAAATGGTAAATGCCATACTTTTGTGGAACCTCTTAAAATAAAGCTGAAAGTCTACACTTCAATCACATCTTGATTGTTTTATTTCAAATCCACTGTGGTGGTGTATAAAGGCAGAATCACAAAATCTCCATCGTTGTCCAAATACTTCTGGACCTGACTGTATGTTCGACTGGAAAGGAACAATGTCTGTCTCTCAACACTACATTACAAGTACTACAATGGAGTACATGTAATAAGCTTAAAAATTACATATGACAATTTGGCATTCTCAAAACAAATTACAAAGTTGTTCTTTGTACAAGGCATGTTCTTTTCTTTAACAGTTTATGTACTTTCAGCATAAATTTAATTCAGGTAGAATTTATTTTACAGGTATTATATTACACAGCTTTTTATCAAGGTAATATTTTTCCTTAATCTGGAAGATAGAAGGTGGAGAAGTAAATGGATGGAGGACATGAAGTGAAAATTTTTGGATTCCAATGGTAGGGGGAAAAGGAGCCAGGGCATGGTTGTTAGGGTAGTATAAGTTAAAAAGAAAGGACATATAGAGTGGGGGAGGGGTATGAATAGTTGGTGATAGTAGTTGCTGGAAGGGCAAGAGTGAAGGACACAAGATGATCTTGAAAGTAGAGTGGGTAACGTAGATACCCGGGGCTGAGGAAGGTCGGTTGAAAACCAAAACAGTTCCTTCCTTTGTTGATGTACAGTTGTTGAAGTTAAGGTTAAAACAGTGCAAGAGAGAGAGGAGGCAGGAGGCATGGCGCTTGTTTTAAGGAAGGATGACTTTTCCAAGGAGAGTCAGTAAGGTCCCATCAGAGGGAAGAGACTAAAAAGGTTGTCCAACATGTGGGATACAAGTGACCTGTTTGGTATCAACTATACAACTAACTAACTTGGTCATCTCTAACTGTGTGTGCCTGTAGCAGTCACACAACATATCAGAGTAAGCCCTACCCCCAATTCACACCGTAGGGAGCCTGAATCCACACTTGACTACACACCAGAGACAACTAATTAACAATTTGCCAACAAACAGTAAAACAATGTCAACACAGCCAGTGAGAAAGTACACTGAAAACCAGATGCCTACATTACCAAGTAGAGAAAAGATCCAAGACAGAAGAACTCAAAGCACTGAATATTGAACTGGTTACACCCTCAATGTATCAAAGTAAACCCTGCCCCCAATTCACACATCAGGGGAGCCTGAAACCACCCTTGACTATACACCCGAAAGAACTAATTAGCTATTAAGCATCTGTAGACTTTTTTTTTTCTTTACTCAACGTTTCTGCACTACCTGGAATTCACAGCAGACCTGTAGCATAGCGACCTCCCACGTTCCACACACACCAATGTACAGCACGCATGGGCTCAAAGATTCAGAAATCCCAAAATGTTTCACCTAATCATCATCTAAAAGAGAGACTGCACATGTATATTCTTAGCACACAAACCTGTGTGAAAATATTTGTAAAACAGATGTACTAGGGATGCACGGCCACTCATTTTTACTAGTCCACTAGGGGCAGTCGTGGCCTAATGGTTAGAGAGTTGGACTAACAACCCGAAGGTAAACCTGAAGGCCGTGGGTTCGAGTCTCGGGCCGGCAGGGATTGTAGGTGGGGGGAGTGAATGACCAGCTCTCTCTTCCACCCTCAATTCCACGACTGAGGGGAGACCCTTGAGCAAGGCACTGAACCCCCAACTGCTCCCCGGGCGCCGCTGCTCACTGCTCCCTGTGTGTGTTCACTACTCTGTGTGCACTTGGATGGGTTATATGCAGAGCACAAATTCCAAGTATGAGCAAACACTCATACAAAAAACTGATTTGAGTTTTTGAGATTGAGCAAAAACTAATTTGCGCAGTACACTTCATACAACATGATATCAAAGTGAAAACATTCCATTGAATCAAAATTAAATTATTAAAAAAAAAAAAAAAACTTTTCCATCTTACCTAATGTGCAGGTAATTCACTGTAGAGCTGGCTTCATCTAGTCTGAAATACACATTTTGACTGCTTTTCTTTGTTTTCTTTTTTTTTTTTAAACCATTTGCCTGCATTTAACTGTCTGCCTCTCTGTGTGTGACTAGTCCACATTCCCACAGCAGTCACTAGTGTATTAATCTAATCAGTTAATTTATACAACCCCCAGTATATATTTTAAAAAATTGATCAGTATAAAATGTAAGGAATAACACGTGGCAGACTATGAGGCATCTTACTGGCCGGTATAAAATGGATGTGTTTAAAGAGCATTGACATCGTTTCAATCAAAAGGGTTCATTTCATTTGGCCTCAGTATATCCTTTCAAGAAATCAAATACACTGACATGTTTGGCAGTATTGATGAAAGACTATTGTCTCCAGTGCTTGGCATGTGGAAAATATACATTTTAAGTCTGATTAACACTCTAGTGCTGGCAAAATTAAGAATTGTTTAAATATTTAGAAAGAAATTGTCAATTTTTAAAACTTTACGAAATTTGGTTGCAGAAATACTGTTGCCTTTGACCCTATCCTGTTTTCCTGAGGTATAAATATGAAGTGTGACATGTAAAATCCCTTTGTAATCCATCACCATGAAGAACCCCAAGTTCATTCAACACAATGATGCGGAGTTAAAAATACCATTAATTACAAACAGGTCAATAATAATAATAATAATAATAATAATAATAATAATAATAATATTATTATTATTATTATTATTATTATTAAGTAGCAGTCTGGAATAGTTGGATATTTGGAGAATGCATAATCATACTGCCTCTTTCACTCTGAGGAGGAATGTAATGGAAGCAAAAATAAGCCAAAAATCACAGATTTAGAACTGCAGTTTAGTTCATTCTTTGGTTTTTCAAGATTCAGAATCAACTATTAAACACCACCTCCAGTTGGGGGCAGTCGTGGCCTAATGATTAGTCTCGGACTCGTAACCCGAAGGTGAATCTGAAGGTCGTGGGTTCGATTCTCAGGTCTGGCAGAGATTGTAGGTGAGGGGAGTGAATGACCAGCGCGCTCTACCACCCTCAATACCATGACTGAGGTGAGACCCTTGAGCAAGGCACCGAACCCCCAACTGCTCCGGGTTGGGGCTGCCCACTGCTCCGGGTGTGTGTTCACTTCTGTGTGCGCACCTGGATGGGTTAAATGCAGAGCATAAATTCTGAGTACGGGTCACCATACTTGGTCACATGTCACGTTACTTACTTCATAACAACAAGCTGTGTGAAAAAGGTCATATGACCTAGGACATAGGACCTATCATAGGTCCCATGAGGATGGGTTCCCTTTTGAGTCTGGTTCCTCTCAAGGTTTCTTCCTCATATCATCTAAGGGAGTTTTTCCTTGCCTCAGTCGCCTCAGGCTTGCTCACTATAAAGATCATTTTGTCTAACATCTAGGACTGTTGCATGTTTTGTTTGTTTGCATGTTTTTCTGTTTCTTATGTTCTGTAAAGCTGCTTTGAGACAATGTCCATTGTTAAAAGCGCTATACAAATAAAATTGAATTGTATTGAACTGAAAGTCAGCCCTACTGAGAGCAGCCCACAAAATGCACCACCCAACCTTCACCAAGCATCCAAAACTGACCTACTTAAGAGAATTTGTTTTAAAAAAGTGTTAAAATGAAAAACATTACATGCTTAGCTGAAACGATCAATCATTGCATGTGTTAACAATTCAGTGTGGTTGGCTGTGTATATGTAGCTATGAAATAAAAGCAAAAGGTTGTTTTCTGCATCGAAACAGAAAGACAAATAAGAAGATACTGCAGTTCTCGGTGCACATTTTCTAAATATCATATGAGCATATGCCTGTAATTCTGATCATAATTTAATTAACAGTTGGTAGAAATAGTTACATCTGCTTTTTACTTACTTTTCGACTGTGCTAAGAACTCAGTAGAATCTCTGCAGGAAAAGCAGAGGTGTAGTAACATCAGGGAAAATGTTGTGTGCTTTATTAGTGCATCTGTGCAGATGGTTGGAAATCAAAGGATGGCCTTCTGGCCATGCTGTAGATCTCACATAGACAGAAATCATTTCATTCAGCTTGCTCTGTCCATCTTAGAAACAAACTTTAAGAAAAGCTTAAGGGCTCTTCACCAAAGTGCTTCACAATGCTCACAGCATCCTTCAAAATCTAAAGAAACAAGCTTTTCTAAGTTTGTTTTTATTATTATATAGGTAATGTGTCTTCTCTGCAGTAAATACAGCAACAAAACTGCAGCTTTTCTAGTAGACTGTAATGTGATGTTAATTCAGATTTAATACCTGTAATGTGTAATATGGGCAATATATTTCATATATATATATATATATATATATATATATATATATATATATATATATATATATATATATATATATATATGAGATACGTACAGTACTGTGCAGAAGTCTTAGGCATATGCAAGGAAATGCTGTAAAGCAAATATGCCTTCAAAAAGACTGAAATTTAATGTTTCTACATTAAAAAAAAACTATAAAGAGCAGTAAACAGTAATAAAATAAAATCAATTTAAAAAAAAAAGACGACCACCAGTAGTCTTGGGTTTTTGGGAGTTTTATATGGAGTTTAGCTGGTAGGTTTTACTGAGCATCTTGGAGAATCTGCCAGGAGCCTTCAGTATGTTTTTGTGTGAAAACTGGTCTGTTGTGGAAAATGTTGCTTTCTTTACTGACATACAAATTTTTTTTTTGTTGGAAAAGTAATGTTCGGAAATACAAAATGTTTTTGTACTGACTGTACTGAAAAAGTCATAAAATAAACATATATAACAAAATCTGTACTAAAAAATAGGCCTTGCCCAGTACTGTATATATATATATATTTTTAATGCTATAAAAACGTTTTAGGGGCTAAAACAAACGACGGATTTGATTATTGCCGGTTTTATGTTATTGTCAGAGCCTTAAAAGTGAATGTATTTCAAACATATTCAATGCCACCAAATCAGTACCCCTTGAAAAGCTTCTCCCATTTAATTGTGGTGAGCTACTCATCTATGTAATTAAAAAAGAAAGGGTTCTCTTAATTTTTGGTTAAGGAAGTAGGAACGTTTAAGGAAAATGACAGTGCATTGAACCGGGAATACATTAAGTGTCAATGGCTGTCATTTTCTCACTTACTTTCTATTCATCTGTATGTGTTTAAAAAAAATAATCAAAATCCAAGTCTTCTTTGTATAGATGTTATTAAAAGATATGCAAGATATGAAAGAGAGGCAAGCAGAAACTGAACATGACTAACATTAATGTGAAGCAGAAATTAACTAACAGAGTGAAGCAGTGAGAAACTAAAGAATAAAAAACCTACTTGGGATTATCTATTTGGTGTGTACAAAAACATGTAGCTGTGTACCTCTTGAAAGTGGTAATTGGTTTATCCAATTTATCCTGCCGAAGTCTGAATGATTCTTTTTATATGTTAGGCGGAGACAAACCAACGTTCTTTTATTTGGTCTATCATTTATTCATTCTAATTATTTATTGAAGACTGTTAAACTTTGTTGTGAAAGTTCAAAACTGAAACAAAAAAAAAAAAAAAAGAAAGAAAAATCAGAAATGTGGCAAACAGCATCCCTCATTTTCTCCTAATTAAGATTAGGATGAGTCAGGCAGCTTTTTCACTACTCTGGTTTGCATGTGCTTAAACGTGTATACATATGTTCCACTCCTTATGCCTGAAAATTCTTTAATTAGCTCTAGCTTTTGACAGGCACACAGGTGAGCTGACGAGATCTGTGAGTAACACAAAGCCAAGGCTATCATACAGTAATATTAATTAACAGTACTTTTTTTTTTTTTTTTTCTTAAGCAAACTTCACAGAAATGTCTGAAAACTCTTGGATTCTGGAAATGTGGGTGTATTTAAAAAAAAGAGTAATTTAAACAGAACAGACCTCGGCTTTCAATTTCAGTGGCAGGTCTGTGGAATGCAAAAATACTTGACTGTTTATAAAATGGCATGCAATTATCATGTGCCATTACCAACATTAAGCAATAGTTACTGTATTTCAGTCTGCTTTTCTTCTCAATGGAAAACCATCTCTATAGTGCCAATATTAATATCAGACTTCCTAAGGTAAAAGTTAGGCAACATCACATTTAAATGGAGCTACTTTTTGCTACCATAAAACTTTCAGCGTACAGGAACTTTTGATCCAGTTTGTTTAGTCAATGTGAATAATATGAGAAATATTGGCATATGTTTCATCATTATTCAACATGTAATACACAGTGGGTGACACTGCTGCCTCATAGCTCCAGGGTCCCTGTTTTAATCCTTCCAAAGCTCGGGTTACTGTCTGTGCTCTATATTGTGTCTGCATGGGTTTCCCTTCGGGTTCTGCGGCTTTTTTCCGCCTCTCAAAACCATGCCAGTAGGCGGACTGACTATGCTAAATTGACCCAATATGTGAATTAGTGTATGAATGTATGCGTGCACTGCCCCATCCCGTGTGTGCCGGGGGCACTCGTGGCCTAATGGTTAGAGTCTCAGACTTGTAACCTGAAGGCTGTGGGTTACAATCTGGCAGGGATTGTAGGTGGGGGGGAGTGAATGACCAGCGCTCTCCTCCACCCTCAATACCACGACTGAGGTGAGACCCTCGAGCAAGGCACCGAACCCCCAACTGCTGCAACGCCGCAGCGAAAAAAAAAGGCTACAGTATGTAGGGGGTATGGGGGGGTTGGTTGAACTGTAATTCTCCAAGCCTGTCAGTATTTCGTATTTCTGATTTCTGACAACCCGGAGAGAAATCGGTGTGTATTCACCGACTAAACCAGCAATTTGGTCCTGTGGGTGCCATATTTTACATCACAGTTTACATTTAAAAAAGCCGAAAGCGTTTAGTTTGTGCGGCACCATGTGTTCATTCCTGTTCCATGGGCAAAGGCAGTGCTGATTTTCCTGTTTCCTGTGTGTTCACGGTTTGTGTGTGTGTTCACTACTGTGTGTGTGTGCACTTGGATGGGTTAAATGCAGAGCACAAATTCCGAGTATGGGTCACCATACTTAGCCACACGTCACTTCCTGCCTCACACCTAGTGCCCCTGGGTCAGACTCTGGCTCCACCATGACCCTGATCAGGAGGTGAAGTGAAATGAACGAATTAATCAATCAGACCATGTGTGTTCACATGATTTTACATAAGACTGAAATACTACACTATGATGACAATTAACTTAATATGACCTCTAGACCTACTGTGTAGGTTTTGTACTCAGCTCACAGTTACATTGAGTACAGGTGGCATGGTACGTTTCCTGCATGTTGCTGAAATGTAATGCAATGTGATTTCACTACCATTTTCTTTCCATCACCTGGAAGCTGTTCTTGGCAAAGAATCCTCCACTCTTTTGAACTTAGGTACATTTTTTTCTTCAAAAACAACAATCAGTTCGTAGATGTAGAAAGTCTAAGGCTCACCAATGTTTCGAATTTTTTGCAGTGAATCCTTGCATCACTCGTCAGTAATCTTCCATAGGAATGAAATGTAATATAAATATTTTTAATTTAATAAAATATCAAATAATAGATACGTTCTTTAAAACAATTTTCAGTAAGCAGGTTAAGAGTATGCTGTGAAAATTTTCTTATTAGGTAAATTATGATGATGAACTATACTGTGTTGCTATACAGTAGCTACTGTGGTGATCAATAGGACTACTTCATAGGTATCGTTAATCACTGCAGGCATAATGTCTAAGATGATATTTATTGAATACTTACTACATGCATTCAAAACATTCTATAACCGAAACCTTTTTTTTTTTTTTTTTTTTTTTTTTTAAACTGTCCAGCTATAACTGCAGAATTGTTTCTAAACTTTTCATTTGCAAGTGGCAACTTTTATAAATAGGCTTCAATGTCTTAAAATAAAATTTGCAAACCCCTACAAGGTGAGTTAGTGCATGTGGAAGCCTAAAATATTCTGAATTGCAATTGGGCTCAGGTGTGTGGATTAATTACGTCTACATCAGTGAAATCCCATGGGGTACAGCTGCAAGGTACTGTGGGACCATTTATTTTTGAAGAGGACACAGTTGTCTTATGGGCATTTGAAGGTCTTTTTCCCCCCCCCACTCTTTGAATTTGTTTCATCTAGATGCACACACTTGGCTTAAACATTGGACATTGATGTCTGATGCTTGGCTGTTTTGCATTATTGCCTTAACATTCTTGGCCAAAGTTATGAGGATGACTGGATATTTTTTCTTTTCTTTTCAGGATTACAGTCATATCACACCTTGTTGTGGAACATACCTTGTACCACACCTTGTACCACAATGAGAGTGCTCAAGAACAGTTAACTAAGCTATCAGTGCTCTTTTCATCAGCCATATTGCAGCTCATTGTTTTTTTTCCAAAAGAATCACCCATGCTGAGGACTAACTCATATGTAACACGGCACAATATCTTGAAGGTGCTATGAGCTCTAATAAACAGAACCTCATTAGAATCAAGGGCTTTATCTGGCATGTGAAACGGTCAGCAGACAAAGGGCTTCGCTGGAATGAAAGGTCATCCTGTCAAGACAAGCAAACGGAAAATGGCAGCATCTCAGCCCTCCTGTCAGGGATGCAAACTCATCAGGGGTGAAAAAGGTGACAAAGATGCTAGGGGGGGCAGGGCCCCCCCACCCCGGGAAAAAAATGTTTTAAATATCAGCTTTACAATGTGGATTTACAGTCTATTTTAGCATGAGGATATAGGGGGGAAAACTCACCCTGGAATTAATGTAGTCTTACTGCTACAAAAAGTAATGTGAGGGGGACATCAGTTCAGGGCACTTAAAACTAATAAACAGTGAAGACAGTGAAGAGCCGGGTCCAAAATTGTTTTAAAGTGCATTGCATCCACTATACAATAAAGTTCATCAAACAAAACAAAAATACAATATGCACTTTTACTTTCACAACAACAGGGCATTTACTCACAGTTATATAAAAAAATATGACATTGCTATATAAACAGAACCTCGTGTGTGTGTGTGTGCTGCTATTGCAACTGCTGGTCAATTAAAAGACAAGGCTTAGATATGACGTTTATAAATTGTTTAA
Source organism: Pangasius djambal (assembly GCA_022985145.1). Lineage (NCBI taxonomy): Eukaryota > Metazoa > Chordata > Actinopteri > Siluriformes > Pangasiidae > Pangasius > Pangasius djambal. The sequence goes on along the minus strand of CM040979.1, from coordinate 12,644,829 downwards.
TTACGTCGTGGCTGGCAGTATTAGCTTTGCTAATATTATATTAGCATAAAGAAAATACAACAATCGGGGCTAACGTTAACGTTTTCTTTATGCTAAGCTAATATTAGCAAGGCTATCAGGGGCTAACGTTAACGTTTTCTTTATGCTAAGATAATATTAGCAAGGCTATCAGGGGCTAACGTTAACGTTTTCTTTATGCTAAGCTAATATTAGCAAGGCTATCAGGGGCTAACGTTAACGTTTTCTTTATGCTAAGCTAATATTAGCAAGGCTATCAGGGGCTAACGTTAACATTAAGTTGGCACTTTGGCTTGAGGAAAGGAGAGATGAGGTTAGTAAGGGTAAAGGAGTAGCCCCAGTTCAGGCGTCAGTGACGTTAGAAAAGTGAATGTGGAATAATAAGTACGCTGGCTAGCGTTAGACTACACGCAAATAACACCTAATGTTACATCCAAACAACTCAATCTTATGAGGCTAATTAACCGTCCCAAGCTTGACATATCGTCATATAAGCCAATTAAGGTTAGTACGGACATGCGGGTTAAAAATAAATAAATAAAATAAATAAATACATTTAAAATATATATATATATTTTTTAAAAAAAATAAACAATATGTCGTGACCGCGAATTACGTTTTATTAATTCGTTCCCTCGTTTTAGGGGAAGGGAAAGACTTAATAAAACGTGGCCACGATTTAGAGATTCTTACCTTAAAGCATGCATGCAATATGAGCTTATTTTTATTATTATTTTTATTATTTATTTTTTTACCAAATCAGAAGGTGTGCTTCTCATTTCACTCCCCGTGACTCCGTCCTCTCTAACCGCTCCCATTTCAAAACCTCATCGGATCTACACGAACCACACAAGTGACCTGATTTGGATTCACGGCGGCGCTTTTGGCTGAAAGGTGACGAGTTTTGCTCCCTGTTCTGTAGTGTGCTGCTCAGTTACCTGTAGCTGATCTGCTGAGGAGCTGAGCTCAGTTTGACAGTCAGGACAAAAACACTGGCAGTGGAAGTCTGATCTCTGGCCTGGCCAAGCTTCAGCATGGGTTAACTCGTGCAGCTGATTTTCTGAACTGGAGCTGGAGTGAAATTAATCTGGCAGGGTAGTGTTCCTAAGGCTGTGTGACACCTATTTATGCTCTTCCAGACAACTGGTATAAATCTACATAAAAATTCATAAAGGCTCGTTCCACTTGGCATCAGCTGATATAAATAGTGCCCTTGTCAGTTCTGAGGTTAGGGGGATATGACGTCACGTGACCTCGGGTTTTGATGACATTGTCAGGGACAGCTGACTAGCTCAGCGTACTTCTGGTATAATAGTCACAAAGCAGCATCGATGTGAAGTCATACTGAAGTATCTTTGATAAAAAAAATGTCATTTAGGCTACAACCAGTTGTAATTGTGTGTCTAGAAAATCTGATCTGGAAGTTTACTGTATTGTGGTACCTTCTCACTTTCCCACAATTCATGCGATAAAATATCTCTGGCTTCTGACTGACTTTTTTTTTCAGTTGTTTGAGCAAATGCATGCAGAACTCATGGATAATATTCTAGAAGAGTTTTTGTTTTTTTTGTCACGCTTTATTGCTTCCTTAGCAGGTTTATGATGCCTGTTCCAGCTCAGGTGAATATGACCATTTGCTGCAGCAGGAGAAAATAGATTTACTTCAGATAGTCTGAAGATTCGCCACCATCATTCAAAACATCCAGCACCTCTGTGTGTGAATGACATGACTGCCCCCTGGTGGCCAAAGCTATCTGTTACAGGCTTTCACCCTGCTGGTGCTACAGGTCACAGTTTGACTTTTTTTTTTTTTTTTTGATAACTGCATGTGTTTAACTATCGTTGAAAGTCCTTCCTTAATGAGGAATGTTAGTAAGTTTTTCTAACCATGACCAGAGTCATGAACAATGAACAATAACCAGACCTCCAGACTGACAGACATATTTGCTTACTTCTAATTGTCTGAGATTGCCATTATACTTATTCAGCATTTGGGGTCTCCCTAAATCACAATGTATAAATAATAATTATTTCAAAATTAACAATTTTACCTCGTTTTGATCTAAATAAACCCCAGTAGACAGAGATTGATCGAAGCCTCTATCTTCCCATTTTCCCACAAAGATGATGAAATAAGTGATTAACTATAAATATCTCAACTATATAATGGTTACATTGTCTATACAAGAATTTACAAAAATAGACATCAAACAAGATTTATGTATAATTTTCAGCAGAGAATGTCAAATATGTGTATGACCAGTTCTTATTAATTATAATAAAACTCCAGAATTATTGATAGGAAACTAAGCATGAAACTAAGCAAAAATAAATATACTAAATGAGTAACACTGGTGTTTTGAGCTTGGACAGGGATACCGTAAAGTTTGATTTAGATATGAATGCAGTTTTTTTTTTTCTTTCTGCAAAACACTGGTTTCAGAATTATTGGCGAAACAATTAATGGCGAAGACCCCCTAACCGGAGAGGATACCTGTGGGTACTCCTCCGTGCAACATCTTTATATTCTAAGGTTTGTGTCATTTAGACGACAGGATTTCAATAAGCTTCAAGCCATTGAAAATTACTTCAATTCATGATGCCATCATGATCATGATGCCATCAAAAGCCTTTGACCATGCCTGCTGGACCTTGTATGTTACCAAAAATGTCAATAGTTTGCATGGCCAAAAAAAAAAAATTTCAATTTTGGACTCATCTGAACACAGCACACAAGTAGCTGTAGTTCCAATTATGCTTAGTGAAGTACCATTGCTGCAGATTGTGGGTTTCTCTCAGGAAGGACATCTATTGTAAATCACCTCCAGCTTGTTCTTATAGAGGTCATGTCTTAACACAACTGAGAGATATCTTTATTAGATACTTGTAAGTCTGATTATGTAGTTATAATTCATCTTCAGTTTGCTTACCAGGCCCATGGGAAATCATTTTACTAATAAATCAGAGGCTAAATCAGTAAAAGCATGCAAGTGAATTTTAGATTCTTTTAAAAAAAAAGGTAATGTTAACTATTATAGGTATAAATCTTTTTCAATTCATGTACTTTCAAGTCATTGTACCTTGAAGGCCCTCTGTGAGTGAACAAATTTTAAGCACTACATTTATACAGAAATTTGCTATGAGTTGCTACAGAAGTTAGCTCTTGTAGACATATATGTATACATGGCATTTGGCGTGAAGCCACGGGTTGTTGTATAGGCAGAGATTTTTACAGTTACAGATAGTTGGAGAAAGATGTGTATGTATGTTGCTTCAATAAATCACATCTAACCATCTTCTGCATGCATCTCTTTTTCAAGTGTAATCAGAATTTACCCATTTATATTTTTATAAGCAAATGAAAAATGCACAAATGTCAGGGCATGTCAAACCTTCTCCAGGGCCCCGAAACACCCTCAGACCTCAGAGGGTTAAAGAAAAAGGGGAGAAAATTCTACAAACTAACATTAGCATGAAGCTCAGACCGTGTAAAGACCACACTGAGAAATACAACAAAAGTGTTTATTTGGCAACATACTTTGAATTATCTTGATTATCATCCAGTGGAAACAATCATAAAAATTGCAGCCCATTTCCGAAAGGCCAGAACCTTTAATGTGATATAAAACATCAATTTCAGCAATATCATTGGTGGACCTGTAGCACTCAGTGTGTGCAGCAGAATACTAAAGAAAACAAGCCACACAAATAAGTCCATTGAACGTTCAGTCAGAAGTCATTGCTATACTTACAATATTAGGTTGGCACAAGTACTTATGGCACATTTATCCTAGGGGGGGTCTGATGGTGGAAAAGGCATCATACTTTCTACAAAAATATCTCAGTAAAACTTCAAGACTCATCAAGGTTATAAGTTCCTAGCAGTATCTATCCATGTGATGTGCCTCTCTTGACTGTGAAGTATTTATGTCAACCAGTGGGAGGCAGTGTAGATTCTCCTATGCCAAAACTTGGCTTATTTAGTGCCAGAAAAGTTGAGCAACATCTCAGCATCATTCCAAGCCCAAAAGTTTCATAACTGCTGTTCACTCAGGAAAAAAATGTTGTTGAGTGTGACAGCATTTAACGGTCTTGTATTTACCTCCACAGAGTGTGTCAATGGAGATTTGACTGAATTGGAATCAGGCATTAGGAATACACAGCATTTTGGTACCATAACACCATATCGACTTCTAGCCTGCCAGACATCATGAAGTAAAGTTTTTCTACCACACATCAGTAGTCTCATCTGTGTATACCAAGTTTAAAATATTTACGCTCCATAACATACTGTCATTAGGTGTACATTTTCAAAACAGGGGGTTTTGAAACAACATTTGGGTGTTGTAAAAGCACTGGCAATTTCCTTTAATCTGAGGAAAAATGTCGATGGGGATACCTCCACTGCCAACAAGTCGAGTCCTTCCTTTTACTAATTTGTATACCTGAAATACCCTTAAAAAATACTTCTAACAACAATCACAGAATACGGATGGAAAGACCCAAAAACATAATGCCTCCTCCACGTAGTGGCAGAGGGATAAAAATATATTTCTGACTAAAAAAAAAACGAACTACTAATGCATAGCCACAAAAAAAAAAGAAAAATCTTAATTACCTAGGAAGAGGCTGAAAACAAGTTGTGAAGATAAATTACACAAGATTAAAAAAAAAAAGCTTAGTGTTGGGCACAGGTTGGTCACCTCCATGTTAGTCCTAAAGTGCTACAGAAAGTCTCACAATGTAGCCACTGGTCATCAATCATTGAAAAATGATAGTTTACATGGAGAAAGGAAATATGAAAGGCCTTGATGGTGATGACCTGCCACTAATTATGGTTTGATTGTAATAAAGAAAAATTGAAATGTTCCTTAGTAGAAAGTAGATTTGTTTATGGAAAGTCCATGTGGAGTTCAAAGTAAACAGCACCGTTCCTTGAAGCTCTTCTTGTTCTTCTTGTTCTTTCCTTTTCCGTTTTTGTCCTTATTTTCTGACATCTTCTTGGCTCGCACTTCCCTCATGAGGTCAAAAAATACCTTTGGAAGCAAACAGTTTTATTAATACGTACTTATTAGACCGTCAGGTAAGAGTAAAACGTACGTGAGCAATATGTAACTACTCAGACAAACCTTATCTACGTTGGCACGTGTTTTAGCAGAAGTTTCCACATACTGTACACTCCACTCCTCTGCCTTCGCTCTGGCATCATCCACAGACACCTGCCTGCGCTCCTCCAAATCAGACTTATTCCCCACCAGCAAAAGTGGAATCTTATCCTCCTCTGCTTTAACTCGCAGGATCTGTTCCCTGTCCAAACACATGCACACGATAGCCAATCTAAGGGCATTTTCACACTACTCCCAAATAACACAAGTCTATAGCCAGGATGGGCTCGTTTGATGGAAGGCATCATCATCACAGGTTTGTTTTCACACAGGCAAATTCCAAATGGGATCAATTGTGTAATTTTACATGTCATATCTGCTATGCCATGTAAAATTACTAATGTGCCACTCTAAAATACAAGGTGTCTGGACACACCACTGCAGAGATCAGTTCTCTGGATGGATCTCGGGTTCAACCAAGTGTACCAGACTCATTGTGCAAACAGCCTTGGGCCAAGAAAAAAAAAAAAAAAAAAAAAAAA
>CM040979.1:12628134-12639064 GCA_022985145.1 Pangasius djambal | reverse complement strand
GGATGGCTGCGTAGTCTTCCTGTCCAGCTGTGTCCAAAATATCGATCTGTACCTCCTCCCCGTCCAGCACAACCTTTTTTCGGTAACTGTCCGCTTTCGTGGGCTCGTAGTCTTCAACAAACTGATAAGCAAAATGTAGAGATATTTATGTCAAGGATGAATCTAGGATATTAACATTTCCGGAGCATGTAGATATACAGTATATACACAAACTATATGGCCAAAAGTATGTGGACACCTGATCAGCACACCCATATGTGGTTCTTCCCCAAACTGATAACGCAAAGCTGGAAGCACACAATTGTTTAAAATGTCTTTGTATGCTTTAACATTACAATTTCCCTTCACTGGAACTAAGGTGTTTTAGCATGATAATGCACCTGTGCACAAGGCAAGCTCCATGAAGACATGGTTTGCCAAGATTGGAGTGCAAGAACTTGAGTGGCCTGCACAGAGCCCTGACCTCATCCCCACTGAACACTTGGGATGAGCTGGAATCCTGACTGTGCTCCTTCTCATCTGACATCAGTACCTGACCTCACTAATGCTCTTGTGGCTGAAGGAGCAAATCCCCACAGTCATGCTCCAAAATCTAGTGGAAAGCCTTCCCAGAAGAATGGAGGTTATTATAACAGCAAAGGGGGACTAAATCTGGAATGGGATGTTCAGAAAGTACATATAGGTGTGATGGTCAGGTGTCCACAAACTTTTGGCCATATAGTGTATGATCCTCAAATTCCATACCATTTGCAAAGATTCAGTATAACTTAGTGTGTTAACATGACTGCTCACCTCATCATACATAAACTGGAGTGTAAGGGCTGACTTGCCTACACCACCGCTGCCCACCATGATGACCTTGTGCAATGCCAAGGAGCTCTGACTTTTCCCCTTGTTGGCCGCCATGTCTGAATACCTCTCTCAGCTACTCCACGCACACTTGATCACTTGATTCTACCTGTTGAGACACACACATTTGGTTTTGCTGTTTAAAACCTGCTCCTGTGAGTGAACACAGAGTAGAGACAGGATAGAGTTTCATCATAGTGTACGAAGGTATGACATCCGAATACGCTTTTTCAAACGGGAGAAATGTTTTTCTCTGTGGGTTTTTAATAACACTGAGCCTCATTTATCAAGCTCATATCATCCATATGACTGTTTACACAAGAAATTTGGGATTCATGAAAATCCCTTACATTTGGAAAAACATTTGTACCCTATTTGTTCTCCTCAATGTGTGTAAATTTACACATAAGAAGAATAACTAATGTAATCATCGACTTGACTTGATAATTTGCCTGGATTACTGCACATTTATATATGGAATATAATGTCAAGTTTAAATATTGACATTAAATGTCAAAATATAAATAAGTTTTAAAACTTATTTTAATTACATTTACAGCTTTAGTAGATGCCCTTATCCAGAGCAACTTATAAAAGTGCTTTATAGTCTTCATCAAAAACACATCCTCATGCTACTTCAGTAAGAATACAATGGAGAAACGTTTTGTGAAAATCAGTCATTTTATATTATCGGCATGTTATCAAAGAATATTAATAATGTTTCATATTATTATTTCATATTATTGAAGGTAGGCGAGCCAACACAAACCCATAAGTTAAGACAAATAAAACTAATCATTCAATTATGACAAAAGAAATGCTGCCATATTAACGGAGGACAGGCCAATCTGTCTGTGTATAGCCGCCAGCTGTAAATAAATGCCTCAGCTGGCAGGAAGACACAGTGCTTGCTTTTTATTATTAATATTATATATTATTAAATATTCTTTGGCACAGAAGTGAGTTAACATGACTTCCACTTCTGTCTTTCGTCCTTTACCCATTCATTTTGTAAATGTAAAGTGCTTTATAAATAAAATGTATTATTATTATTTTGTGCTTCCAGCTGTCTGTGCACTTCAACTTTTATGGAGTTTTGTGGGCGTCGCAAATGAGCTGTGTCCGGAACGCACTTTGCACTTTGCGGGTGAATAACATAGATATGCGAGTATGAAGAAAATAAGCAACTTTTGTAAATCCGGCAGAAAATTTTAGTTTGGTTTGGCTCACACAAACATTTACACACAGCTATACTCCAAGATTGATAAATGAGGCCCAGTGTTGCAGCTATTAAACACATCACAAAACCCTTCAGGATTACACTTAATTATCTTGATTTAAAAATACAACGAACTGATTGTGTTCTTTCTTTTTCTTTTTTTTTTAATAACAGGCACATGCTTACTGAAAAAAGAAGATAACATGAGGGAGGACTGTCATGTGACTTAAATCATGTTATAACCATACCTGTGTCAAAACAGTGTCAAATAGCTTTTATCCCTGAATCAATCAATCAATCAATCAATCTAAAATAAATAGATCAGCAAGTCAATTAATTGCTAAAAGTATATTGCTTTTAACAACAAATAGAAATACTGGGGGACTGAAGTTGGATGTACAGGGTTAACACCCTTATTGTAAATTTGACTGCCATTTTTCCATAGCTGCTGAAACACAAAACAGACAGCTTACACTGTAAGCTTTTTTCCTCAAAATCCCCAAAAGTAAACAGGCTATTGTTGATATACATTTATTTTAACCTCAGCTTAACCTCAGCTGCCCTGCCAGACTCAACTCAGACTAACTCTAACTCTAACCCTATCTTTGCTTATTATTTGTTTCAGTTCTTATCTTACTGACTTCTATGTGATGATTAAAAAAAAATCTGTCCCTGGTATACACTATTAATACACTGATAAAGCTTAGTGAATATATTTTTAAATGTAGCAACAAACATACTTAAATTATGGTTAAGTAAAAGTATAAATTACTGCATTGAGTTTAGAGTACTTGTGTACTTGTTTGGAAACACAAACTAGTACTCAAAGCCTGAAAAATCTTGTTTAGCCCAGCCCAGCAAATTATCCTTGAGGATCTGACATGCTCTTCGAGGGATAAACAGAGAGTTGGTGGTTTCAAGGATGTGGTGTCCTGTGCCTATTCACACTGCTGGTCTTTACCCAGGAAATGAGACCCTGAAGCATTGCTTCCAGCTATTGTTCTTGATCATGAGTGACCTTACTAGGAAGCTGCAACAACATGCATGCAGGAACAATGCACCAGAATTTGCTGTCTATGTCTATTTTTTGGTGCATGCTCACTCTTCCACACACACTGTCAGCACTAATTTTGCAGGAACAAGAACATTTCTGGGTAGAGCCATTATACAGCTCCAACTGGTACAACCACTAACAGAATACTACAATTACATTCAATATCTCTACACTTTGTAAACAAACCTAATAGATATGAAGAGAATGAGTATTGCTAATTTTGCTCTTTAATGGCAGACAACGGCATAAAATAGGACATGACTCCAGGACTGCCTCCATCAGGGGAACTCTAGTAAGGAACGAACAGAGGGCAACAGGGTTGAAGTTGTGACCTACATATGGTGCTTTATTACCTTCCCCTATGGCTACATGCTGCTGAAATATAAATGCCGCTGCCCTTCCCCCAGATAAAGGAATTCATTAGGATTCCTGGATTGCCAGGGGCTATGCAGCATGCGGGCCATGGTATTCATCTTTCTTCCTTGCTCACTCTCTCTCTCTCTCTCTCTCACACACACACACACACACACACACACACCAGTGAGTCTCTGTGAGAAGTCGAGAGTCTGTTGGCATCAAAAATCATTTATGCTTATTGTCCACTTTTTAAGCCGGAGGCATAATTTTAGGTGCACTATGTTTTTTTGCCATTTTAATGGGTACTATTTTTATGATGACCTTTATTCAGTTTTCCTCATTCTGATGCAGGTACTTGGCAAAATAATCTATTTAACCTCACACCCTCTCCTCTACCCAGAGATAGTAATGACACTGGGTACAATCACATCACACGTCAGGAGCTTAAGCAGACAAAATAGCAAGGACACACACAGCTAATCAGGTGACTATGAAGTAAGAATACATCTGTATACCATAAATCATTATTCAAGGCTGTGTGTAGCAAAGAGAAGAAAATGAATATTTACAATGACTATTACTATCCCCATCGAGTTATATTATTCACACACAAATGTTAGGGATGAAAAACACTGTTTAAATCAAAACAACAAACAAATAATGTGTAAAGTTTGACTGGCATCCCATCCAGGGTGTATTCCTGCTTCGTGCCCATTGTTCCCAGGATAGACTACCTAACCATTGTGACCCTGACCAGGATAAAGTGGTTTTTGACAGTGAATGAATGTTAAAGGTTGTAGCGTAAAGCACTGACATTTATTCCCAGGATAAAACTGTGAGAACTAAAGCACTTGTTACAGAAACTAATGTTTTCAAATCCAGCAGTTTTCAAGATGCTTTGGAGGTATATACACTCACCGTCCACTTTATTAGGAACACCTGTACATTCATGCAGTTATCTAATCAGCCAATCATGTGGCAGCAGCACAATGCAAAAAAAAAAAAAAAAATCATGCAGATACAGCTCAAGAGCTTGAGGTAATGTTCACATCAGACATCAGAATGAAGAAACAGTGTGATCTCTATGACTTTGATCATGGCATGGATGTTGGTACCAGAAGGTCTTTGAGTATTTTAGAAACTGTTAATTTCACACACTACAGTCTCTAGAGAACATTATCTGAAGCTCTTGACCTGTTTCTGCATGATTTTTTTTGCACTGCACTGCTGCCACATGATTGGCTGATTAGATAATTGCTTGAATGTGCAGGTCTACAGGTGTTCCTAATAAAGTGAACAGTGTGTGTATGTATGTGTGTATTTTTTTTAATGACTGTATCAAGATTGTAGCCATAATCCACTGATCTGTTCAAGCCAAACAGAACAAAATATAATACGTTGGAAACCCAGCTGGTAGTGAATCAGGACATCATTCGAGTGATGGACCTGAGTGAGCTGAATAGGGACATTGTAGCTTACCAAAGCCAGCTCAATCCCTGTTCTCAAGCCTAGTCTGGCTCAGTGATGAATTTATCATTCCAAGGATGCCTGTTAAACCTGATGAAAACATTCACTGTCGCTTTTGTTTGACTGATTTCTATTAGTGCCTACAGTGCCATCCAAAAGTATTAACAATCCTATAATAAATAAATGCACACAAATTCTTATTCTTGAAAAACAACTGTGCTTTTAATTTTCTCTCAGTGCGCAGGCACTCTGTTTTTACCTTTAACCAGGTCCTGTTTCCTGGGGTATAAATAGGAGGTTGCAAAATCCTAATGTCATCATTTACCATGGGAAAAACCAAGGAAACTTCAACACAGAAGAGAGAGATTGGTGCTGACCTTCACAAATCTGGTAATATATACATAAGCATTATACATAAATCCATGCACCCAAAAAAAAACAAAAACAAAACAAAACAAAAAAAAACCCTTAAACATAATTAGAGCTATATCTAGCTAGTTTTAGAATTGCGATATAACAGTTTTAGAATTGCGCACTGAAACACTGCTTTCATAAGTTGTTTTGAAGTGTTGCAAGCCCTTCCTTAGAGTTTCTTACGAAATGCAGCACCTGAACTTCACCAAGCTACGCTACAACTAAAAATTGGCACACACTGTGTGTTGTGGTCAGGTAAGACCAGAATCAATCTTTTTGCTCATGCACACCATCACCATCATCATGGTGGGAAAAAAAGGAACTGCATAGATAGAAAAGCCCCTGAAACCCCATTGTAAAATACAGTGGTGGATTTAGTGATGCTTTGGGGCTGTTTTGTGGCTTGTGGTCCAGCGGCTTTTGTGAAGATTAACTGCATCATGAATTCTGCTAAGTACCTGTATATTTCAGCCCAAAACTTGTTTGCCTCTGACATGAGGTTCAGAGTTGGCCAGAGATAATCATTTAACAAGAGGATGAAACAATTCAGCACATAAATGGTTAAAGAAACACAAAACCAGTTTTGCAACGACCTTACTGAAATCCTACTGAAAACCTACGGTCTGCATTGAAGAGGGAAGTCCATATTCACAAACCTACAAACATAAAAAGACCTTAAAATGTTTTGCATGGAGGAGTTGACCAAGAGCTCTATATTTGTCTGCAAAACAAAAACCTTTTAAATAAATCTATACAATGTTCCTATACATTTGAGCTCAAACTACTACTTAAGGCATGTCTTATTTTCCATAGTCATTTTTTGCATATTTTCATAAAGGGTACCAATATTTCTGGAGGGCACGGTACATATCTGGAGGGCGGAAATATCTGAGGGAAGCAGATGGATTTCTCTTCATTTAGCTGGCTTGTATGAAACTTCCTGATCAAAATGATGAAGAAAGCAGGAGCACAACTGGGCCAAGGCCCTCAGCATTAACATCCTCTTTCTAATCTGTATCAAGGGGTGAAATTCCCTTTGCCTGGTGTCACATCCCCTCTTTTTTTTTTTTTTTACACAAGTCTGTCATGTTAGTACGGAACTCCTGCTAATAGCTGCAAAAGTTACATTACAGAACCTTTCCAGGTTCAAATCCAGTTCCAATAAGGCTGTAGAGAAATACCAGTGAGGACTGATATGAACATTAAGTTTATGAATGAGTCAGCATAATCCTGATTTCCATAATAGCTTGTCTCCAAGCGATGTTTCGGTTTTAGAGCTAAACACTGGGATTCTCATTTTTACCACACATAACTCTACTACATAGCACAGTGATTCACATCTGTACAAATACTTGATATAAGGCAGAAACAATCCTAAAAATTATAAATGATTGATATTGGACAAATTATGCAAAATTATAATGGGTACATTAACCCTGAACTTAAATTTCTAGTCTTCAGTATTTGCAAGCACAAAATAAATGCTCAGGACCGTTTCCCCATAGCGCCGGAAGCCTGGCTCTGGTGACTCTCTTTACTGAATACTAACCATCTCGGGCTGGACACACATGGCTCATTGAGAGATTTAGGGATTGTATCACTGAATTAGGATGCTATGGCCTTGTTTACAATAGCTTTTTTCCAGTAGCTTCTACAGAATGTGCTTGTTGTTATGACTTCAATGAAGATTAAACTAAAAATTTATAAATGGTTAATGCAGAAACCCGGATAAATTCAAAAGGTTCACAAAGGTGTTTTAGGGCTGGGCGATATGATGACATAATGAAGATGCTGCGATAAATAACACAATATAGAAATAACTTCACTTTTATGAGATTGCAGGAATCGTTAGTGCAGGAGAACAAAAAAAAAACCCAGCATATTTAATCACTTTCTAATAACCATCACCATTAACATTATTTGTAAAGTATTAGATTTGACAATTCTGTGGTGACATATTTAATCTGTATAAATAAAAATTTCTGTCTTTTTTTCTTTGTCGGCTATAAACCAAAAATGCCACTGACCATTTTTGGCTGAAATAATTCCAATGGCATCCCTAATAAATATAGTTAATTGGTGTTAATTATATACTTGTCTAATGTTACCTACTGTAAGTCAAACATACATTTTATTTCACATTAATGAACTCAAAACATTCTCCATTTACCTTGACAGAAAGCAAGGGTGCCAAGAGTATGGGTAGAAGGTGGGGTGGGGATTCTCTAAACAAATTTATTTCATTTTACTCTCTCCAGACCAAACATAAGAAAATAATCTCTAAAGGGCTGATCGCCAGCTTATGCAACCTTGAGGTGCATATAAATCCATAGGCTCTAGTTTACGCAGACTCCTATGATATGAGCATGACGGATCCTTTTCATTGCGTGAATAGTACGTATGATACAGTCTGATTATGCACTCTCCAAAGCAGAACTCACACTAGCATATGTGTGTCTGTCATTGTGCCCTGAAACTAGAGATGCATCAACTGGTCAACAAGGAAGATGATAAAAGAGGAAACAGAGGCATCTATAGACAAAAAAATTGAGGTGTAAACACATCAGCGTGCAAGCCGGTACACTCGTTCTGTATCAGTTGTAGAAATCATGGTTTGCGCATCGCCAAGAATCTGAAAATTCCGCTTAAATGTAGCACTGGCTCAATGGATATAACAGTTATTTATTTCTCAGTGTGTAAGTGAGTCACAACCCTTTCCCCAGTGGATTCAACCCATGAATCTGCTTCTTGTGTTGAGAAACTCCTGCCATTCTTAACACATTTCTGCATAGTCGTATTTTATATTAGTGTTAATGTACTGTTCATTTATAGTAGTTACTGGTAACATGGTGTTAGGAATGTTTTTAAATGTATTTAAATTCACATAGATTTTTTTTTTTTAACCATTTAAGCTGCCCAAATTGGCTTAGTTACACAATAACTACAAGCAAATTCATGGCTTACAGTTTGAGGATGTAACAACACCAAAAATGAACTACCTTTCCTCACTGATCTAAACACCCAACACCCAAGCATTAGGCCAAACACTTCTCTCCAGAGTGCTTCACTAGTTACTCTCAGGAACATGATATTTCCAATTTTCCAGGGAGGCCTCCTGTAAGCAGCCTATACTGACATGTTCATAGAGTATAATTTGTTAACAAAGATCCTTCCCTCTCTCTAACCCAACCCTTTACACTCATCACACACGCTTGCAATCTACCCCTAACATCCATTTTCAAATATGCAGGAATGACCAGTACAATTTAAAATCCACTGAAGATACATTTGAACAGCCAATCACAAACTTGATAAGATTACCTACATATCATCTCTTACCTATGTTTTAACATCTTCGACTTGACATACTGTTTAGAATATAATACCGCTTTTAATTATATTGGCTATTATTATTCTTTATTATTATTCCAGCAAAAACTCTGACTCCATCTTCTCCTATGGCTTTTAATCTCTATCCACAAGCTTTCACACATTATGTGATTTATATCCGAATTAGGTTGCTTGTACTTTTCTAAGGGATCTGACCTTTCATTCGTCTTTTATCCAGCCTTTTTCATCCCTTTTTCCCCTCATTCATTTGATTGCAGACAGATCACACTCATCCATCTCTTTCTATCCATTCCTCCTTCTTCCCCATTCATTTTAATAGAGGACAGTTAGAGCGGGTGATGTCATTGCCACTCTAACACTGAATGTAAATTGTTCGAATTCACTTTTTCAACGCAACTTTTGCCTCTAAAGTATACAAGTGTAAAGTATAATCCTTATACTTCCACCTAGAGACTCCATTCAAGCTTTAAAATGTTATGTCACCCCCCTCCCCCTTTCTAAAAGCTTTAATATTTAATGGTTTCAAAAAATATTTTTCTAATTATGAGCATTTGTGTAGCACTAGGATATGTCAACAGTCCCAGTGACAGCCATGTAAAATCTGGCACCATCAGCTTTGGATTTTACTAAATACTTGTGTGTATTTAACAGCCATAAATCAAACAATGCCCACTCAATCTACACATTTTATTACAATTTTTTTTTTTTTTGCATTACATCAATCGGCAAAGTCTGCTTACACTAACCATTCCATTTGTTAAGCAATTTGGTGAATACTTTCCGATTTTTGAGCATTTGTTTGAGTGTAAGAAACTCTCTCTCTCTCTCTCTCTCTCTCACACACACACACACACACACACACACACATTGTGTGCACTTTGACACATACAGCCATTTATCCTCAAAATGAATGTTGTCTATACAATCACATACATATCAATATGCCTGTTAATTGCCACAAAACCCAAAAATAAATAAATTCAATGTTTAAACATTTTAACACTTTAACACAGCCTTGAGCCTTTTAACCTCCACATGCTTAACTGCTAATATCAACCTTTTAGATACATCCTAGCAAGTGACTGGGTAAGCACAGCAGCATTTTAACACTATAACATTCAAACATGTATAAACGTTTAACATTTTAGCCTTTACATATTATTAACGTTTAGCCTTTGCCTGCTAACTACCACAAAACCTAAAAATAAATATCATTTCACATGTAGGGCACTATTCATACTGACCCGCGCTCTACTATTTCTTGTTTATTCACCTCTCATTCTTCCCATAGACTACCATGCATATTCTACCAGCTGTCCAGCAACCACGCATATAGTATTCATCTAGCAAACAATAAATCAATCACACACAAACTTGCATGTAACCGAAGGATGTTTCACTTTTTCATCTGTCCATTCACCCATAGAAATTTATTCACAAACATCCTCAATCACTATGAAGACCTTCAGAATATATTATGTATTTTTTGTTTGCGTTACATTTTTAAAAAGCTTTTTTTATTAAATTAACCCTTTCTTCATCAAGAACTAACTATTTTACGTTTTTGCCTTTTAACACTTTTTATCTTTTACCCTATAATCTAGCTATGTCAAGCCAACATGAAGTTTGTTCTCAAACTTCACTTGCTAGTTACAAAATAAGATTGAGAGTTGACTGAGAGTTAGGTGACCTGTCAGTGAGCCTGGGTACAGGATTTACTTGTAAATTAAATGGCTTGCCCCTGTGTACAGTCTCAATCAGTGAAATTAATCAAGCTTTGTTAAATATTAAAGTGAAAATTAGTCACTGTTGAACCAGTTTTGTGCATTGTCCAATACTCAGAGCTCAGATATTTAAGACTGGGCAATATGAATGGTATCCATATGATGACAAATAATGCCACAATACATTTTTCCACGATACTGTCAGTATCACAGTGTCTTTTTATAACACTGTTCTACTATTTTAGTACAGTTATAAACTCTTATTATAAGCAGCTGATATTATAATTTTGTACTGAATGCTTAAAATTGTAATTGCTGTTTTTTTTTTCCTGCATTTCAGAGTTTACTAATGTAGACATTCAATAAACCTATCATCAATCCCCCCCCCCCCCCCCACCCCCCAACTACTTTTTTTCTGGCAGCATGTTAGCAACCCTATATATCTTGATACATATATATCTCACCTCGACTGATCATATTACTACAGCAAAAATA
>CM040979.1:12565164-12628034 GCA_022985145.1 Pangasius djambal | reverse complement strand
TGCTGGAACATGTAACAAAATGCCTCTAAAGGAAAGAGGAAGTGGAAGAAGAGCGAATGGTAAGAGCCTGGCTGTCATTTTTCCCATGTTTCTTTTCCCAGTCAGTCTTAAGTCTAAACTGAAGTAAACTAGATCTGGAGAAACATTTTTGGTATCCCAAAAAAATAAATAAATAAATAAAAAAATCAGTGGAAATAAAATGCCTGAAATGAGGTTACTACTGGTCATGGTATATGAATGTCATGGGATGGGATAGAATAAAAGTAAGTATTGTAAGACTTGTGGAAAATTTTTTGACAGTACATGACATAGGTTCTCACACATTATGGGTAATTGAGTCAGGAAAAACACTAGAGCTTACACCACTGGTCTAAGTGACTAATGAAGAGCAAGACATTGTGTATTCAAGCTTATTTCACTACATTTCTGAAAATCCACCCAACACAAAGGATCGATTCTCCTGAGTAGTGTTTTTAAAAAAAAAAAACACCAGTGGAAAGATTAGGCTACAAAATACATACATGGGCAGAACAAAACGGGTTCTGAGAGAAGACTATCTGTAATAAGACGTGATACATAAGTTATTACATGTTTTAATATAACTGCACCTCAAATTATTTTGTGATATACTGTGTGAAAATATATGATATACTGGGTGAAAAGTATCTAGTCCTCAGTTCAGCTGTCTGGTTCCTAAAAAGCTTCAAAGAGGCCTTCCATTTAAAAAATGATTAACATGATCCCCCCCCCCAACATGGGTGTGCTTGTTTTCAGGATACAGCCATATGCGAGTGAAAGGCCACCTACAAGTTAAACAAAGCCAGGTCACATGTAGTTTCCATGAGGATGTATAATAAATGTTGCTGCTGTGAATGGGAGTACTGATATAAAATTTGCAAGAATTCTATCAAGCAAGAGTAACGACATGACACTAATTTCCTTAACCTTAACTCACTTTTCATTTAAGCTGTCTCGTGATGTTTTTTAAATTAATTTGCAATCGAGGTGATAATTTAATGTAGAGGTGTGCCTCAAGTGTCATACTCAAGTGCTGTTCGAGACTAAATGTTCTCTTAATGACGTGGACACCCAGAAACGCCTTTAAAATGTCATTATATACTTGTTGTGTATTATTAAGTATGTAAAAAGGTCAAGCAGTCATTTAAGTGTTGTTCATAACCCGATTTTCCTGTTGAGGCAATCTCAATCTATCGGTCAGGTCGAAAATGTCGTGTAATGTGTGTGTGTGTCATCTGTGCTTGATTGTGTATGTGCACACTGCTCCACATCAACACACTCTGTTAAACACTAATTTAGGTGTTTCAGAGCTACACCACTGACTCTTTATACGTTAAACATTACAAATATAAGCATCACAATCACAGTTACGTACTAACCACACAAACTGGAAATATTACAATCATCATGGACAATGGAATATTATTGATTAGAATAACATTCTAAGATTGTGAAGATTTATATTCATTAGTGCATTAAATTTCTAGGAGCATTTCTTGAACCCAAATAATACAGAGCAAATAATATACACAGAATGTATACTAAAGAACAAAAACTGTATATTTACACTTAGTTGGCTTTATGTATATAAGGGGAAAAAAATGCATATGTGAATGATTTCTCTGGAGATCTGATCCTATAGTGATGCTTCAAAGCTGGTGAACCCTTTAGAATTTTCTATATATCTGTTTAAATATGACCCGAAACATCATCAGAGTTTCACACAAGTTCTAAAAGTAGACAAAAAGAACCAAATTAAACAAATGAGACAAAGGGATTATACTTGGTCATTTATTAATTGAGGAAAATGATCCAATATTACATAACTGTAAGTGGCAAAAGTATGTGAACCTCTAGGAGCAGCAGTTAAAATGAAGGTGAAATTAGAGTCAGTCAGTCAATGGGATGACAATCAGGTGTGAGTGAACACCCTGTTTTATTTAAAGACGAGGGATCTATAAAAGTCTGATCTTCATAACATGTGTTTGTGGAAGTGTATCATAGCACATGATTTCTGGGAACCTCAGAAAAAATAGTTATCGACGCTCATCAGGCTGGAAAAGGTTACAAAACCATCTCTAAAGAGTTTTGACTTCATCAGTCCACAGCCAGACAGATTGTATACAGATGGAGGAAATTCAAGACCATTGTTACCCTCCCCAGGAGTGGCTGACCAACAATCACTCCAAGAGCAAGACATGTAATAGTCTGTGAGGTCACAAAGGAACCCGGGGTAACTTCTAAGCAACTAAAGGCCTCTCTCACATTGGCTAATGTTAATGTTCGTGAGTCCACCATCAGGAGAACACTGAATAACAATGGTGTGCATGGCAGGGTTGCAAGGAGAAAGTCACTGCTCTCCAAAAAGAACATTGCTGTCTATCTGCAATTTGCTAAAGATCACGTGGACAAGCCAGAAGGCTATTGGAAAATGTTTTGTGGACAGATGAGACCAAAGTAGAACTTTTTGGTTTAAATGAGAAGCGTTATGTTTGGACAAAGGAAAACACTGAATTCCAGCATAAGAACCTTATCCCATCTGTGAAACATGGTGGTGGTAGTATCATGGTTTGGGCCTGTTTTGGGCCATCTGGGCCAGGACAGCTTGCCATCATTGATGGAACAATGAATTCTGATTTATATCAGCGAAATTCTAAAGGAAAATGACAGGACATCTGTCCGTGAACTGAATCTCAAGAGAAAGTGGGTCATGCAGCAAGACAACGACCCTAAGCACACAAGCCATTCCACCAAAATGTGCATAAAATAGTTTGGTCATTCTGGTCTAGGGCATTCATCCTAGACAACTAGACTGGCAAGAGTATGTATTCATACGCTTGAAATGAAATGTTCTATTGGCCAAACAGATTTTTGATAAAGGTGCATGTGGGCCAACCTGTTCACCTTGTACAGCTTCAATGTTACATTAGATAAGAGAGCAAAAGGGCATTAAACTTACTTAGATTAACTCAAGAAAGTTTAGAAAGGGAAGGTGTGGACAGAGAAAAAGGTTACTGAGCTGAACACTGATTTTCTTAACATGCAAAGATGGCAAAGCAGGTTGCACATATCTAAAGACTTTCTACACATTTTAACCACGCAGTAACAAATATATATTTATCAATGCCATACGATATACAGTGGATACAAAAAGTCTACACACCCCTGTTAACATGGCAGGTTTTTGTGAAGTAAAAGAATGGCACTAAGATAATTCATGTCAGATCTTTTCCCACCTTTAAATGTGAAATTGCAGCGTATACAAATAAAGCGGGGGTCGGGGGGGGGGGGGGGGGGATAATCAGAAACATTTTAGGGAAAAATAGGAAAAATAAAACAGTTACAATAACCTGGTTGCATAAGTGTGCACACCCTTTTATAATTGGGGATGTGGCTGTGTTCAGAATGAACTAATCACATTCAATCTCATATTCGGAAGTAATTAGTAAGTTATCATACAGCTGTCTTTATTTATAACCCCAAATAAAGATCAGCTGTTTCTGAAGGATTTTCTTGACATCATCTTAGTTTCATGTGACTGCTGCACCCATTGTCCGCAAAGAGCTTAGAAAGCCTGTACAGAGTCGCACTTGCCGAAAGATATTGATCAGGAGATGGATATAAAAGTATTTCCAAAATATCAGATGTACCATGGAACACCGTGAATGCCATCATCAACAAGTGGAGAAAATTGGGCACCACAGTGACATCACCAAGAACAGGAAATCCCTCCAAAATTTACAAAAGTACAAGACAAAAACTTACAAGGGAGGCTGCCAAGAGACCTATGGCAACATTAAAGGAGCTACAGGAATATATGACAAGTACAAATCTGACAATATCTGATTACTCTCTGCACATGACAACAATCTCTCATATTCTTCACATGTTTGGGCTATGGGGTAGGGTGGCTACAAAAAACATCCAAGCCAACTAAATCACCCCAAACCATGTGGCAGAATGTATTATGGTCTGATGAGACCAATTTCAAAAGGTATAATAATTCCATAATTCCAAAACTTGTTTGGTGCAAAAAAAAAAAAAAGTACATCACCAAAAGGACACCATACCCACGATGAAGCATGGTGGTGGCAGCATCATGCTTTAGGGCTGTTTTTCTTCAGCCAGAACTGGGGCTTTTATCAAGGTCACTGCAAATACTAGTGCAAAACATTAAGGTGTCTGCTAGTAAGATGAAGATGAAAAGGAATTTCACCTTTCAGCACAACAATGACCCAAAGCATACATCCTAATCAACAAAGGAATGACTTAACCAAAAGAAGATCAGTGTTTTTGAATTGCCGAACCAGAGCCCAGAACCTAAATCCAACTAAAAATCTGTGATGTGACCTGAAGAGGGCTGTGCACAGGAGATGCCCTTACAATATGATGGATCAAGAATGTTTTTGCAAGAAAGAGTGGGAACCAAGTCAAGATGTGCCATGATGACAGACTCTTACTCAAAAAGACTGAGTGGTGTAATAAACTCAAAAGGTGCTTCAACAATGTATTAGTTTAGGGTGTGCATAGTTATTCAACTAGGCTATTCAAAAGTTTTTTATTTTTTCCTTTTTCCCTTAAAAAAGGATTGTTTTTCACTTTTTTTTTTGCATACTTTGCAATTGCACATTAAAGGTGACAAAAAATCTGACATGATTTATCTTAGTGTTGTTCTTTTAATTCAAAAAACTTTTTCCCGTTTTAACAGGGATGTTTAGACTTTTTACATCCACTGTACACACGACACAGGAAACGCGCTAGTTAAACAACCAGCATTCTCTAACGTCTCACAGTTATCAGTTCCGCAATCCTTCAGCATGCTTTCATCTCTTTAATATCAGTAAATCAAGACGATCTTTACCGCCTAAATGAATTTAGGAGCTTGAATGAGTTGCCGGGTTCGGCTGGGTACAGGTTATACCACCACCAACACTACACACTCACAACACCAAAACACTCATCTCAAAGGCGCTTCTGATCATATAACAGCATCCAGACATCTTATTGTTTTTTAATTGAAGTTTCCAGATATTCAGATAAGTAGGCTGTGCCTCGGAGCAGTATATACTGTCAGGGAGTTCAAACATACATTTGCGTTAAATAAGCAAATCTAAATTCTTGAGTAAAATGTTTTTTTTTTTTAATGCAGAAGCTTACCACACGCTGTCTGGATCCTCTCCACTGTCGTAGTGTTATCTTTTTACATGCATTAATCGATTGTTCAGTAACACACAGCTCGCTTTCAGTATCAGAGAAAGCTGCTACCCCTGATACCCCGACCCCACCCTCCAGCTCGGGGAAGAGCCCGAACTCAACCGGACGTGACGTCACGACACCGCACCGGCTACATCCGAAGTCACGTGCTACCATAGGTGGCGTAGTATTGCAATGCACTCTGTAGTGGAGTCATGTGCAGGTTTTGGATGGTGGCCAAAATTAGGCCTGGCAACTTGTTGCAGTGCGACAGGATTTGGTTGTTGCAGTTGAAATAATGTCTTAAAGCGCGTTAAAACATGTGTTTGTGGTGGTGTGTGCCTACAGTTCCAATTAGGTACAGCCAAATGTTAGAAATTAACATTATCTGCCTTGTGATTCCAGTCTTATTTTGAGAAGGGCCTGGAGGAGTATTGAAAAACCTCAGCCTTTTCACACTGCTGTAGTATTGACACAGACTCAAAACAGACTCAGAGACCAAAAACATAAGACTGCTGAATTACCACATTTTGCACTGGTCCAGATATTAACTGCATATTGCACATATTGTACATTACCATGTACTGTAGTGTATAGACTGCACTTTACTCAGCCACCCACCTGTTTACACATACTGCTGTGCATATGTTTATATTACTGTTGTCTTCATATTACTACTTACTGCTATTATTAGAATTCTTATACTGTACACTTCAATATACAGTTCTCTCTTTTTTTTTTGGGATTTTACCTTATGTATTTTATTTTCCCTTGCATGTACGTGTTATTATTTAACTTAATGCTTTTTTGTTGGAGATCTACAAGTTAAGAATTTCACTCGCCTTTTACACTTTTTATCTCTGCGTAATCTGTAAACTGCGACGTGACATTAATGCTACCTTCAAGTGCTACCGGAATTCTCCTGTTTATCACCTCTGAAGTGGTAATTACGAGTATGTTGCGTTCACATGCTTTGTTGTCGAAAAGAACATGAAACATGGACGACGCCAGGTTCATTCATACATATTTCTTTTTTCTTTTTTCTTTTACTTTTATTTTGACACCATAACACACATTTCTCAGTTAGCTAGCTTGCTGTCGACAAGGGAATGTTGGTCAAATACAGGCTCTTTTCACAGTGCTAACAATTAGCTGCATTTAGAAAAATGAACAAAACCTGTCACTCAGTACAGAAACCGTACTCTCCGAGTTTCCCAGTCGTAATTACGACTTGAGAGGTCATTCATGTGCAACTTCCTAGTGGGAAACACGTATTTACGCTAATTCCGACAGCACGTGAAGGCAACGTAAATGAAATCTAACTCTAAATGTGAGTATAGTGCCCCCTGATGGAGACTGTAGCACATCAGAAAAAATACTACCAAAGTATCTTGTTATCTTGTGGTTAATTTATACCCATAACACTCAGTTTTGACTAGCTTCTTTAAATTCATATTTTATAGAGGTTTTTTACGCAATAGCGCTCAATAAACTGAGGTTTATTGCACGCTATTGCTTGTATATGTTCAAAACATCTTTATAGAGAGAACTTTGATTTTATAGAGATATCTTTGATTTTATAGAGAGATCTTTTGACCACAACGATTGTGCAATTTATATGCATTGTTGTTAAGTTGAGATGGTCGTCTTTGGAATGTGCCTTAATTTAAAAATCGTAAGAAAAAAAAAACAAGAGGACTTGAACTTAATTATTCCGTTAAACACACTCGAAAGGATGTGCACAAACACATGGAAAGATGAAGACAGAAGGATCCTCTAATTCACAGCAAAGTGAAGGTGGCAGGGTTTGGGGTGCTTTTGGGACACAGGGCAGGAATCGGTTCCCTTCACGTGACCCCCTGGAATGACGCCCGTTACCATAGCGACAATCTCATAATAATAGTCAAATGGCACATCGCCGTTCCTGGTCGGTTGTTTCTGGTTTCGACTTTCTTGTAAGCTCATGTGTATTCCTAACAATTTAATTTATTCTGCACTTTTGGACATTTTGAGTAACTGTTTTCATTCTCTCTTCATGTCAAAACTCTTATTATTCTTACTTTTATGCGTGTGAATCCCGTCTGATCCCAATGAACTTGACCAGGCAACTGAATGCTTAGAATCAACGTTCTGCAACTCGATAGATAAGGTAGCTCCACTTAAAAGAAAAATAATTAGAGAGAAAAAGCTATCACCCTGGTATAGCGATCACACACACACACCTTAGAAAAGACCGCTCGAAAATTAGAATGTAAAT
This sequence comes from Pangasius djambal, assembly GCA_022985145.1. Lineage (NCBI taxonomy): Eukaryota > Metazoa > Chordata > Actinopteri > Siluriformes > Pangasiidae > Pangasius > Pangasius djambal. The sequence goes on along the minus strand of CM040979.1, from coordinate 12,620,566 downwards.
GGTGTCAAACTAAATCGGTAGTATTTCAAACAGCATGGAAGGAGAGCCTTCTGAGCTATAGGAAAGCTCTTAGTGCTGCTAGATCAGTGTATCTCTCCACCCTAATTGAAGATAACAGAAATAATCCTAGATTTTTATTTAATACTGTAGCAAAATTAACTAGGAATAAGACCACAATAGAAACACGCACACAATCATTATATAGCAGTGATGACGTCATGATTTTTTTCAGTGGTAACATTGAAAATATCAGGCAAGAAATTCAGACTATTAATTTAAAACCGGGCAGTTTTATAACTAACCCTGTAGATAATAATATAATGATATTAGATCAACAATTACAACATTTTACTCCCCTTGAAGAGACTGAACTAATTTCACTAATTTCATCATCAAAATCATCAACCTGTTTACTAGATCCCTTACCTACTTGTTTCCTCAAACAGATAATTCCTGAAACAATCAAACCTCTTTTAAAGATAATAAATTCTTCCCTTAGCATTGGCTAAGTTCCTAAATCTTTTAAATTAGCAGTTATCAAGCCCTTGATTAAAAAACCTGACCCCTGTCAGCTGTCTAACTATAGACCAATGTCTAACCTCCCCTTTATCTCCAAGGTCCTAGAAAAGGTTGTAGCACAGAAGCTATGCTCATACTTATATAGGAATATCATTCATGAAATGTATCAGTCAGGATTTAAGCCCCATCATAGCACAGAGACAGCACTGGTTAAAGTGGTAAATGACTTACTACTGGCCTCTGATCAGGGTTGTGTCTCCTTGCTTGTGCTGCTTGACCTTAGTGCAGCTTTTGATACTACTGATCATGCTATTCTCCTCGATAGACTAGAAAATGTAGTAGACATTAAGGGGACGGCCCTTTCCTGGCTCAGGTCTTATTTGACTGATCTTTATCAGTTTGTAGATGTAAATGGTGACTTCTCTTCTCTTACTAAGGTAAAGTTTGGTGTCACACAGTTGTATGACACACAGTTGTATATTTCAGCAAAGCCAGATGATAGAGACCAGCTTAATAAAGTTGAGGAATGTGTAAAAGACATTAGAAACTGGATGCTTATTAACTTTCTCTTACTTAATTCTGACAAGACAGAAGTACTTGTATTAGGACCACATGCAGTTAGAAGTAAGCTTTCTGATTACATAATAACTCTGGATGGACTTTCTGTTTCATCATCTGCAGCAGCAAAAGACCTTGGTGTGATTATTTACTCCAGTCTTTCTTTTGAAGCTCATGTAGATAATGTAACTAGGATTGCTTTCTTTCATCTTAGAAATATTGCTAAAATAAGAAATATATTGTCACTACACGATGCAGAAAAAATAGTTCATGCTTTTGTTACCTCTAGGTTGGATTATTGTAATGCCTTACTGTCTGGATGTTCCAGTAGATGCATAAACAAGCTCCAGTTAGTCCAGAATGGAGGGTTCACAGGCATAGAGTGTTGGGGTGACCTGGGATGTTTGGATGCTGTCGCCCCCCCACTCTCACACGTTCACTCAGGTTTGTCGACGGTGGAGTGGCTGGAGCTATATGTCCCAGGGTGCCCTCATGTCTGTGTTAGCTTCTGGCTCTCCCTTTTAGTTATGCTGTCATAGCTAGTCTTTCCGGAGTCCCTGCTTGCACTCTGCATGCAAAGTATATTGTGCTTAACCATTAGGGGACAAAGCTTACCTAACAATCTCTTCCTCTCTCACCCTCTCTCTCTCCCTCACTCTCTGTCGAGCTACACATGCTACTTCTGAGATGCCAGTGATCCTGACCCCTTCTGCTCCTCCTCGCTGTCTGACCTATCCTGATGCCCCTTCTGCTCCTCCTCGCTGCTTGACCCATCCTGATGCCCTACTTCTGGTTGGAGTTCTCATCGGTTGAGTTCGCTTGCTGCTGCTGGGGTCCCATATGGACGGCCTGAAGAACCGTTTGGTTTGCTGGGGATGGTGCCACCTGGGGGCTGTGGAGATGGCTTGGGGATCACATATGGGGAGCTGTACTGTAATGGCTTGTGACTGCGATTGCTGTAGTGGCTTTGGGGCTGTGGTTGCCACGAGCAGCTTCATACTCAGGACTCCATCAGTGGACAGTGGATAGATTTTAACCAACTGGACTTCTTGCAGAAACTGTAATGAATTGCACTGGTTTTGCACAGTTTTTCCTTGCCACCGTCGCCACTGGCTTACTCATTAGGGATAAATTCACAGTGATAAATTCAAATATTTACAATATATTTTTTGTGAATCCATTTATTTCTGTAAAGCTGCTTTGTGACAATGTCCATTGTTAAAAGCGCTATACAAATAAAACTGAATTGAATTGAATTGAATAGTACGTATAAGAGGCAGCGGATGTTTTTGTCAATGATAATATTTTGAAGTAGCTCTACTCAAACATAAGAATATACATGAATGTACATTATACACCAGTTAGTTCCGGTCCTCTATTTTGATTGGACGAGCAGCATTCCTAGCGTGCTTATGTTTAGTATAACCACACTGGGCCGTTTCACTGTGTGTATCACTCCGCTTGTCCGTGTTCGCGTCATAAAATCCCACTCCTATCAACAGTCCTACTGACACCGGTACTACATCATCAGCCGACATGGCTAATATTTTTCATGAATATAACTTCTGACTTAAAATATGAAGGCGCATCAGATGAAGATGAAAAGAAAGAAGGGAAGCCAGTTTCACCAGATGCACCTTTAACGGGAATGTACATATCATTGTGCGCTAGCTAGCGAGCGGTGTGACTTTCAGGATCTATTTCCATTGGCGGAGTGAAAATAAACATATTATTTGGCCATATTGTGTCTGAAATGTCTCGATATTAATTTCTTATTTATAAAACTATTGTATAAAAGCAATATCGCACTCCCAGTCGTGCGGTTATACTGAACATCCGATATCAGATATTCAGTATAACTGCACTCTTGCTCATGGGATATTGCTTTACTGAATTAAATGAAAGGTGCACCACTGTTCATGCAGTAAAATGTTGGTGTTGTACAGAAAAAGTCAAATATTATTAATTACTGTACTCATATGTAATTATGCACTTGTAGTGAGTCATAAATCACTGTATCCATGCCGTATTGACATCCTGCAAGACAGACAACTATAGTTTAGATGGAACCGTGTATATTTGTCTGTCATGCACTTTTTAGACAGTCCCTTACTGACCCCTGATTAAACCCCCGGTTACCTGCGTTTCTGAAATATTACCTTCAGCGCGATTTAACGGGAGATGTTATAAATATATTAAATCATAGTTAGTTCTCTGTTCACTCCATAATGAAAATACACACGTTTTTCATCTTTAATTTTTTACATTTTTAAAATTTTCATCTTTATTTTTTGGCAATTAGAACAGAGAACTTACATAAAATCGAGACATGACTCCGCCCACTCAGTCTTACTCACAATAAGTCACAACAGGTAGTTATGGAAATATTTGTCTCTTTTTTCAAGGAGTCAGATCAATTTGGCTCAGCTACCCAATAAGAGCCGACTCCCAAACGGCTCAGTGTCATTTTGTCTCTAAAACGGACATCTTCGTTCTTCTTTGCAGTGTCATACACGTCAAACGAAAAGTTGAAAAGAGCTTTTGAATTCGAAGCAACAGAAGGAAAAGTAAATTTAAAAATAAATAAATAAATAAATAAGTACACACGGCTCATGTATGTGAGTCGACTCTCAGTGTTCACCTAAAAGAGCCGGTTCAATGAGCCGACTCGTTCGCCAACGACACATCACTGTAACAGCGGAGAGTTAAGAAGACGGTAAGCGAACTGAAGCAATGGCTGAGCTTTTTGAAAACAAACATGACCAGCTGAGTTATAGAGCACTACTTAATAATAGCACGAACATTAAGAAAGTACTCCAGTCAAAAGGGTTTGCGTGAGCACGATATCTTACTGAAGCGGAGACTGAACAGTTTCCCGTCACATGATATCCACCGACAGCTCTACACTTGTTTGATAAGTACAGTTTGTGTGTAGGAGTAGTAGCGGTGAAGGCTAGCTACTAGGCGCGGCGCGGGGAATGTCGTTGATGCGACCGATAGCTAACGGTTTAAACTACAGAGGCGTGTGTTCCGGTTGGTTACCGTTTACATCTACAACTTCACAGGTAACCATTTACTGCCTTAAAACAACTCAAAATCACGGAATTTCGGCGGGGGCTAATTAGTTTGATATCATGTGAATGTTGTAGGAAGGCTCCCCACAAACTCCTCCTGTCAAGCTAAGCTCATAGAATTTTGTATGTATTTTCAAATCCATGTTTGTCAATAGCTCTTAATTTAGCTATAAATCACAATCCACCATCATCAAAGCTATTATATTTCTTAGTGAGGTCTAGTAGTTTTTAGTCTATTTGACCGGTAGCCTCAGTTTAGTTGTTTAATACAAAACCTCAGCAGAAAAACAAGCAGGTCTATAAATAACTTGAACCTAATGTCTAGTAATGTCAGTGTAAAGTTCCTGAACAGCAAACTCAAAATATTGTACACATTTAAATAAATCTATACAGAAGGGTCCTTGGCTACAAAAGATCTGAGAACCCCCTCCCCCGGTATATAATTATCTGAGACCATCTACACAGTGATAATGCACTGACAGGGCTTCACTCCATCACCAGTCAGATATTCCAGTGGAATAAATGATCAGCTGTTTCTCTACTGTGCCTCATTTGTGTTATCGCAGGATGAAAACACTCCACTGTCCCAGGAGATCTGGATAGCTGGATAGACCGGTGGTTCTCAGTGCATTGCCCGTGGGGTGTCCGTGAAGCAAAGCCAGGGGGTCTGTGATTATTTTTGCTACAGTGGTGAAAATCCCATCCCATCATTATCAAAGCTATCATATTTATTATAAACCTTTTATAGTTATTAGCTTGTTTGATTAGTCCATTAAAAAAAAAAAGCAATGTAATCCAAATTACAATAACTCACAAGCAAGTAGGTCTATAAATAATGTCAACTTGGACCTAATGTTTTGTCTGTGGAAAATTTAGGAATGAAAAAAAAAAACTCTCCAAATAATAACTAAAATATTGTACATATTTAAATATTGAGCCTAACTATAAGACTTCAACAATTAATATGATACACTTGATAATGTGTTGGTATTGGATCTTTATTTCTTTACGGGTTTTGTGTGCTGTATAATCAAGCTGTTTCATTATTTTGTTGTCACTTTTAGAGACATCTCTTGGTTAAATAAGGTGTATAAATAAACCCCACTTGATTGTAGTGGTCAGGTGAGAGCCGTCTATAGCCCTGGTTTAGTACCTCACAGTACAGTTTAATATAGCACTTACGGTGAGCTATGATTAATGTCTTTATTATGATATTTTGGCTAAAAGAATATTCTTTGTTAATGTGAATACACATTTCCACTTGGTTGAAACATCGGTAATGAATGAATGAATGCATTCCTAAAATGTTTAAAGATTTACTGTTACAGAGCCATTACACAGTTCTTGAATCACATTAAATAGACTTGGGGTGGGAGGTATCATATAATCCTGTTTAATTTTAGCAACAGTGTGTCCTTATCTGATCACGAGTGCATATCACCTGCCAATGTAACCGATTATATTATCCGTAAGGAAGATTTCTCAGTGCTGCCACAGCCTTTTTGCTAAAAGCATTTTTGGATGTGAACTGCAATTCTATATTTGTGTTTGGGGGTTTTTGTTTGTTTTTGGGGGGGTTCTTTGCTCATTTTTTGCAAAGTGTCCATTAGTATCCCATATTTGGTCTCTAAAACAAATGTGTTTTTGTTTCCAGGAGTGATTGCACTTATGACATCCTCACAGGCCTAGTATGAGCGAGAAGACCGGTTCCTGTCTGTGGACTTCTGTGCCTCAGATGTCTCCTGCACCATGTGACCGCTACAAGCATGCTATTTGTGCTTGCAATGGGAATATATACCTGCTTGGAGGTAGAGGGAAGCACTCATTAAAAGATTTCTGGAAATACAGTGTGGGTATGTCATCCCTGTTTTTGACATTGTTGCGTCTGACTGTAAGGTGCATTTCATATTAGTGGGATAAAATGCTTGGTGAAATGAAATAATTTTTGTGTTATTTTAGTATGTAACAAGTGGATGGAGTTGGACTGTGATAATGACAATGCACCTGAAGAACTGGAGGAACACAGCATGGTGCCTCATCAGGTGATTTAAAATATTACTCAGGTATTTATTGTTGTCTTAATATGTAATGCTTTCATATAATGTAAGTGATCAGCAGCTGGGTAAGTAATATGGTAGAGCAATGTATTACGCATACCCATAGTATTACCCATATTATGCTTTTATTGTGTCTCAGGGTGTCCTCTATGTTTTCGGAGGCTTGAGGGATTCAGCATATTCTGACTCAAAAACACCTCTCTGGTTGTTTGACACAGGTGATGCCAAATGAATAAATGAAAATGTCATGCATGATTTATCTAAATAATTTCTAATAAACCATTTAAAAACGTAATAGATTATCGCTAATAAATACTTTGTACACACACACACACGCGCACTACAGTGTAAACCCATATGAGGATGGGTTCTCTGTTGAGTCTGGTTCCTCACAAGGTTTCTTCCTATCACCATCTCAGGGAGTTTTTCCTTGCTACAGTCGCCCTGCTTGCTCATCAGAGACGTCACACACTCTCATTTCACTTACTTTTGTTTGTGTAAAGCTGCTTTGAGACAATGACCTTTGTAAAAAAGCGTTATACAAATAAAAATTAATTGAATTGAATTGAATTCTCTTAAAGTGGTTTTGTCAAAAGGACCCACAGAACCATGTTTTCCAGTCATATACATTATTTTTCAGATACTCACTGTCTCATACATTCTCATTTTAATTAATTAATTAATTTTACTCCCAATTCCTGTTCTCTGCAGCTAAAGAACACTGGTTCTACATAGAAGAGCAAAGTCTACGTTCTCAGGTAAAAGATAATCATAAAGATAAAGGTGAAAGGTGAAATTGTGACATTTTCTCCTATATGAAGTTATAAACACTACAGGCTTTCCTGAACTGAAATATGATTCTCTTTTGAAAAAAAGCAAAAAGCGAGGAAATTGCGTTTAAAGAAGATAGGAAGATAGCCAAGGAAACATTTAAAATTAAATAAATATTTCCATGTCATTTGGGTGAAATATACTTATGGTTTCTTAAAGTTGAGGTGTATGTTATAGTATGTTATAGGCACAAAACCCCTATTTTGGCCAGATAAAAAAAATATATATATTTTTCATCATTTTTTTTAAAGCTATTTGCTAAAAAACACATGTAGCAACATCCATTGGGTTTTCCCAGACCCAGTGTTCTAACACTTTAAGGCTTTTGAATGCATTAGTAAACTACAGATGAATCTTACCTGCTCTGCATCTTTTTTTTTCTAGAATGTGGCACCAGCCAACAAAAAGGGACACAGTGCTGTTTTGTTGAGATCCTCTATGTTCATTTATGGTGGATACATTGACATGCGAGGGACCTCACAGGAATTCTGGAGATTTGACATGGGTCAGTAAAATTAGGTCATAAGAAGGAACATGAACATGACTTGATACAACTCTGTGACAGTCAATATGCTTGGTCGAGTAATGATCATGAGTAAAAAATTTTCTTTTCCAGCCTTGCACAAAACATTTGTCTGTGATAGTGTTGATGCTTATCAGTAAAGCATGTAAAGGCAATAAATTAATGAAATAGAAATCTGTGGCTCCTAATCCGATTGCACACTGTACATATAATACTGTATATAATATCGATAGTCACAATTTCTACAACTGCATTTGTAGCCAGTTCTTGCTGTGAAAATACTACCTCCTGTCACATGATCTTAAAATCTGTACAGGCAGGAGCTAGCACCGACATGCCTGCACATGCCTACCATTTATTTTGGAAGTTCCTAAAAAACATATCTATCATTTTGGTAGTTAATTTTTAAAAAAGTGTTTCCAAACATTTTGCAGTATTCTTGGTTTCATAACTCAGGGACGATTTAGCACACAGACAGTGAACCAGATTTTTTTTTTTTGCTGTTTTTTTCCCCAAAAGTTTAGTCATTCGTAACTGTGAAATGTGAGTCAACTGTTCTCTGCTGCGCCTTCAGCTGCAATAACGGCAATTTCACACCCGACAGATGAGATAAACACCTAGTGGACAAGATGATATTTGAATTATGATCTGAAGTATTGTAAACGGTGGATCTTAAATCCTACTACCAGTTTCAATAGTAAAAAAAGATAATTTCCCAAAGTAGTCGCATCATCCTTTTGCAGGTTGTGAAAGTCACTTACAGTGTTATTTATAAACAGGGTAATATCAAATTTCTGAAAAGAGAACATGTACATAAACATTTACAATCCCGTAGTCTCAAAATCCAATTTTATATCATAGCTTATCTGTTAAATGCCTGCTTTTAGCTTTTGCAAATAATGATACTGACTGTGACCATGTGTCTCTGTGTTAGACTCCAGGTTATGGTCCCTGTTGAATATTGCACAAGCGGGTCCTGGACCTCGGCATAGCCACTCTGCCATAACCCACCAGGACTATATGTATTTGTACGGTGGTCTGCAAGGTCTGAAGGAGCAGAGGGACCTGTGGAGATGGAGCTACCACAGCCATACTTGGACCTGCATCAGAACCTCGTGAGAAAATCATATGATCAACCCCAAAGATTGCTAAAAAAGTTTATATTTGAAGAAGTCAGAAGTCTTCCGCTATTTGAATACAGAATTATACCACTGACTAGGTTTTAATAATGAAGAGGTTTATCAAGGTCATTTTATATTGCCATGGCAAAGTGGTTTCTAACATGGTTTCATGTTAGATATTCACTGCACGCTCACACCTCTGACCCCAACAGCTTTTAAACAGAGCCTTTGAAAAGGTTTTCATTCACATGTACCATATAAACAAAATGTGCATCTTTTTATTTTGCATTCATGGTGCATTTTATATTCACAGTTTTTTCACTGCATATCACCCGATAATTGGCGTTATACTGGCGCAGTGACTGTATGTACAGTATGAGTGGACGTCCTAACGGGGAGTCAATAGTGAAGCCAAAATGTCTCTGAGGCCCTCTAGTGGCTGGCTGCAGTACAAATCTTAACTCCCCCTATTCCTATGTTATTAAATGGGACCCAAGACAAACTTCTCATTTAAGTTACAGCTCCAGATATCTGTGCCAGTATTTTTCCTTACAATAAATGCGTTTTATTGGACTTATTTGGAGCTACAGGTTGAGCACGGACCTGAAGCTCTTGAGAATTCTGCAGCAAAGCTGAGTCTTGTTCTTCTGTAAACTGTTAAAACAGACCCTCACCAGCGAATTCTCTGGAGGTTTTCCGGTATGTTGCTCATTTTGATGAGTAGATGATAGATGTCAGAGCTAGATGAAAATCATGAGAGCAGTGATTTTCACCTTAAAAAATTTGCGTTGAGTCTAAATGTTGACTGCTTTTTAGTATGATTTCAGTTGCTACCTTACATTCACTATTTACTTTATTTTGATTAAAATGATGGTAAATATCAGCTAGCTAGCAAATAGGTTTTTTTTTCTTCTGAAAGCAGTAAAATCAATATACCTACAAATTATACAACTACAGTTTAGCATTTTATATATTAATTAATAACGCTGTGCTTAGGACTTTGATGTAGTCGATGCACTATTTTAAGTTGCACTTCAGGTAAAGAATCGTAGATGGCATGTAATGCCCATCTTCTAATATAGGCAGGTGAGAGGTGGACCCACTGCCCGATTGGCCGTATCTACTGCGCATGGCTCCAAGGTCTCTACTGTGCAGACTCTGGCTCAGACACAGACTTTTTGCAAGATGATGACTCCTATTTCGACCTAAAAAAGGCCTCAAAACCACACAATGGGAGTGAATGATGCCATGTTGCTCACTCATATGTACAGTCACTGTACGGGACCCACAGTTACGTGCTTGTGGGAATGAATTAGTTTGTTTCACTGGTCCAGGAGTGAAGTCATGAACCATGGCTAAACATGTGGCAAATGAAAAACCTCATTTGCATATTGTTTCTGTCCCTACAGTTTATCCTTTTGCCCTTGCTAACTAGTAAATCAGGTCCCAAGTTTTATTAGATACATAACTCCATGTTCTATTTCATGTACCACTAGTACCTTGTAGCTATGCTCCTTGGTCAATTTATCAGGGTGTCATAACATATGTGTGCACTTTGTAGGTCAATTACTGACATTACTAGCCCATCACTGTTTGCTAGATATTTTTGGCTGGAGAACTGTTTCTAATCCAGGTAGTGACACTGACACTACCATGTCAGTCACTGCTGCTCTGAGTGTGGACCACCACCCAAATAAGGTTAGGTCAGCACTGGTCTTTCCATTTACGAATGGGGTAGAGGTGGGTTGACAACTTGTACATAGCAACAGTAGAGCTCCAGACAGTAATTGTATACTTACAAAGTAACTTATGTGGTAGATGTACCTAATATAGTGATTATAGGAACAAGGCATGTGTACTGAACAAACTGGAATATGCCATTTATATATGTATGAATATGTGGTTTCAATTATGCATGTCAATTCATATTCAGGAGACCACCTAAGTAAAAATTAAGAATTTGAGAATTAAGAGAAATTGAATTAACCTTTACTACCAGCGCTTACCACTGCTACTTAATGATTAACGCTAGAGTTTTGTTACTTGTCAGGTAGTCAAACAGGCAAAAATTGAAACGTGTTAAAAGACACAGCTGTAACTATGTTGTTTCAAGAAAGTGAGCAACACATCAAAATGTAACTGGCCATTAGTCAATCCATTTAAGTGGCTAATCATGTTATTGACTTTAAAAGCATCAGAAGACTGCTTTTATTGCTTTTTTTTTTTGCCTATTTTACCTGTCCAGTGTTTTTCCTGTCAAAGGTTGTTAAGTTCCATTTATTGCATGTATTATATTTAACATTTGATTTTCTGCCTCTCTACTTCAATGTGCAGCTCAGGACCCTCTAAACTGATGGGCCACTCAGCTGTGGTGTACAAGGACAGCATGCTGCTCTTTGGTGGAGGAGAGACCCAGACTGCTCCCACTAACTGCCTGTGGAGTCTCAATCTTACCACGCTAATGTGGGAGAGGCTGCCTTCGTTGCCTGGATCCACTGCTCCATGCCGGATTCACCATCGCTGTGTGGGTCTTGGCCCTAAATTCCAGCCCAGACCACCAAATAATACCAGTAGTAAAGAACCTTCCATATCAAAAAACAAGGACAACACATTCAGACCTTTCAAGAACAAGTGTTTCCCTTCCAGTCCCTTAAAGTGGCAGCCTGAGGAGGACATAGAGCTACAGAATCTGCATGTGGGCTTAAAAAGTATTAAGACATATGGGAACTGCCTCACCTTTGAAAACCATGTTGCTCAAGGGAACAGGGAAAGTGAGCACTCAGAAAATGAAACAGAGGACACTGTGGAGGTCCCAATGCCTGACTTGCTCCTCATATTGGGAGGTAAACCTCTGAAAGACCAAGCTGCCATTTCGGTGTGGCAAATGACTCTGGGAGATAGCTGAGAGGGGGTGAAAAGTTTTCTGGAAGCAAATGCTACTTTCTCAGAGAGAAAAAAAAGAACAGCCTTGATTGTCCTAAATGAGGACATACCTATCATTATTTGAACCAGCTGCTGGTACACTAGTGACATTCTGATTTATAAATCTGATTTATGTAGTGCCTTCTTCCTTCTTGTGTGTGTGTGTGTGTGTGTGTGTGTGTGTGTATGTATGTATCTATATGTTTGTATTGTATTAGTAGATACCAAAGTATTATTGTAGAAATGGAAAATATATATATATAATTACAGCCTTTTATTTCCTTGTTTAACGTCTGTCTGTGCTGTGCATTATACTTATTTATGGAGCAAGTGTATTATGGTCACATTCATTCATTCATTCATTCATTTATTAATTTTCAGTAAACACTTTATCCTGCTCAGGGTCACGGTGGAGCCGGAACCCGTCCCGGTATCACTGGGGGCACGGTGGGAGAACTCACCCCGGATGGGACGCCGGTTCATCACAGGGCACCTTGCACACGCATTCCCGCACTCATTCACAACCAGGGGGAATTTAACATAGACAGTCCACTTATGAGCATGTTTTCTGGGAGATGGGAGGAAACCGGAGAACCCAGAGGAAACTCCATATGCTCTACATGTTCACCCTTACGCTCTACACATCCCACTTCCCAGCCACTGTATCATGTTTTTGTGGATTTTGCTCAACATATTTAGATTTTTTAGACACCCTGTGGATCAAGTAATTAGTTTTACTATTTTGTCTTTACAATAGTAACAAACACCCAAGTTCAGTACGTTCACAGTGTGATGAGACCTTTCTTTATTATAGAACATCCACAGATATATGTGTGTCTTGTGCATTATGAAGGCACATTTTAGACACAAGCTACCTAAATTAAATGAAGTAAACGCTGGTTGAAAAGTTTGTAAGATATACCTCGATTATGCTCAGAAAGACCAAAATACTTTGGTATTTAGAGCTTTGGGCAATTCACAAATACAAATGTGTTGTATTTATTTGATGATCATGGCAGTGATTTTGACGTCATGCCACAGATATACCAGGCACTATGGGGTCGGAAGTGTTATACAGTGATAACAAGAGATGGCGCCACAGCACCAAACCAAAACAAGTGCTCCTTGATTCACTTCTTACAATGGCTTATATAAATAAAGGTAAATGTGCATCAATTTAAAAACACACTAACGTAAAAAAAATATATATATATCACAACTCACATCACATCTCAAATATTCCAAGATCCTGAACACATTAAAGGGTTTGGCCTAAACAAATGTTGAGTGACAACGATAAACCAAAAAAAAAAAAAAAAGCATAGCTTATATAACATCTTTAATAAGAAATAGTTTACCACACTTCTGATAAAAGTTTAACACTCACATAAGGGTTATACTGTAAAAGTCATAGAAAGCATTCCAGGAAAACAGACTGTAAGATGAGCCTAACAGAAGGGAGTTTACACTGTGACGTTTCCACGTTACTCAGTATTTAACCTTGGCTGGCCACCAGAGCTGCTCATCCCGGGCTGGAGTGTATGGGTCAGCCACAGCTGATGCTGCTCTCGCCTCCACACACACGCTAATCTCCTCTCAGCCCACGTGGTTTCAACTATAAAAAAAAAGTTTCCGCGCGAGGCGGCTTTAGTAGCTTGATTGCACGGAGGAAAGGACAGAAAGCGCAACATCGTCCCCGTCACACGCACAGGCTATGCACCCGCTACAACGCCCGGGTTTCCTGCTCTTTTATCATTCCAAGCGGCGACCTGGACGAAGAGAAGCTGCGATCCAAGAGAGGACAATATTTCAGCTCGTAGTACTTTCAGTGACTAAATGGTGCAATCGATCCGCACTCGGACTCTGATTGCAACTTTCATGGTTTTGGGATGAATTTTCTCATGCCGTCATTGGGAGGAGGATATGACAAGCAGAAGGATGAAATGCGTTGTGTGCGGTTCTGCACAGTGTGCGTGCACTGATCTAGCCTGAAGCTGGGTTTGGATGCTCGAAGTCAAGCCCATCTCTTCTGACCGGAGTCGCTCCATCCTTGACAAAAACCATGACGCACGGAGCTTTCTCTGAGACACCCACTGGAAGTCTGGACTGTCCCTAATTCAGCTCATTCTTAAGTGCGAGCTCACGAAATAACTTTTCAGTTACTTTTATGAACACTTTGTTTAAATATCTCATGTGGCTGCACAGCGTCGATTTACCTGGCACGGCGGATCTGTGAATGCAAAGTAAACCAGTTACCCAAGGCACCCAGTCTGTTTCATTAAAGACGATCGCCAGTTGACGCGGTGGAGAGAAGATGAAGGTGATCGTGCGGGTGATGTGTTGTTTAATGGCTTGCGTGCTGTCAGTGCGGGGCGCCGGGAGCGACACCCACGCGCTGCCCCGGGACTCGTGCGCGTCATGCGGCCTCGGCCGTCCGAGCGTTCCAGACGCGATGGACACGGACTTTCTGGAGGCGGTGAAGAGGCACATACTGAGCAGACTGCAGATGAGGCAGAGACCTAACATCACGCACCCGATCCCGAAGGCAGCCATGGTCACGGCACTGAGGAAGCTCCACGCCGGGAAAGTGAGGGAGGACGGGAGGTTCGAGATTCCCAGCTTAGATGGCCAAGCCGCTTACAGCAACGAGGCGCAAGAGGAGACATCAGAAATCATCAGCTTTGCCGAGTCAGGTGTGTAGCAAACTTCAGACTGTAAAACAAATCATTTTTCCTGGACTTTGACACCGTAAACACAGGAATGACGTCTGCAGACATGATGCAGCGTTTATTGTTACAGTTACCAAAACACTCTTGAGCACGTGGACGTGGTGTTTTAGTTTTACTGATTTTATATTTCAAGCAGATCAGCAGGAAAACTAATGCAGCATGATGTGTCGACAAAATGTCATAGTAGATTGCATCATATTTTGATTATGATATGTGCCATATTGCAGTATTTCTTAACAATATTACATACACTATGGTTATTCAGGACTCCTACAGAAACAGTCATATGAAATCACATATAGATTTTTGTATCATAATAATAAAAAACAATATATTATACAACACTATCTCATAGCATGTAGGAATAAACATGTAGTGATAGGTAACAAGACTCATTTGCACACTGCAGCCTTCTGCAAGGTAAAAGCTAATAATGTGATAATGTTTATGGAATATTTTCACACCTTTCACCAATTACAGACAGAAACTGGATGATGTTATTGGATGATCACACTGACAGCTAGCAGCATTTCTTTACAAACCCATTTCATATATCCATACATGTAGCAAATTAGGTGTATTCCGCTGTGACTAATTACATAAGATATTTCTAATAACTGTAGATTAGATCTTTAAAAGAGCATTGGTTGCAATAACTTTTTTCTTTTTGAAGGAACCTCTTAACAACGAGAGTAAAACTTTGCAGTGGCAACACTTCTTATTAAATGAAATGTAGTTATAGATTGAAACATTGACCTGTCTATACAGATCTAGGATAAGAAAGTTTTTTTTTTTTTTATAATTAATTATTATTATCATATCAACAATGATATGATATGATGGGAACCTGACATGAATCTGAAAGGTGCCTAAATTTTCTCACTCTTGATGGTTGTAGTATTAAAGATGAAGCATGATGCTTCTTAGCCTGACTCCCAGCTCAGTAAACATGGACAACTTCTTTTCTCCACCAAGAATGAATGAAACACACTTATGACATGTGAACAAAGGAGTACCAATTATTGGCTGTGCGTTCCTGTTAAACCCAATATGTCAACATTAGGAACAAAAAAAAAAAGAAAAGATATCACTCAGAATAATGCATGAGACGTTTGAGTTGTGGTGGGGGACAGAGGCTATAGTGGGGGGATGGTCTACTCATATCGCAGTTCTGCAAAGAATGAAAGAATGCTTTTAAAATATCAAAGCAAAGCTAGGCCTCTTTGCATTTTCACCCATTATTCAGGACACCTTTGAACCTTTGAGCTGCATTGTGTCATGAAACTGGCTTTGGTCCCTGCTCTCTGGACCCCTTCTGCCTCAGGGCCAGCTGGCGCTAACCCCCAGAGTGGAGGTTGCCAGCCAGGGCATGGCTTTGGGACAAGCTCCCAAGGTATTCTGCTATGAGTGGCACACTCCTGCACTGAGCTTTCAGATGCGCTCATCCTGTGTTGTTCCCTGGATCTAAATGACACCTAGGAGATAAGTCAGCAAATCACTGCAGTTGCAGGCTGAAAGCTTTCCTCTTAATAGAGAACCAGGCACTTTCCTTTCTTCGCTTAACATGGGGCAGTAGCTTTAACAGTTTCAGTGGTTTGTCCAGAATGTTTGCTTGCATCTCACACCCTACTCTAGGAGGGCAGAATGGAGAACCCTGCCAACATGCAGGTGAGAACAGCTGCCAGCTTCACGTCTCTGTTAACTCTGTTCTGTGGTCCGTTTCAGAAGGATTTGGTGTCCCGTAGCCACGGGAGCGAAGCAAGAGATGTGTGCTTCTCATTTGTCCATAGCTATTCGGAATCGCTGAACTCTTAACATCCAGTCCAGCATGGGAAATTAAGCTTTATTATTTGACATTATCCAGCGTAGCAGTATTCAGAGGGTTTGCAACAGGACCTGCAATTCCATCATGTCAGTCATACCCCTTTGAATTGATCCCCTTGGCAAATCTTTGTTTTATTGACATTGGATACTGTTTTGGAAATTAAATTCTACAGTGTCAGTAGATTGGCAGGATGTTAGAAGCTAATCAGACAGCAGCCCATATTCTTGCACTAAGCAGTTTGTATTAAGCAATTCGAGCATGAGAGCAATCTCTAGTGAAGCATTAGAATGAGCCTGCTATGCATGTGTCCACTTATCCATTTACTGTTTGACTTTTTTTTTTTTTTTTTTTTTTTAATTCTTGGGGGATAGTTAGGGTACACTGGCAGCATTGGCACTCCATTGTTCTGTGCCCATGTCTGCAGTGGTGGGTTGTAGTTGTAGTTGTAATAAATGTAGAGGACTTTTAGCTGTGTTGATCTGTTTAGGGACAAACAGGTAGGAACAGGCTGAAACAGCTAAGAGTGTAGTAAATTCAGTGGGACACCGAGGCATCTGCTAATACCCAGCACATGCTTGAGAGTCCTCGAAGTTAGTAAAGTGATGTAAACTCATCAAGTTAGTTTTGCAGGACACCAGAGTAATGGCTATCAAATTCCTTTTACCTGGAAAAAAAAATACCTTTTACTGTTTAGAATAATAATGGACATTTTGCTCTCAGTTTTCTTTGCTGCTTAACATAGGATAGTCACCTTAAATGAATAGTTACGTGCTACTCAAATATTTGGCCTATTGCACCTGTACACCGCCTCCTAAGATCACAGGAAACCGGAAGGTAACCGGAAAGGAATGTCACACGGAGCTCCATAAGGGAGTAAAGTGTTAATGAGAGCTGATAATCAACCCTTCTTTCCTCTGCCTCCTGTAAAGTTGGCCAGACAGTGCTGATTGCCCATCTGTGGTTCAGCTCAGCTGATCGTCGTATGGGCAATAGATCATGTGGCTACTTTCCAGACCTCACCTCCCTTCCTGCTTTCCTGTGTAGAGGAACTCTATAGACTAGTGGACATAGTTGTTCCATCATTCAGACCAGTCTGCACTGTGCATGTCATTCATTTTGAGAAGGAGCTGTTGAGGCAAGCAGTAGAGCACTTTATTGCACAGGTAACGCTGGAATATTTATAACCCGAGGGAAAGCCGGCAGTTAATGAGGTAGAAAATTTCAGGGGGATTGTTTGCAAATCTATTTTAATCAAATTTTGCTACACAACTTTTAACAGCTGACAACATGTCCCCAGAGCTTTATTTTCTGTCCCTCCTGAGCTTTAACTGTGTGCCACTTTGGGACTGCCGAGAAACTGGGTTCCTGCCAGAGAGCAGAGGCAGGCAAACGAGTCTGGACAGGGCTGAGTGCACATAAAGCCACTGCTACATGGGGCCAAACAGGCTGTCAGAGAAACAAGCCATCTTCCGAGGCAAGCTGTTGACACTGACCTCAGCTAATCAGTTTGCAAACAAGGTAATTCAACCAATTCAGCACATGCCAGCCGTAAGCAGCTCAGCAACTTGAACCAAAAGATCAAATGAAATATGATTAATTATACCATCCATCACTTTGGTGCTATCAGCAATCAAGTATTCGCTGGCTCAATGGAACTTTTCAAAAATGGAAAAGAAAAGGCCAGCATCCTGAACTGTTCCAAACACTGGCTACATGCTGAATACAACAGTATTTAGAATACTGTGCTAAGTCATGCAAATGGTTCTTATTTTTCCTGATCATCCTATTTATGCAGAGGCCACATGCTCAATACTAGGCTGTGCCATGGTTGTCCCATAATACCTCACAGAGTGCATTGTGCTGTCAGTCTCCAAGGCTCCAGGAGCTGTGGGTTTTTCACTATGCTCACTGTGAACTCAATGAACCCCCCAGGGCAGAACTCACAATCCACCCCTACTTCCCTGCATCAGCAGCCTACAATACTAGGCCAACTGGGCCCAAGCCCAGTGTTGTGCTCCTGCAGCCTCTCCTTCAATCTGTGTGATATATGAAAGGGAGAACAAAAGCTCATTTGAGGAATCTGAACCTGTCAGGGTTGTCATGTGATTAAGATGGAGCAATCCACCTCAGGAATAAATAGTTATATATGGTATTTTTTGGCACGTTCATAGAAGCTTTCAACTAAATATTAGTTAAATGTCTTTTAAAGTAAAACGAGTACATGTGCTTCAATAAACTTTTTTCCCTCCATCTCCTATAGATGACCTGAGTTCAGTGAAGTCCAGCCTCTATTTTGTGATCTCCAATGAGGGCAGTCAGAACCTGTATGTGCTGCAGGCCAATCTATGGCTGTACTTCAAACTTCTGCCTGGAGGCATGGAGAAAGGTGTTCGTCGGAAGGTGACAGTGAGGGTGCACTACCAGGAGCCTGGTGGTCAGGAAAAATGGGTTGAGAAGCGCCTGGAGCTGAAGCGCAGTGGCTGGCACACATTCCCACTATCAGAGGCAGTCAGAGTGGCATTAGGGAAAGGTGGCCGACGGCAGGACTTGGATGTGCACTGCGAGGGCTGTGAGGTAGCCAATGTGGTGCCTGTGCTGGTGGACATAGGTGATCCCTCTCATCGGCCTTTCCTGGTGGTGCGGGCACGCCAGGCTGAGGGGAAACATCGTATCCACAAGCGTGGCCTGGAATGCGATGGAAATCATGGTGGTCTGTGCTGCAGGCAGCAGTTCTACATTGACTTTAGGCTCATAGGCTGGAATGACTGGATCATCGCACCTGCTGGCTACTTTGGCAACTATTGCGAGGGCAGCTGCCCTGCGTATATGGCAGGCGTGCCAGGTTCGGCCTCATCATTCCACACAGCTGTGGTCAATCAGTACCGCATGCGAGGCATAAGCCCAGGCTCAGTGAACTCCTGCTGCATCCCTACCAAGCTCAGCACCATGTCCATGCTCTACTTTGACGATGAGTACAACATTGTCAAACGGGATGTTCCTAATATGATTGTGGAGGAGTGCGGCTGTGCCTGAGGCTGGTTAGGGAATTGTAGACTTTGAATGTAATCAAAGGACATTACAACAGCAGTGATATATTTATGGGCCTGTACCACAGGCATATAAATACATGTTATTATATGTACACTCTAAATGCACAATCACACACCTGTGTGTGCGCATGGAGCAGTGGTTCGTCAGATATATAACAGGAGTAATACTGTTACAATCTACAAACACAAAGACACTGAAATGAGAAGGGAACAGAAATCACCAAACTTTTTTTTTCTAGTTGAAAATATGATGTTGACCTTTTTATGCCAGCTGGTTAGAAAGGGACAGTTACCTGTGACAAGCTGGTATTGCCCACTGCTTTGAGTACTTAGCAACAACCCTTCCAATACTAGCGAAAGCACTGACATTACAACGTCCTTTACACTTCAGAACATCAGCACTTCAAATACAGTGACAAATCATTCCATAGAGGTGGAGTTTTTAATAACTATGTATAACATCACCTTGTATGTTCCTCAAGGCATTCCCACTACCATGGCTGAAATTTTCTGCGGCATTGTTCCATGTCAAACGGGTAGGCTAAATGAAACTGCTAGTGGCCTCTTGGACAACACTGTAACAAAGTGGCTTTTCCTCACCCTGCGCATGCATAGTCTATGTGGCAGACTGCTGAACCAAGACGTGAGGTCCAACAGGTGAAGTGTGATGTTATAGCTCTTTGGCTGTGAACTTCAGTGGCTCATAAATGCTGTCAGCACCATGTGCTCTGTGGAGGCATTATTACTGACCAGCTGGCAGTACAGCACTTGCAAAAATGCTCTAAATGCACAATTTAAAGCACTTGCCTATTGAAATGCCTTCAAAAGGATTGTCAAGAGGTGCATCTACCCCAATCCTCACTCGGTCCTAGTCACATAAAGTGCCGCATAACCTATGCAATGTATAGTAATCCTGGTCCAGACCAAGTGTTCTGTTCTGCTAATCTTTAACTCTTTATCAAATACTTGAAATGTGATCTTTCGCTTTCTTTCCAAAGCGGATGATTGTTCAGATGTTTGCACTGAAAAGTTGCAGAAATAATTAAAAGACAAAAAACAAAATGCTATGGAAAAAAATATTTTTGTAACAGTCAACTGAATTTTGTGAAAATTTGTGTGTACCGTATAATGGAACCAAAGAGGCCAATATTTCAGTTATTATAATATGGTGGCAAGGCTATTACAATATTTGTACAATATTTGTTTATTTTGTTTATCCTTTATAAGAAGCCTAATCACTGTGTCAGGGTACAACATCACAGATTCCATTTCAGCTCATGATACGTTTTTATTTTGTACAGCAAACTTTTCATATTTAATTCTCTCATTTTCTATGTAATGACACTTATTTTTAGCTGTTGGTACAAAGTCAACCAGTTAAACGTCATTTCTGTACAGGTTATGTAAAAATAAAATAAGCTTTCGTAAATATTTTGTAACTTTAAAATAAATTCTTACTCTGGATTATGGTGCTTTGTGTGGAGTTGTGAAGTGGTTATTTGCAAATAATATTGGAATATTTAAGACAATTCAGTTTCTTCTTGCATCGTAAGCTATTGTAAGATGAGAAAAATGTTTAATTCCTGATGTCAGAATGAGGGAAAATTCAATCCATGAGTTTTTCTTCTCTTGGTTCTCTCATAATACTTTTATTAAGAGAGATTTTTATAATATTATCATTATTATAATATTATATTATACTGTTCCAGATATCCTTTTTCCAGTGAAGAGTTTTGGCCTGTGACTTAACTGGCTGCTTCTGACATGGCATAAATTCATTGTGTACGTGTCTGAACAAAAAGTGCTGATAGTATTTGTCATTCTCAGTGTCCTCTCAGCTGTGAGGCAAAAGGTTTTCTACTTCTCGACATGTAGCCACACGGCATGATTACATCAGAGTGGGTTTCCAACTCTATCTGTATCTGTTGCCTTTTTCTAGACCCTTAAGGCAGAGCTACAAAAACAAGTTGTTATGAAGGAACACTTTATGCCAACAGAGCGGGCCTTCACACATACCAATGACTGGAGTGTTTCTGAAGAATGAGACAGCACTGCAAAACAAGTCTTCCAAAACATGTCCAAAACCCAAGGACATGATGGGATAATTGCCTGAAATTTAGCTATCCTACATCTGACAACTGAACAAATGTTGTGTGAAATAACATGTTTAACATGTTTGGAGGAGACATCTTAATCACGACAACAAAAAAAGGGGCGATGAGTCAGCACTGGTACTACTACTAGATGGTGGCAATATTTGAGGGTGTGTATGTGTGTGTGTGTGCGTACGTGTGTGTGTGCGTACGTGTGTGTGTGTGCACACGCACCCACATACACATACACACACATCCTCAAATGTGTGTGTGTGTATGTGGGTGCGTGCGCACGTGTGTATGTGTGTGTGCACGTGTGTGTGTGCACATGTGTGTGCATGTGTATGGGGTTGTGTGTGCCAGTAAGAGAGAGAGAGAGAGAGAGAGAGAGAAAGAGTGATCACATAGATACTGAGTCTGAGCTGTCTCATCATGTAGTGCAGAGTTAGTGTCGGCATGGCTGTTGGAATGTTAATGACACTATAGTTATGCCCCCTGGCTACCTTGTGAAGCCACACACACACACACACACACACACACACACACACACACACACACACACGTTCACTGTAACCAGGGAATTATGAATTGAAGTGAAGGACTTTTTGAGCATTTTTTTTTTGAGAACTGTAATGAGCAGAAAGCTCCTTAATCCAATAATTCTCAGCAGCAACAAACTCCTACACACATGCTTGCACAATAATAGTGTGAAATGTAAATCTATAGTTTTTTTTTCTCTCACTTGCTCACACATTTCAAGAACTTTGCTCTCAAATAAACATTTCATTGTGAGCAAAACCAAACAGTGGGTCCAAAACCATCAATGCTCTCCTCAAAATGAAATATTAGACAATAGACAAAAATAGAATAAAATGGCCTGTTAATAAAGAAAGCTTATAATGGTGTAAGCTAATAGGATGAACCTTGGCATGCATGGAATAAATTTTTATCTGCCTTTTCTTCATAATAAATAATAATCCATTATTTAATTATAATTTTCCAGGCCTCTTTACATTTTGTTGTCTATGATTAGAACATGTTTTCATTTTATAATTTAATATTTCCAAAATATAGCAATACAATAACTTAGGCCAATCATGTTTCAAGTGAAGTGTATGCACAACTGGATTCAAGTGAGGTGATTGTCAGAACATTCCACATCTTTGCCTATAAAAAAGGTCTTGGATTGCTTTTGAATTATGCTTCTGGTCATTGTCCATCTTCACTGTGAAGTGCCACCCAATGAGTTTGGAAGCATTTGGCTGAATCTAAACAGATAATATAGCCTTTTCCACTTCAGAATTCATCCTGCTGATTTTGTCAGCAGTCACATCATCAATAAATACAAGGGAACCAATTCTACTGGCAGCCATACATGCCCACAGCATAATATGAGGTGGCATGCTTCAAATCATGAGCAGTTCCTTCCCTTCTCCATACTCTTCTCTTCCCATCATTCTGGTACATGTTGATCTTGTCTCATCTGTCCATAGGATGTTGTTCCAGAACTGTACAGGCTTTTTTTTCCTTTTTTTAAGATGTTTGTGGCCAACTCTCATCTGGTCTTCCTGTTTTTGAGGTTTAACAATGGTTTATGTCTTGTGGTAAAACCTCTGTATTTACTCTGGTGAAGTTTTCACTTGATTTTGACTTTGACGAAGATACACCTACCTCCTGGAGGGTGGTCTTGGTCTAGCCAACTGTTGTGATGTTTTTTTTTTTCTTCAACAAAGAAAGAATTCTTATGCCATTTACCTCAGTTGTTTTATGTGGTCTCCTGGGCCTTTTGATGTTCCTGAGCTCACCATTGTATTCTTCATTTTAAAGAATATACTAAATAGATGATTTGGCTACACCTAATGTTTTTTTATCTCTCCACTGGGTTTGTTTTGATTTTTCAGCTTAACAATGGCTGCTTCACTAGCAGTGACAGCCCTTTGGACTTCATATTGAGAGTTAACAGCAACAGATTCCAAGATGCAAATGAAACACACGAAATCAACTCTAGATCTTTTATCTGCTTACTTGTAAGTGAAATAATTAGGGAATAACACACACATGGCAATGGAACAACTGACCAGCTAATTTTTCAATTACTTTTGGTCCCTTAAAAAGGGGTGGACCCGAAATAAAACATGCTGTAATTCCTACACTATTCACCCAATTTGGATGTAAATACCCTCATATTAAAGCTGAAAGTCTGCACTTTTATTATTATCATTTTATAATTCATTATTTAATTTCAACTTTGATATACTTTGGTAGGCATACAGTAACTTTGTCAATGTCCAAGTAATTATCGACCTGAATGTATTCTTGGCTAAACAGTCATCACGCTGAAACCCTTCCTTTTCAGCAAACATGAAAAATCTTGGAGTTGCCACCTAAAAAAACCTACCTACCTAAAAAAAGTATAAAATGACCTAAAACATTTAAAAAGAACTAAAATATTTCCAGGCGTGTTTCCTATTATCCCAAGATCATTTTAAAAGGTTGAGAAAATATCTCAGTTAAAGTAATCTAAACAATGCAATGTGCTTACAAACAACTCCGTGATTAGAGCTAGCGATCTGTTAAAAGACCTAAAAGATTATCAAGTATTTTTACAAACAATACAGCAGATTCGCAAACTAGCATAGTTGTGGTTGGTGATTCTAAAAAATTTTTAAAGGTAACGTTCCCACTCTTCTCAGGATCGTAAAAAGATTAAAGGTGATGCAAAGACCACCAGTGGCTTGACCAAACCATTTTAGATGGTACAAGAGGCTCACATGTTGCCACAAAAGATTTTTGTATTAGACTCTGGAATATCCATTACTTGGTTATATTCTACTTAGTGCAATTCTAATGAACATTCAGCAATACAAGCCACTTTAGACAGATTTGTTTGACTTAACTTGACCAGCCTTACCATTTGGTTTCTGTTAGGAACCTTTGCTGAAAGGTCAACAGGATTCAAATCACCAAGGCCAAAGGAAAATGACCTTTGGATTATTAACAGCCCTGCTAGCCCTATAACATACAAGTCGTCTCTCACCATCATAAATCTATGAAAATTATAATAGCCTGAATGACACGTCTAAAGAAAGTCTCAGAGACCTATAAGTTTTCCTTGGCCAATAGGAAAACAACCAGAAATTTGTGGTTCTCACTCCTCTGCTCCCTAAACCTTCACCCCATAATGCCCCCCAGCACACACCCTCCCTTTGTGGTGACCTCTTGACTCCTAGATCACTAGAGTATACTGAGGGCCACAAAGACTCCATTTGTGTCCCACTTCACCTAGTGCAGGCTAGGGCCCAGGGATCGACAGAGGCCACTTCCATAGGGAATCACTGAGAGAGTAGCTGCTCTGAAAGAACTGATAGTGTGTCATGAAAGGGCGACTGATTTGTTGCAACTGAAAGCCTACAGTTAGTCCCCCACCTTCCAAGGTCTGCCTGTCATCCCAGACATAGTCTATATCCTCTGTGTCCTGTCAATATATACAACTGACCATCTTGTTGTGGTTGGACTTAGCCTGGCAAATGGCTTGGTGAAGCAAGACAGCATCATGGCAGCACTCTGAATGATAAGGCTAGTTTAACCTTTAAACTGAAACTCTGGTGAGTAATGTGTAGTGCGCTCACTGGAAGTAAATGTAGAAGAGGATAAACAGCTGGCCTTTTGTTTGCCAGGCAGAGTTTCTACTCACATTCATGTGACGTGGTGCATGCAGAGGCTGAAACCGCTGACGGAGGCAGTGACAATGACGAGGGTGAATGAAGCAACCCTTCTGCTCTGGACTCAAGTTCACTGACAAAGCCTGTTGTCTCTCTGATCTTCCAGGACCAAGAAAGAACCAAGGAAATAGGAGCTTATGAGTTAGCAGTTTATCTGTATGTGTGTAGGTGGGGAAATTCCATTCAGGGGGATTTCAGGTGTGGTTGTAGATTCACCTTAGAGCACATTAAAGAATGCCATCAGCATGTGTGTGTGCTTCATCAGGGCTGACTGGAGTCTCATTATTTTGCAGGTGCATCATTGTTCATATTGTTCTGTCACTGAGGGGCTTTTTGATTTGACAAAAACAGAAATGCTAATGGGAGGGGGTAGAGAATGTCTCAAGAAGCTGCTGACTGCATCAAAGAGGACAGAAATGACTTCTTTGTTGTTAGAAAAGACATGTAATAGTACAAGGCAAAGAAAAGACTAACAGAACTTAGGATGACACACCCCCTGATTAAAAGGAACCCATATACAAAGGCACTTAGAAAAAAGTCAACCTGATCACATGGTTAGAAAAGGTTGTCATGTTTTTTAACATTGAGAGAGAGGCTGCATTAGTTAGGCAGATGTCACCAAATAAGTAGTCTGTAGGCCTACACAGAGAGAGAGAGAGAGAGAGAGAGAGAGAGAGAGATCATTTAACAGTTATGTGAGTTATTGAAATGTATTGATTTTACTATCAAACATTTCTCAGGATAATGTCAGATTGTCATTGTCAATGTCAGTCTCACGGGTGAGTTTCAGATATATTTCAGATTCTAATGTCCATCTCTTATAAAGGCCTGAGTTGTGAATAATAAATGGCACAGAATATAACCCTTGAAACATATGCCCTCAATACCCTGCACTAGCATAACAGTTGTGGTGATGGTAAGTGGTGGACATATCTTGCGCTCTCAGAAACAAAGTTACCTACCTGTAGTTTTCCTTGTCACTGCAGATGGAAGGGGGGGGGGGGGGGGTACCATCAATGGTGCATGTTTTGTACTTTTAGTGTGTATCTTTTACTTATGAAAGTGCATGTGGTGTACCTTAGGTTTTAGAGTACTGGCCCTTACATTCCATTTATGTACCTTACATTATTTTTAACAGTTCTCAGGTAAAATATACTTACTAAAATATGTATGTCCTCTTGACAGTGATTTTTGAGAGCATACAAAGCAATAGCATTATTACCTTTAACACCTTACACTAGAGCAACCATGCAACCTCTATAAAGCTACATAAACTGAATTTAAATTGGGGAAACATCAGTCTTTATTTTGACAGTGGCATAAAATTTGAGAAATCCGAAAGGTTTCAGCCAACATTGCTGAGCATCTGGGAGAAGTGATCTGGGCCAGTAGAAATTCGTTTGTGTCTAGTAGAAGGTTTAGGGAAATAGATAATAATATATAGCCAATATATAGTGTTGATCTGACATGTGGTGGTCCACACATATAGCACATTCAAATGTTTTATTAGGCAGTACCAAACCCAATCCTGAAGAGTTAAAGAATAGGGCGATTGTCAGACTCCAGGCTTTCCCCTCATCTAAACCTACTGCCAGAGGGTAAAACATGAGTCAAAGTCTGCGGTTATCACTTCATTCAAATGAATTTTACAGGGCAGAGAGTCAAGGAGGGGATGAAAGCCACAAAGAGTGTATGATTCTCTGATGATGCCCTGGCTGTGATAAGTTTTTCCATAGTCAAAGGCAGACCTCATACAGTGCTATGAAGAACTGGAAATGATCTACCACTGGCTGACAACAGACAACAAAAGACTCTGTTATATCAGAGAGCCCATTGTGTGTGTGATTTGAAGTCCTATAAATACTTTGATTGTTGACATTTTCAGGTGCATACTGAACATTCCTGAGGGCTGGGCCAGGTATCACAGCATAGGGAACAGTTTAAGAGGAGTGAATTAAGGCAGGAATACCCTGAGGATTAGCAATAAAGCAAAGCAAAGAGAAACACAAAGTTACTCAGATACTATATATAAGGGATCAATTGTTTGCTGGAGGTTTGCTTGTTCATAAAATTTAATCTGCAAAATCAAAGTCATGTCTGTGTTTACCTGGAGCATTCTTATTGTTTTTAAAAAGACACCCTGAATATCCAGAAACCCGGGAACTCCTTATGAACTACTTACGGCGGGAAAGAATCGCTGGTTTCTTCCGCTATAATCCGCTTCATTCATTAATGAAGAGGTGGCATTCCTGTGAACCAATATGTTTATCTATCACTGTACTGTAACCAAAGCTCTAAACCGCTGCCA
This sequence comes from Pangasius djambal, assembly GCA_022985145.1. Classification (NCBI taxonomy): domain Eukaryota; kingdom Metazoa; phylum Chordata; class Actinopteri; order Siluriformes; family Pangasiidae; genus Pangasius; species Pangasius djambal. The sequence goes on along the minus strand of CM040979.1, from coordinate 12,593,234 downwards.
AGCCTCACTCCCAGTTGGGAATTACATACCACATGTCAAAGATCAATGCCATATTTTTCAATAATCATTATGACATAGCCAGTTGCCCAAATAAGGTACTTCTTGGGTGTGAGTTGCTAAGATGAGAATGACTGAGGTAATGGCAGTGGATTCCACTTCACTTACCTAATGTTCTATGGTGGCAAAATAAAGTCTAAGTGTCTAAGTTATATCAGCTACTTCCTGATGTTGACCACGTCTGTATTAACTGAGGTAAAGGCAAGTGGTCATGGTGTTGAATACCATGCACGAGGCAAGATTAGATTTGTGAGTGGAGGGAAATGCATGAATACTGAAGGCTATGAGGAGAGATAGGCAGCCATTTACCTCTGGGTGTGTCAATGCTAAGGCCTTGGGAGCGGCTGGTGCTTTTAGGATAATCATTCATGAGTCATAGATACTCAACTCTGAAACAGAGGATCCTCCAAACAGAGGTGGGACCACTGTAATGTGGTGGACTAACCCTACTATGGGCTTTAGAAAATTCAGCATGTGTTTATGATCAAGATAGGTTAGAGCAACTCTGTTTCCTTTTTCCTACTGATGCTGCTTTATATCTTTTATTTTAATGCCTTCAGGTGAAAACAAGATGTTCTCATTTTAAGGCTTGTCCAGACTTGGAGATGATGAGAGACCTTCATGCTTATTCCTTGTCAGGGACAGTGGGCTGTAGAATGAATAAGTCTGATTAAACAAGGGTGGGTGGACATGCCGATAAAGATAAGGGACAAATGGAGATCTCCACAAAGATTCGTCAGTTACTGTGCATTTCCTCACCTCACTCCTCTTTTTACAGACTGTCTGAGAGAGAATAAATGAGAATACTACACTGGATGCATGCCCCATAAGATAAGGCAGTGTGGATACATATGGTAGGTTTTTATCCTGGCTGCTGAACTGATTGTGAGTTTTTTGTGTTAACAACTTTTCATAAATGCCTACCCAGAACAAACAAGTATTTACCTGGGTGTGCAGTGGAGAGGTAGAGTCATTAAGAAGCTAACACTAACCCATGGTGGAACTGTAAAATTCTTTTACCTTCTTATGCAGATTTGAATAGCTATTTATATGTATATACAGTCAGGTCTGGAAGTATTTGGACAATGATGGAGTTTTTGTGATTTTGCCTTTATACACCACCACAATGGATTTAAAAAATAAAACAATCAAGATGTGATCGAAGTGTAGACTTTCAGCTTTATTTTAAGAGGTTCCACAAAAATATGGCACTTACCATTTAGGAACTACAGCCATTTTCAACAAAGTACTTCCATTTTCAGGGGCTCAAAGGTATTTGGACAATTGACTGACAAGAAGTTAATTGACCAGGTGCGGTCCATTCCCTCATTACGTCAAGACAAATGAAGCAGGAGTTCTGGAGTTGATATCAGGTATTGAGTTGGCATTTGGCAGCTATTCGACTGGAGCTACCAATATGAAGTCCAAGGAGATCTCAATGCAAGTGAAGGAGGCCATCATTAGGCTGAAGAAACAGCATAAATCTATAAGAGAGATAGCAAAAACCTTAGGTGTGGCCAAATCAACAGTTCTGTACATTCTTAAAAAGAAAGAAAGCACTGGTGAGCTCAACAACATCGAAAGGCATGGAAGACCACGGAAGACAACTAAAGTGGATGATTGCAGAATCCTTTCCCTGGTGAAGAAAAACCCCTTCACAGCATCAAAAGAAGTCAAGAATACTCTGGAGAAGCTAGGCGTATCATTGTCAAAATCTACAATCAAGAGACGCCTTCATGAATGTAAATACAGAATGGTAACATGGTAACAGTGTAAATACAGAATGGTAACCACTGGTAACATTCAAGAACAGGAAAGCCAGATTAGACTTTGCCATAAAACATCTAAAAAAGCCTCCCATGTTCTGGAATAAGATTATTTGGACTGATGAAACCAAGATTAACTTGTACCAGAATGATGGGAAGAGAAAAGTATGGCGAAAGAAAGGAACAGCTCATGATCCAGAGTATACCACATCATTTGTCAAACATGGTGGAGGCAGTGTTATGGCATGGGCATGTATGGCTGCCAATGGAACGGGCTCACTGGTGTTTATTGATGATGTGACTGCTGACAGAAGTAGCAAGATGAATTCTGAGGTGTACAGGGCTATACTCTCTGCTCACATTCAGCCAAATGCTACAAAACTGATAGGACGCCGCTTCACAGTGCAGGTGGATAATGACCCTAAACATACTGCGAAAGCAACTCAAGACTTTTTGAAGGCAAAGAAATGGAATATTCTTTAATGGCCAAGTCAGTCGCCTGATCTCAACCCAGTAGAGCATGCTTTTCACTTACTGAAGACAAGACTGAAGGCAGAAAGACCCACAAACAAGCAGCAACTGAAGGTGGCTGCAGTGAAGACCTGGCAAAGCATCTCCAGGGAGGAAACTCAGAATGTGAGTTTTGAGAACATGGGCTCCAGACTTCAGGCAGTCATTGACTGCAAAGGATTTTCATCCAAGTATTAAAATTATAGTTATATTTACAATTTTGTCACTTTGTCCAAATACCTTTGAGCCCCTGAAAATGGAGGTACTTTGTTGACAATGGCTGTAATTCCTAAATGGTAAATGACATATTTTTGTGGAACCTCCTAAAATAAAGCTGAAAGTCTACACTTCGATCACATCTTGATTGTTTTATTTCAAATCCATTGTGGTGGTGTATAAAGGCAAAATCACAAAAACTCTGTCATTGTCCAAATACTTCCAGACCTGACTGTATGCTTTATGGAGGCCTCATCAAAGAGCTCTTTTAATTGAAACTGTCTGCTAAGTACATTAAATGAAGGCTGAATAAGAAGCACTACAGGAAGAAAGGTGTTTGGAATGGAGAGAGGAGTGAAGGAAAATGCAGGGGTGAACAATTTTTCAGGGTTTCTACATATCTCTGTGTTACTGATACTGAAAAGATTGTCTGTGTGTAGTGCAGTAGGAGGAGGAATTAGAAAGCTTCTTACAGCAACGAGGCGTGTTGCATCACTGTGAAGTGCAATATTTTTAAACACGCATACCGAATGAATACTTTTGTTTTGCAAATGTTAGTAGGAAGTAGGGTTGCTTTTCCTTCTCTGGTTGGTCTTTTGGGCAGCTGCAAATATAAAATATATGGCCTGGACACAGTATGTGCTTGTCCCAGGCACCTGGGCTACTGATTTGCCCACCAGAAATGGTGCTACAGTGTGCACATCTAACTTTACATCTAGAAAAAATATCCTAGGATTTCCAGTAATTCATGGTTGTAATTCACTTACTGGCATAAGCTTGGGATTTGTCCAATCAAATAATAATGAAAATGTTTTACTTTCTTTATGTGCAGTCACGCATAATGCAAAAATACTTTCCAGAGATAACACTAAAGCCATTGTGACAAGTATCTATTTGTACTTGTCCCTATTCAAGACTTGAATCAATAGCAGCAGCAGCAGCTTGTGTTGACACAAACCAGGCGAGGGCCCAGATCTCAGAGAGTCAAATCAACAAACATTGGTGAGGCCCTGCACAGTTGAAGGTGGACAGAGGACCTCCTTTGTGCTTGTGACTCTCTGCATGCACAGCACTATGTTCTTCTCCCAACCAGTTACTTCAGAGGCTAAAAATAACTCTCACACTCAAACCCTGTCTGAACATAATTTTCATCATTATAAGCACAAAAAAAACAGAAATATAACTTTGACTAAAATGTACATTTGACTATACAGCATCCATGTAGTATTGCTAAACTACGTATGAAATTATGTACAATTACAATTTTACTGCCTTACAATATTGAAATTGTTACATGTTTAGATGTTTCCTTGTGAGATGCTGCTTTACTGAAAAAGTGCACTGCAAATAAATAAGAGCTGAGAATTTGGTAAACAACACTACGTAGGTGGGATTTCTGATAAGATCCAAAGGTCGGCGTACATGCTTTAACAACACACAGCTAGAAATCTGTGTATGCATACATTCCATAACAGAGGTTTGGCCATGAACATTCTGAGTGAGCTATGCAGTATCCAAGGGTTCATTACCTGTGAATACATGCATCGAGTCACTTGGAACCCACTAAGCTCAAAAAATGTATGAAAGAAAATAGGTTCAAATCGTGTGTGTGTTTGTGTGTGTGTGCGTGTGTGTGTGTGTGTGTGCGCGCGCGTTGGAGGGTTGGCGTCAGTCATGTATTTCTTTGCAGAGAAAAAATGTTATCTGATATATCTGATGATAGGATTACAATACTGATCTTAGGACATTTGGCATTTACAAAAATGTTTTTGTCTTTATTTAAAAAAACCTTTAAATAAATTTTTTTAGCTAAAGGGGGGGAAAAGTTTGAGGGGACTGAGCTTAGGGCTATTTAGCTACAAACTAACTACAGTAATATACAAGATCATGGAAATATATGTCTGCATGCCAGTGTGGATAAGTCATCAGTTTGTTTGATTTAATACCAATGTCCTATGTTTCGTGTCTTAAGATAAAAAGAAAATCTGTAACTTTCTCTTATGGTGTTGATGGCTGGATTTGGGAAATAAAGTTGTTCATAGCCTGAAGTGCTGTCAGTAAACCACTTTGGAATTTGGCCTAATACTGACAAAGCACATACCTGTCTCAATAACAGGAACTGACAAACCAAGTTGAGGGCTAAGTGAGTAACAAAAAACTGACACTGTCTAAATAGTCATGTCAAAATAATAATGTCTACAGCAGCACGTGACAATTTTCAGGAGCTTACATCAACAGAACATGGAAAACAGACCACAAAACAATATGTGCCACTTTGTGATGCTTGATGATTACCCTAACAGCCCTACCAGTATGAAAACAGACTCTCCATGCTCTCCACCAGAATTAGACTTCTCTTTGATTGACAGCTTCTGACTGTTTTCCTCAACTAAAGAGGGGACATTGTAGCCCAGAGAGGGCCTCCCATTCAAACCTCCTTTCTTAAATGATGATACTTGACATGCATGGTGCTTATCCCAGCTAATGAGAGCAAAAGGTGCAGGCAAGTTAAGAGGGTAGAGAGAGCAGTTAGAGTACAAATGTACAAGAGCTTTAGGCTAAGAAAGACCGTTATTTTAAGAATTATTGCTCTTGTCTAAAGGTTAGAACTAGGATAGGGTTGAATGAAGTGGAGAGCAGAGAAAGAGCAGGACCTGAATCAGACAAGCAGTGGGACACAGTCCTAAAAGCCCATCCTTCAGTGGCTGGAGCATGCTGCGAAGGGAATACCAAGCTGTCTGAACAATGCCCAAGGTCCAGGGTCAGCTCGGCCAGGCTTTCAGAGGAGTCCATGCTGGAGAAGAAGAACGTAGAGCCCGCCAACACTGAGAATGCATTCCACTGTGGAGTTTGTGACTTTTAATGTTATAGGTACAGTAGGTTATGATGTGATTATTACATATTGTATGAGGTGAAATTGAAATTTTCGTTTTCGTAACTTTGATGTTGAAGTATTGTATAATACTGCAATTGTGTTCATTAAGATCTTACCTTCACAATGGACAATACACACTGACTTTATGACAGACAGCATGTGAACATTGAAAATCAAGGCACATTGAAGCTGAAACTATATATATATATCAGTCGTACATATTTCTTGTTTGGCATGCAATAATTTACACTATACAGAATAGGCTAATATGATAATATAAATTTAGCAGAAGCCAAAGATTCCAATAAACATCTTATAGTAAATAGTAAAAAGCTATATAAAGTGAGTTATATTATAGTATATATATTAAGACTGATTGTCAAGAAATTAAATTATTAAATTGTTGATCACAGTCATATAACCAGTTAATTGTCAGACAAAATATTTATAATTCTGACAAGCCTACAAATAATTTATAATTCTGCGAACTATTGCCCTAATTAATCTAGATTTTAAAAAAATGAGGGCAAATAGTGGGTGTGTTGCAGATGATTTACAAAGAATAATTGTGTAAATAATGTCATATGGAAAGTAGGAGGTGGAAGCAAGTGAATGCAAGTTAAGATTTTGCATATGCTAAATGTTCTTGGTAATCACAAGTATGAAATCAACTTTATCCTGGAATAAGCTTGTTATACTGAGTTTGATATAAAAAAAAGTCTTATTATTAAGACTTGGGAAATGGTATAATTTTGCCTTCAACTGCCAGAAAAGGGCTTCTGAAAAACTAGTCAACTTACATTCACGCCACCCTGTATTCTGCGATTTTTGCTAGAAACAAATTGCATATTCATTAAGTCCAAAGTGCAACACAGTGCCATTTTGCCCTTGTGAAAGATATAGTCCTCTAGAGACCATGTTTGTAAATAAGTTGTTTTTTTTTTTACTGAGTATTATTAAGTTTGAATGTGTATTTAAATTGGGGCTTATATGTAAGCTGTTATTGGTTAAATTGTTATGCTTTGCACACTGATAACCTAACATACTATCAACATAACATAACATATGTAGCCACAAAAAAATAAGTCTACCCAGAAGATTCCGCTAATTATTATTTACAGACCCAGGGTCTGAATTTGCAGATTTCATCTCTAGCCTGCTTGTTTCTGTAGACAAAGCATTAATTGTTGGAGACTTTAATATTCATTTTGATAAACCGGAAGACCCTCTGAGAACAGTGGTTGTGTCCATTCTAGATTCAGTAGGGGTTAATCAGAACGTAATTGGACCCATTCATAGTGGTGGTCACACTGCTGAATTAATACTATATAAAAAATATGGTCACATTTCCACAGTCTGAAGCTATCTCAGATCATTATCTCATCTCATTTAAAATGTGTCTTAATCATAATATATGCACCTTGCCACACTACCATGTCAAACGTACTTTCACGTCAGCAACTGCACAGAGTTTTATCAGTAATCTCCCAGAGTTACCATCCGTGATTGGCTCACTGTCTGATCCCGAAGAACTTGAGCACACAACTGAATGCTTAAAATCAACATTCCGCAGATAAGTAGATAAGGCAGTTCCACTTAAAAGAAAAATAATTAGAGAGAAAAAGCTATCACCCTGGTATAACGATCACACACACACACCTTAGAAAAGACCGCTCGAAAATTAGAATGTAAATGGTGTCAAACTAAATCGGTAGTATTTCAAACAGCATGGAAGGAGAGCCTTCTGAGCTATAGAAAATCTTTTAGTGCTACTAGATCAATGTATCTCTCCACCCTAATTGAAGATAACAAAATAATCCTAGATACTTTTTTTGACTGTAGCACAATTAACTGACTAATTAATTGACTTCATGAATTTTTTCAGTGGTAAAATTGAAAATATCAGGCAAAAAATTCAGACTATTAATTTAAAACCAGGCAGTTTTATAACTAACCCTGTAGATAATAATATAATGATATCAGATCAAGGATTAGAATGTTTTACTCCCCTTCGAGAGACTGAACTAATTCACTAATTTCCTCATCAAAATCATCAGCATGTATACTAGATCCTTTACCTATGTGTTTCTTCAAACAGATAATTCCAGAAGCAATCAAACTTCCTAAAAATAATTCATTCTTCCCTTAGCACTGGCGATGTACCTAAATCTTTTAAACTAGCAGTTAACCCCTGATTTAAAAATACCTGACCTCAACCCCTGTCAAATGTCCAACTATAGGCCAATATCAAATCTCCCCTTTATCTCCAAGATCCTAGAAAAGGTTGTAGCATAGCAGGTATGCTCATACCTACATAAGAATAACATTCATGAAATGTATCAGTCAGTATTTAGGCCCCATCGTAGCACAGAGACAGCCCTGGTTAAAGTGGTATATAACCTACTCCTGGTCTCTGATCAGGGTTGTGTTTCCTTGCTTGTGTTGCTTGACCTTGGTGCAACTTTTGATACCACTGATCATACTATTCTCCTTGATAGACTAGAAAATGTTGTAGGCGTTAAGGAAACGGCCCTCTCCTGGCTCAGGTCTTATTTGACTGATCGTTACCAGTTTGTAGATGTAAATGGAAACTTCTCTATGCATGCTAAGGTAAAGTTTGGTGCTCCACAATGTTCTGTTTTAGGCCCACTGCTCTTTTCTTTATATATGCTACCTCTGGGCAAAATTATTCGTAAACATGATATTAGCTTCGAGTGTTGTGCTGATGACACAGTTGTATGTTTCAGCAAAGCCAGATGACAGACACCAGCTTAATGAAGTTGAGGAATGTGTAAAGGACATTAGAAACTGGATGCTTATTAACTTTCTTTTACTTAATTCTGACAAGACAGAAGTACTTGTATGTGGACCACATGCAGCTAGAAGTAAGCTTTCTGATTACATAATAACTCTGGATGGCCTTTCTGTTTCATGTGCAGCAGTAAAAGACCTTGGTGTGATTATTTACTCCAGTCTTTCATGTGAAGCTCATGCAGATAATATTACTAGGATAGCTTTCTTTCTTCTCAGAAATATTGCTAAGATAAGAAATATAATGTCTCTACACAGTGCAGAAAAACTAGTTCATGCATTTGTTACCTCTAGGTTGGATTATTGTAATGCCTTACTGTATGGATGTCCCAGTATGTGCATAAACAAGCTCCAGTTAGTCCAGAATGCAGCAGCGAGAGTCCTTACTAGAACTAGAAGATATCACCACTTCACCCCTATCTTATCCACACTGCACTGGCTCCTAATCAAATTTTGTATCGATTATAAAATAATAATGATAAAATAATACCGAATGGTCAGTACCTGAGCGAACTTTTGGTCTTTTATGATCCGCAACGCCTACTTCTATCAAAAGGTGCAGGCTATTTGTTTGTACCTCAAATAGTGAAGGCTACAGCTAGGGGTAGAGCTTTCTCTTGCAAAGCCCCACAGTTATGGAACAGCCTTCCAATTAGTGTTCAGGGTTTAGGCACAGTCTAAGTGTTTAAGTCTAGGCTGAAAACATATTTGTTTAGTCAAGCCTTTTGTGAATAGCTTTTTCTTAAAAAAAAAAGCTCTTTCTTAGGAGCAGATCCGGAGGGTTCACAGGCATAGAGTGTTGTGGTGAACTGGGATGTTTGGATGCTGTCGCCTCCCCACTCTCGTGCGTTCACTTTGTTGACGGTGGAGTGGCTGGAGCTTTATGTCCCAGGGCACCTTCATGTCTGTGTTACCTTCTGGCTCTCCCTTTTTAGTTATGCTGTCACAGCTAGTCTTGCCGGAGTCCTTGCTTGCACATTGTACTTAACCGTTACGGGAAAAAAGTTTACCTAACAATCTCTCCCTCTCTTTCTCTCTCTCTCTGTCTCTCACTCTGTCTCTCTCTCTGTTGAGCTACACATGCTACTCCTGAGATACCAGTGATCCTGACCCCTTCTGCTCTCCAGACCTACCTGATCCATCCTGATGCCCTACATCTGGTTGGAGTTCTCATCGGTTGGAGATCGCTCGCTGCTGCTGGGGGTGGCCCCACATGGACAGCCTGAGGATCATTGCGATTGCTGAGGATGGTGCCACTTGGGTGCCATGGAGATGGCTTGGGGATCTCATATGGGGAGTCGTACTGTGATGGCTCGGGACTGCGATTGCTGTGGTGGCTTTGGGGCTGCGGTTGCTGTGGTGGCTTTGGGGCTGCGGTTGCTGTGGTGGCTTTGGGGCTGCGGTTGCTGTGAGCAGTTTTGCACTCAGGTCTCCATCAGTGGACAGTGGATAGGTTCAACAAACCAGACTTCATGTGAAATTAATGAATTTGCTGGTATAATAATTGCACTATTTATGCATGTAGTACACAGTTATAGAAGGGATTTATTTATAATTGCACTATCTGTTATCACCCAGATGAGGATGGGTTCCCTTTTGAGTCTGGTTCTTCTCAAGGTTTCTTCCTCATATCGTCTCAGGGAGTTTTTCCTCGCCACCATCACCTCTGGCATGTCCATTAGGGATAAATTCACACATTTACAATTTAATTTGATTTAATTTAATTTGAATGTATTTATTTCTGTAAAGCTGCTTTGTAACAATGTCTATTGTTAAAAGCGCTATACAAATAAAATTGAATTGAATTGAAACCAAAGCTGGGGCTGGATCTACTATCCCTCCACTAATCTGCCTAGTTTGTAATCATAATATGATCAACCACATTAATACATTTTCACACTTAGGACCATCCCATGAATACATTCCTTTTGCTTATTAGTTAGGATTAGGGTGAGAAAATCCCTTAGTTTCAGAGAAAATCTTATTGACAAAACTATGTGGACACCTGTCCAATCACACCCATACAGTATGTGCTTGTTGAAAAGCCCATTATAGATTTAGTTCCCCTTTTGCTGTTATAATATCTTCCACTCTTCTGGGAAGGATTTCCACTAGATTTTGGAGCATGGCTATAGGGATTTTACCATTCAGCCACAAGAACAAGGGTAAGACACAGATGTCAGATGACGAGGCCTAGTGAACAGTTGGCGTTCCAATTTCATCCCAAAAGTGTTCAGTGGGGTTGAGGTCGGGGGTTTTGTGAAGACCACTCAAATTCTTCCACAATAACCTTGGCAAACCATGTCTTTAAGGACCTCACTTTTTTGCACAGGGACATTGTCATGCTGGAACAGGTTTGAGCCCCTTAATTCCAGTGAAGGGAAATCTTCACTAGAATTGGGCAGTGGTGGCTCAATGGTTAAAGCTCTAGGTTACTGGTCAGAAGGTTGGGGGTGCAAGCCCCAGCAGTGCCAAGCTAACACTGTTAGGCCCATGAGCAAGGCCCTTAACCCTCCCTGCTCCAGGGACCCTGTGCTCTGACCTGCAACTTCTTAACAAGCTGGGATATGCGAAGAAAAGAATGTCACTGTAATGTATATGTGTATACAATGTATATGTGACAAATAAAAGCTTCTTCTTATTATTCTTAAAGCTAAAGCATACAACAACATTCCAGACAATTGTGTGCTTCCAACTTTAAGGCAATAATTTGGTGAAGACCCATATGGGGATGTGATTGTCAGGTTTCTCAGGATATGTTTCTCAGATTCTCGACATACTTTTGCCCATATAGTGTATGTTGCGACACGCACGTGTAAACAACCAATTACACAGCTGTTGAACTATTAGGCTAAAAAATGAGTGCTTTTAGGACAAGCATCGGAAAAAGAGTGAGTAGTTGAATGTAAGTGAGGAAGAGCTGGCACTGAAAATCTGTTGTTTGACACATTTTAAACAAATGTAAAACAGTGGATTTTTACAAATAAAGTAATTTTAATCAGGATTATGTTTTAATCAAACATAAAGACCATGTATGATTATATCATGTTATGTTAAAACATAACATTGCATTTGTTACACTTTTACCGTGGCTGAATATCATGTAGTGCACATGTGGTAATGTAAGGTGTAAAACACAATAATACTATATTATACCTGTGATACAGCCCATGAAACACAGATCTAATATTGTTTCAAAAAGTAAACATTTAAATCAATATTATTTAATAATCCTCCATCCGTTATGCGCTATAAGGTAACTGTCATAAAAACATAACATTTTCAACCATTGTGTATCATGTAAAGCAGTGGGTGATAAGCAGTCTTGGATAAGGATATGCAAGAGCGAGGAGTATAAATGGGGGAGTGTTTTAATCTGTTTAGGTTGGGTGGGTGTGGGTTTGGATTCAAATCTAATTGATGACCCCTGGTCTATAGTTATTTAACAGTTCAGTAATTGTTGCCCAAGATGCTGCTCTGTCACCCCTCTGTCTAGATGTTGCTCTGTCTACCTTAGAGGCCTAGATACAACTTTAATTTTGCCAACAACAGACCCTTTGAAAAGATAAGGGGCAGCTGAGTCCACCATTTACTTATTTTTGCCAAGAAATGCCCCCTTTTTTTAAATGACATCTCTATAGTCAACCCATGGTTGTTTTTTATGTTTGTGGTTAATTTGTCAAAGTCCTTGCAGAGATCCAAGGGTTGTAAGGCTTGTTCTTAATTACTATAATTGTTTTGCAACATTTTAAAATCGTATGGTTTCCTCAGCAATAAAAACGGATATATCGTATATGATGTCCCTTGATCTCTTGAAAACCCAAAACCTCTACACTGTTAACCGTGGAGAAAATGTAAGGTCTTTTGTGGGATGACAGAACACATAATAATCAGCTATCAGCGTGTTGATGACACAATGTTGCCACTTTCCACGTCTCTAAGCCAACATGCTTTATGGGGCAATTTCATGCTACTGTGCTTCATTTGACTTAATGGCAAAGCAACAGCAGGAAGTCACAGTGAGCAGCAACTGATCACCTCATAGTGCAGACTCATGGTTAAAGGCAGTTGGCTTTATGGCTGGAGGAAACTCATCTGTCAAAGGCATGTCAGCACCAATGCATTTTCCCTCCAGTTGAGTGTGAGCAAAGTGCTCTCTGACACAGCCTTTACCACGCACAGGCTCCAGAGGTCTGTTCCCTTAGACACACTCACATCAGCACGGGTCAATGACAAACACTCAGCAAGCGAGTGAGTGCACTGGAGAACATGAACTGGCGTGCGTTATCAGTGTTAGCTCACAGAGTTACTGACATACTTATAATGTGACATGTGTTTGGAGACTGACAAGTACTTCTTTGTGGAGCTGTGAATGAACAATATCCCTGTAAACAAACAGACAGACTTTGATTGCAGTGTCCTAAATTTCCCTTCATGATAAGGTCTGAGCTGTAAGAATGGGATCTCTTCACACATACCACATGTGACAGCACAATTAATAGCTCTCCAAGAATTTAAATATGCTTAAGCATCAATATTTCAGAATTCACCTGTTTATCTCTGTTCCAGAGGACAAATGTAGTTTCTAAAGGTCAGTATGGGGGCTTTGTAATGTGACCTGTATATAGAATTAAACATTTTTGTCTTAGTGAAAAACAGATTAAAATGTTCTATTTAATAGTCGATGGTATCAAATGTTCAAAGTACAGAGAAACACAAAACTTAAAGCCATAACGTTGTCTACATTGCTTTGATTCCTAACCCTAAATTTATAACTGGAAAAAAGACACTTTGCACAAATAAGGTTACAACAGAAGTCACAGTCTGCTGTATCTAAGATCTATTTTGGTTAACCACATGTAATATAATGACCAAACCACATGTGAAGAAGCATGCAAATAAAAGGGTTGTTACTCCAACACTTCAGTTGTGTTTGCTTAGGTTTTCATCATCTAAATGAGAGATGAGAATATCTAATGGAGACTGACCTAAAAGAGCCTTGCAGTAAAGGTAACTACTTCAAAACACTCCTCTAATGTAATGCAAGCCACGCTGATAGACACTGATGCAAGATTGTTTAATATGTTATGTAAATACAAAACAAGTTGGCAAGGAACTAAGGAAACTGACATTGCAAAACAACAAAAAAAAAAGTATTGTCTGAGCGCTTGTCTATTACCTCCCCAATAGAGTTTTGGACTGATGGTATTCCTGGTTTGTGACCTAGTGAACCAATATCAGAATGTATTTTTGATAGACTTCAAAGCACTATTGTAAGTCGCTCTGGATAAGGGCGTCTGCCAAATGCCATAAATGTAAATGTAAACAAAGTGGCAAAAGCTAATAGAAGCAAGGTTTGCAGTGAGGTGAGTTTGGGGCGTGTTTAAATCGTCCATTGGTTAATGAGCGCCAGGTGTTTAGTACTCAGCGGAGACAGAGCGTTGCAGGCGTGCTGCCTGGGGCAGATCTGTGACATCTAAGCCATAGAGTGTTGAGTCTTTCATGACAAGTCAACTAGGAAGCAATTTCTTTAATGTTTTCAAGATATATCCTGAGCTATATAATGCCTGCTTGCACCTCAAGGTGATTTTTATTATTATTAAATATGATGCATTAACTGGTTAATCCTTCTTGACTGAAGGAAGGCAGTGTTGCTTGAGCTTTGTTTCAGTATTTGCTTCAAATATTTTACTCATGTCATATCTAGATTGTATTTCAAGTTAATCATACCCTGACAAGGTGGAAATGTCTAAAAATGTGAAACTGCAAAGCTGTTTTCTGAAAGCTAAGCAGCAAACTCAGCTCAACTTCACACTCCTGACCATAATGTCCCACCTGTACGTTCCCTACTCCTGGGATGCTGACATGCTCAGGTGTGATAATGTGGGACTGACTCAGTGGATGCAGGAGGACACAAATTAGCCCGCATGGCCCTCATTTAACAGCAGGTTAGCTTAGAGGCAGGTGATTATCCTTCTTTTCAGTGGCATCCAGCACTTCTTTCATCCTTCCTTCGTGGACTTTGCTCTTTGGCTTCAGCTTTGAACCCCAAGTCTGACGAGTTCCACTAATCTCCAGCTTGTTTACAAATGGTAGCTGCCGTTTCCATTGAAGGCCCCATGGTTCAACATGCTGACTTCAAATGAAGTTTATTTTCTGAGCAGAGCATGATCAGTTCTCTGTTCTTACACATCCCCTATGATGTGCTATTGTAACTAATTCCTTATGTGTGGAATAATAGGAGCGTGACATATTTATTAGGAGGCAGATTAATGTCTTGGCAACTGAATGACCTCCTTTACTACACCCTGAAATAGGATAATAGAGGGTGACTAAAGCAGCCTCAGTGGCCTCTGACTGAGATGGTATTGAAGCATGGCTAATTGGTGAAGCCACAGTGGAACATGCCAGGCTGCTCCTACACCTGCACAGTCCGTATGGCTGGAAATGTGCCTGTGCTTGCAGAACCTCTCTCTCTCTCCCAAGTGACATAAATATATGATACAGGAGACAAGCAAGCAGTAGAAATTTCCTTAGTGGTGAAGCACTGCTGAGTATTGCAAAGGTGAGGTCTACCACAGTGCATATGCTGTTTGTCACCAGGACCTCTTACACAAAGGTGGATTACTCTGTTCTTCACAGAATGATGTTCATGACATGGCCAGTGGTGGCTCAATGATTTGGCTCTGGGTTACTGCTCAGAAGATTGGCAGTTGTTAGGCCCAAGCTGTCACTGTTGGGCCCTTGAGCAAGGCCTTTAACCCTCTGAAACATGGGTGCTGTATTATGGCTGACCCTGTGTTCTGACCCCTACTTCCTAACAAGCTGGGATAAGAAAATAATTTCACTATGCTGTAATGTATATGTGACAAATAAAGGCTTCTCTCTGGTATTACAGCATATTGCTATAATATAATGTAGCATCCCACTTCACTTATCAGCTGCATAGAATGTACAGACAGATTGGTAATATCAATTAAATAATTATCCTATCACCCAATGTACTAAAGCATTTTTTCTATATTACATATAGCATTTTCATTATCTGTTCAATGTTGAGCAATGTTTGGTTACATAAATGCAATTCTACCATATATTTTGGTTCAAATTGTGTATAACAGTCCCATTTATGTCAAACTATATTGCTATGCTCACATTAGAAGATAGCTAGACATGGAGCTCAAATTTTCTTTTCAAAAGAGATCATTAACAGGATCTCTATCCTTTGATTCTTTGATCTCACTATGTAAACAAACATTTTGAGATTAGCTCTAAATTGGCAGTGTGAACATATTTTTCAAGTGCTCCCTTTAATATTTAGTTTTTAACATCTCTAATCCTGATTTTAATCCTGACTAGAAGACACCATACTAATTTTGGCAATGTTCATGATGTCTGCCTTAAGCCATTGTCTCAGGCTGTACAAGCAACTCTAAATACTCATTTAGAGCATGACATGATTAAGGTCTTTTTTTGTTGTGTTGTTGTTGGTGGTGGCGGTGCCCTGGAAGCCCTGTTAAAGTTTTTGAATGCCCTGTGGGTCTGGAGACCTTGTGCCTGGTGTTCTAACAATGGGCATGACTGCATCCAAAAAAAACCCCAAAAAACTAGGGTCTGAAATAAAAGCCATGTCCTAAAATTAATAAAGGGCCAAGTCTGAATATTTTATCAAATCAAAATAGAGAGACTTCTTTATAGAGACTTTCTCTCCCTAACTCATGGCCTTAGTATTATAAGGTTCTATCTGGGCCAAGAAAGGATGAGTGATCTTTATAGTAGTATGGTCATGAAATATAAAGGAAATGTGACACTTTTAGTGTTTAAGAAAGAAGAGATGAGAAACAAGGATTAAACAAGAGGAGGACCTGGATGCTTTATGGATCTTATGAATGGCTGACTGATTTTTATTAAGTAAGATTTTGAATGTTTTATCTATACTATGTATGTCTATACAGTATATGTACTGTGACTTACAAAAGCCTTTTGTTAACAAATTTACTATTTATACCTGTCTGATGCTTACTGGAAAAATATAGTTACCTCCAAGCTTAGTTAATGAATTGATACTGCTTGATTTTTACCTTGAATTACAGTTATAAGAGGGCACAATAAAATCGATCAAAATAGTTCTACCAATGTCACATGACAGTTCTTGCCATCATTTAGAGAAGATAAGCCTTATTTCCAAGCCTTGCATGGCCATGGAAACCAAAATATTATTTCATATTTCCTATGAAATATGAATTTCCTATCTCCTATTTCCTAATTCCTCCTATTTCTCTGGTCTGAAGAACCAACCGATTTGTCAGCCATAGATAACTGCATATGCCACAGTGAATAGACTTGGTAGGCAGCTCACGGTAGGTCACAGTACATAGTCAGATGGCAAAAACTGCATGTTGTTTGACAACATAGACAGCACTCTCAGCTGAGATGAGGACAGGTGGTATTCAACCAGAGATCTCTGGCTGAGATTACCCTCAAGGCAGTTACTGTATGTCCACAATTTATTGGTCCATTTAAAATTGTGTGACAAGTCAATCCTGTTGCATATTGCTTGCAGTTTTCATCTTCTTACAAAATGTAGCCATGATTTATATTGGGACTAAGTTTGAGAGCCTCCAATGGATGTGCAGTGTAGCCTGGGTTACCTGAGCCAAATCTTGGTGGATTACAAGTGCTGGAGTCGACACATGTTCTAACTTGTTGATCCTGAACCCCTCTTTTATCATTAACTGTCACAATGAACATCCCAAACCCAGAATTAAATCATGGACACACATAGCACATAGCATCAGAACTGGACCATGGAGCAATGGAAGAAGGTGGCCTGGTCTGATGAATCACGTTTTCTTGTATATCATGTGGAAGGCTGGGTGCGTGTGCATTGCTTACCTGGGGAAGAGATGGCACCAGTATACGCTATGGGAAGAAGGAAAGCCGGCAGAGGCAATGTGATGCTCTGGGCAATGTTCTGCTGCGAAACCTTGGGTCCTGGCATTCATCTGGATGTTACTTTGACACATACCACCTACTTAAACATTGATGACATTGATGATGGTATTCCCTAATGACAGTGGCGTCTTTCAGCAGGATAATGCGCTCTGCCACACTGCAAAAATTGTTCAGGAATGGTTTGAGGAACAGGACAAAGGTGTTGACTTGGCCTCCAAATTCCCAAGAACTCAATCCACCCGAGCATCTGTGGGATGTGCTGGACAAACAAGTCCGATCCATGGAGGCCCCACCTTGCTTACAGGAACTTGCAGAACTTAAAGGATCTGCTAATGTCTTGGTGCCAGATACCACAGCACACCTTCAGAGGTCTTGTGGAAACCATCCCCAATACACAATATTACTCAGGTGGTTTTAATGTTATGGCTATATATATATATATATATATATATATATATATATATATATATATATATATATATATATATATATATATATATCAGTAAAATGAACACTGAACACATATCAAATGTGTGTTAAACAGATCAAAAATAACATAATAAGCAATCATTTTTGGTTAAACTGTGCAACAATTTTAGCTTAGTCTGGTGCCCAGTTATGCATGTACTGTTTTGTTTGAAAGTAAATAGATGTATTGTGAAGTATTATAAAGTTGTATATAAGCCTCATTAATTTAAGGAATATATTTTAGTATTCAATTATACTATACCACTAATCTTTTCTTTTTTAAAAAAAAAAGAGCAGGCTGTTTTAATTAGTTTATATTTATAATCCAGTGATTACTGTTGTTTATTCAGTAAGCCTTAACTTTAACAATGATCTGAGTTAAAAGTGAATGGAGAATTCCACTGAGATGGAATTCCTTAGAATCCTTTGAATTTGAGTACAGGTTAAACTCATGAAATTGTATACAGATTATCCTTTACAAATAGTTTCGTACTGCTACCCCAGGAACCTGATCTATATTCTTTTTAAGTGGATCGAATAGCACAGAATATGCACATTAACTTTGGCTCAAAGGCCTGGCATTGAGTTTACACTGGAGCTTGCAAAGGAGAAGATTTAGCGAACCTTGAAGCACACGCTCACAATGTCCTTAGGTGCCCCTTCTTTTTAACCTTGAGCATTTTGTAATGACTTGACCTGGGTTGCACCCTGAATAAAATAAAATCAGTAATGCAGGTACGGTTGAGTAGTGTATCAGTTATGTTTAACTCCTTTATTCTTCAGCAGAAATTTTAGTACCTAAGGAATAAAAAAAAAGACTTGCAGTGACTGGTTTTATTCATGTAGATACATAACCCCAGAGGATGTTCAGAGGGAAGAGGATAGGAGGATTGAGTCCATTCTCATACAAGGCTATTCCCATGGTGGTTGTAGTAAGGAAGAATGAGAACACAAGCCATTCTGAAGAGAACAAAGGTCGCAATTCAAAGGTCATGACATCAGGTCTACACCCCATTCAAGACCCACTCTTTCTTCCTTCTTCTTTAGCACCCAGTGAATTCCAGGCCCTTCTTGCCATTAAGTTAATTTTTATGATGCTCAAACAGAGCTTTATGTCAGTGACATCATTTCGCCTTTCCAGCAACACTAACAGCAATGGCAAATGTTTATATCAGGGATTGACTCAGCAGGATAGGTGCAACTTCAAAGAAACAGGCCCAAACTTCCTCGAAATGTGCTGGAAGTAGACCAAGACCCACTGGCAAAATGTGTAAAAGGTACCTGGTTTCATCACCCATTTGTCTTGATATCCACTACAATAAACTCTACTTTATATGTAACAAAATTAAATATATTTTCTAAAGGTAATGTTTTTTTGGCAACACTGTTTATTGAATGGTATGTGTCTGCTTTATCATTTAAAAGCCTTTCCTTATTACTTTGCTACACATTTGCAGAAGACAATACACATCTCAAGAGTTAGCAAATATTTGTTAGATTACAAAATTTCCCTTGTCTAAAATGCTGTGTAATTTACATTTCATAAAAGTAATTTATGCTGATTTATGATACATGTGTATATGTAATATAGGCTAATGATATATTTTTATTACTATACATTTTTTTTTAATTAAATACACTATACTTGGTCTAGAACATTTAGAGCTATGAATAACTTGGAACTTCATGAGGTCCATGGTGATTTGTTAAATGCTGATTCAGGATAATCTTAATTGCTTATCTAGCTGGCTCAGATAATGAACTGACTCTCTGCTCAGGCAGCTGTGTTCAGCCATTAGCCCACTTGGTTAGATAAGCATTTCATGCATATCTCCAAGGCTCAACCTACTAATAGTTAAACGAATAGTGCCTTCCTCGGACATAAGTGCATGTGTCAAGAAAGAAGTTCATCTTGAGAAGCTACTGAAAGCAGATTTTAAAAAAGCCTAGCAGGTGCAAGAAAGGTATAACAGAGGAAAGCGTTTATGTGCTAATGTCTGTGCAATCGTACTGTTGTCAGTGCAATTGTATTTTTGGCATATGATGAAAATACAAGCTTGCTCTTTTATATTAATATATGTTTTTTATTACATTAACTTAGTTGGTACATTGCAGAAAGAAATGCTTAAAATATCTACTGTTCTAATCTTGACTTTGCAACAAAGAGTTTTCATTTTCAGAAAAAAAAAATTAAGAATATTACTAAAGAACAGTTTTGTATCCAGTTTATGTTATTGTCACTGACATATCCTATCCTTAATTTAAAGCTTAAATCCATAAGCTCACACTTTGCAGTGTTCACTTGTGAGTTCTGCATGATTGCTGCTGCCCTAAGAGATGAAGGGAGGGAGCTCAAACTCACACTGCCAGCTCTTCCACACTGACCTAGTTGTACAATTCGTATTATCAGTGTGGTGCAAGTTAGGTGACCTGTGCAGCACTAATCCCTTGACCTTCAGTGCATTAAAATGACCGTTAGTGGACATGCAAGGCTGGTCTGTCATCCCCCCAACATTCTCTTCACAAAACCAGGATACTGGAGCTGAGGGTTTAGTTTTGTGTTTTAATCTGGAAGGGTAGACGTGGCTTAAAGACTGGTACAGCAGTGTTGATGACTAACATATTGTAGTGGATACTACTTAAAGCCCTATATGTGAATGCTCATTTCACAACTGAAATGAAAATGTTTGATGAAAATGAAATGATGAAAATGTTTTTTGATTGCTGGACCCAGTCCTTATGAATGAAGCACTTCAAATGTCAAATTGTCCTTCTCTCTCTCTCTCTCTCTCTCTCTCTCTCTCTCTCTTTTATAAAGATTAGATTATATTGATTCAAGAGTGGAGGTGAAGAATTTTTTTTTTATCTTTAGTGAAGGTTAGTGACTGCTTTTGGCTCAAGAGTTTCTTGTTTCTGGTATTTGCTCTCCTTATATGAAGTTCATGGCACATTTTATGTGGTGGTTATAGGGCCAATAAACCATTTTCACCATGTGAAGCTCCTTTACTGGTATAGTCATTGTGAACAATGGTAAACAGTTGGAGAGCCTTTTCAAAGAGGATTATATCAGGTCAGGTGCATGTGAACCTTGATTACCCTTGACATATGTTTAACCATTCTGTTACTGCTATTGAGGCAACACTTATTAGGGGCCAGGGCCAGAAAGGTCAACAAGGTTAAGACCCCTAACATTTCAAGCACACAATCCACTGTTTTGGACCAATGAGTGAGGAGCTGACCCCATGCTTCCTGTGGTTCAGATGATGAGGCACTGGCTTCCTTTCATATGACACATGAGTCAATACAAGGAACCACTAGAAGCCTACATTCATTAAAGTCATCCTGTATTTGAAATGACTTTTCAAATACACAGAAATAACTAACCAGTGCAAATCACACATTAAAAAGTGTAAAACTGTTTACATTTTTATTGGTGAGATTGGTCTTCAAAATGATTTCAGTAAGTCTTAAGACATAAGAGGTAGTCCTAACTGAAAATAAAGGCAACCAATGAATGTATTGCAGAGTGTAATAAAGAATTAAATATGTATACATCACTTATACATCATATACTTTTAGCCTTTATGTTTTTAATGAATGAATGTTCTTCTTTGTGCTCATGTCTGTGGCCTTGGCCTCTGTCACACTGTTCCATTACATAAATGTGTTAATTTCTACAATCATACAAGTGATGAGATTCAGAGCTCTGAATGAACACCCTATAAACTTTTAATAGCAGGAAAATAAAACTTTGGTGAGTCACACCTTGTTTGGAAACATAACAAACATGATTAAACCATTTACCTCCAAATAAAATGCTAAATTTGTGCGCATTTTATGTTACAAGCTAGTTTATGACATAACAAAGTTTAATTCACTATGACTTTAAAACTTAATGTGAATAACAGTAAAATGAAACAAAACCACTATGGGTTCCAATTCATGGGTAATTTTCTTGGCTCTGACGTATCCCAGCACTGTAAGACATTTCAAGTTGGTTAAACTTAGAAGCGAAAGTTCACCCGCTGCCTTAAAAACATGAGTAAACTCAACTTGACTATAGCCTTTGTTTCAACTCAAAGTCAATGGATTACTTTAAGTTTCATTTTTGAAAACTTATAAACTTGAGTTAAATATCCAAAACTTGTAATGACAATTGGCGTTAAAGAGAAGAAATAAGTTCACATAACTTAATGGGGCTATCATGTTATATAGTGAAGAAATCTATGAACTGTGACTACAGACTTTCTAAAATAAGACATTTTGGCTTCATAAGGGATATTAGAGGGTTTGTTATTTTAGGGTGATCATTATATTTTTATGAATTCTACGCTGCTGAAATTTATTACACTACTAAAAGAATGATGGCATATGTTTCCTGTTCCAAAACTCTGCGTGAGCTTAGAGTGGAACAAATTCACTATACAAACACTAATTTTGGAGCATTTAATGAAAAATCTAATAAACCATGTTACAGTGCCAAAACATATTACCTTATGTAAGGTTGAATGCTTTTATTGGTGAGAGTTGTACAAGAACATATTTGTTACTAATTGATGTTGCTGTTCTAAAGTAAATCTCTAAATCTCCATCACTGAAGCTCCAAGTTCATAGTAACATACTATAATTATCATTCACTTATAAAATTATGGCAACGTTTCATAGTATTTTTCTTTTGCCCTGGATATTCAGCTACCCTAAGAGGCTGTAAATAAAAGAATACTTAAAAGGTGATGCCTCAAACTGGCTTATAAGATTTTGTACTGCATCTCAACCCCACATGGGGCAACAATTGGACTTCTGAATGAAGGGCATTATGTTGTAGATGGCAATAAAAGAAGCAAATTAATTACCTTGTGACTTTCATAGAGCGAGAGCAATGTTCTTGACCAGTGAACATGAAGAAGAGGACAGTGGATGCAGTGGGGCCTGTCGAAGCAGCTCAAGTCACAAGATCAGTCCGCTGAGCATGTGATTCCTACATAATGACTACATGTCATCACCCTGTTCAATTACACACAAAAGAAGTCATCTAAAAAACATCTCTATGGGCCACAGCATCAAAAGTCTACACCATGGACAAATATCTTAATTGTAAAAATATCTATATTTTGTGAGACACTTAAGATGCCAACAAATCTGGGACAAAAAATATTGCCTTAAGCAGTTATATCAAAATTTCTTATCTCAATATATTTTGGTGCAGTATCTGAGCAGTAAATATTTGTCCCAATTTTTCTGGAAAAAATAACACTAAGATAATATTTAATGACATTGTTTAACTAACAGAACCATCAGGGTGAATGTTTTGATTAAACATAATATACAGTCTATAAAATATAATAAATTAAATTACAAGACAGTCTTTTCAGGGCTTAAGAAGCTTAAGCAGAAGATTATGTTTGAAATATTGCCAGATGCATTATTTGCTACAGAAATTAATATAGTTAAATATTGTAGTAACTGTTATGTAATATGTAATGCTAAGCAGCTTCTATAGAGTTGAGTAATAACAGATGAAAAGTGGCTTCAGTTTCTATGGCTCGATCTGCTCTTAAAGAGCTGGATTTGAGCACTTCCGAAGAGTGGAAGGCTTGCCATGTCTTTTTTCTTGGTTTCATAAAGGTGTTTTTATGATAACTGCCATCAAAGTGACAGGAGCTTTTATGGCTAGTGCGTCCCGCCCAGGGTTGAATAGATGCACAGTGATAGTGATGCGCATTGTCAAGCTGCCAGTGGGGTAAGGGATCCTATAGAGAGGGCCGGGCCAATGAGTTGTGCCGCTCAATAGGCGTGTAGGGTGTCCATGCCCTTTGGTGCCCTTCCAGGTGTGGGAATTAGGGGGCAGAAAGCACCTGCAGGTCCTTCACATTGGATCTCATTATATTGCGTGCCACTGTGAAGGACACGTGAGAGATTCAGAGTACAAGAGTCTGGTTTCATTTCACTACAATGTCCATGAATGCGTTTGGAGATCATTCCTTCTGCGTGCACAACACAAAACACCACATACAAAAACACCTCCTTTAAAGCAGTACTCTATACAGTGTGAGAAGTAGTGGCTGTGAAGATAAAGAGGATATATAAAACCAACAGCAAAGCCATTCTTTTACCTAAATGAATGTTTTAAACATTCAAATGTCCTGAAAATGCCTGAAACACTCTGAGTCTCAGCATGTTCTATGCATTCCACTAATAACTACAAATGGGAGTCGGTCAGATATAAGAACAAAAGTACAAAACATGGCAGCATTCCTTAGACATGTTTTAACAAATAGTACGTCTTTAGTTAAGTATGTATCATGCTACAAATAAGTACTCAGTTTGCAGGGTTTGAGCTACTAATATAATCATCCATATCTAAGTACCATGCATCTATGAGGGAGGCCATGCAATCATGGAGGTACATCCCCTTGATATTTCTGAATAATTGTCCCTGTAACAGACTCAAAAGCATTTTATGCAAGGGGGCATGTAGAATTCTGCCTAGCATTACATTTGAGAATAGGTCACACGAGCCAAATCTGAACATGAGCTCCACATCCATCACAATGCATTTTTTGTTCGAAGCCAGCCTCCATAAAGTACCTCTTCTTCTGAACACCCCTGGGTGAACTTCACAGCAGTGGAAAAGTGTCCAGTAGACTATGTCTTTCGGACCACAGTAGATTAAGAATTGGCTATGCAAGAAGTTACCTCCTCTACCTTCCTTTGAAAAAACTCAATATTTCAGCAGTATTTTTTTACATAAGAAGTGGTTTATTAAATGTTTGGTGAGTTGAGAAGTGTTAGAAATCAGTATATTTTTTTGGAACAATCGAGAAAAGGCCAAAGGTTTTGCCGCTATAAAATCTTCACCACTGTGTATGAGTCTTATATCTATAGGCTTAACTGCTTTACCCTCCAAGTGTTCCTGCCTTTCATAAAAAAAAAAAAATCTCATTTATAGTCTCATTAGGATCAGAGTGACAATAAGTACCACAAAGTTCTGAGTTTCCTTATTTAACCACTGCTTTAATGTCATTTTGTTTTCTCCGTGGCCATAATAGTGATTAAACTGTAATAACATAAGAAACTCCAGATGTTCAAAGACTGCTGACTGGCAGTGTAGATCAGGTTTATCTTTTCCTAAGGCAAGACACTATAATATAGAAACATAAACTACTGCCTTTAATAAAATACAACTTGAGAACAGGTTGAACAGATTCAGGGATTTAAAATGTGCATTTGAAGCACAATGGCAGGATATATGTTGCTTTTATAATGACAAGCCTTGCAAACATATATCTGTGATTTGAAGCAAACAAGAGATTTGTAATACTATTTGTTAGCCAAAGGCTTTGCAGAGAACAGTAATATAGACTTAGAATATCACTTTCACAACAGGTGAGTATGGCAAAGGTTGCACTGCAAGGAGCAATAGAAGGCTGAACAGGAGGAGACAAAGGTTTTAGATAATAAAACTTTTATCCTTTTTTCCATTCATATTCTCCAGGTGGCCAGGAGCTTAAAAATAACATACTGTCATGAGGATTCTAGGTTTGGTTCATCTCATATCCCTTTTAGTGGCAGTAATGGTGTGCCTTGTGATAAATTTGGAAATATACACTGATGAAGATCATCTAGCTCTAGGCTAAAATTATAAATTACTTGCAATTCAGTTCAAATGTAGGGCAACATTAGGACAAATCTTGTAAGGCTCAGTGTCTTACAAGAGGATACACAACATTGGACCAGTATAAGCAGTGGAGATTTTTGTATCAAGACATATCTGCACACAAGTGATATATTTTTAAACAGAGATAAAATACATACAATTGCACTGGCAAATTAAGTGTATCAGTAATTCAATAATGCAATGAAATAATGATTTCCATGTTATTTCTTCCACTGTAAAAAAAAAAAAATAGCTGGAAATTTTACAGTAACTTACTGGCACCTTAAGATATTATACTGTAGTATCTTAATGTTGTATAAAATAACACAAAATCCAGTATACTTGCTCATTTAGCTGATGCAGGATATAGCTGAGCTGAAAGTTAAGGGTCTTGCTGAACCATAACAGCTTAGCGGTGCTGGGATTTGAACACAGAACCTCCTGATCTGTGAGGTAAAGTGGTAACCCTGAGCCACTCAGGTTGCCAGCAAATTACTGTAAAATCTACAGTAATTTTTTTGCAGTGTAAATCTGGTTCCTTTCCTAAATTCAGTCTGAAATTAGGATGATGAGTGCCGATGACAGTGAGGCTTTTGGAACTGTGGCTTTTTTCTGGTTCTTGGTAAATTACACTCTGCAACTAATCCCTTTCTGATGACCCCTCACCCTCCTCTCCAGTCATGAGCAATTTCATTTTAGGAAAACAAATCATCAGGGGACAGATTGCTGCAGGTTTACTGGCCTGGCAGGGTATGGAGAAACATTTAGCACGACTGGGACAGGGCTCTAAAGCAACAAAAGAGGCTGTTGTCAAGCTATACATCCTTAGCCAACCCCCATCCAGAAAGCACTGCATGTGGATTCAGGTTCAAATCACAGCATTCATGGCTGTCTATATGTGTCAAAGACCCTAAAATACAGTTTTGTTTCTGGAACCTTTCATTCCAAAGAATAACTGCAGTCCCTGGATGCTTAACCTTCTGCTTTTGAAAATAAGCAGCAGAAGCTAAGCTAATCATGCAATTGCTAACATGCTATTTTTTTAAAATATAGATCACTAGTAAATTCTCGTATTATACGGCTGAACACTGGACAAAAGAAAGAGAACCTGCTTCTCCCAACCTAATGACAATCATAAAAGTCATGTAATTGAAAGGCCAGACTTTGAATCCTGCTTGGCATACAAATGTTCAAAGGATTAATTTAGTGCAGGACCCTAAGCAGCGCAGACCACCATGCTTAAGAGGAGGAGAACAGGGGGAAGTTTTTAGAAGATTAATTGGTATAACATTAAGCTATTAAAATCTTATCTCTGATAAATCATTAAGGGGAGTCTTGGAATTTATTAATCAGAGTGCTTATTCCCAATTAGGGAATTTCAGATAGGGATCAATCTGGCATGAAAGGGCAGTGTGTGCGGAATGACTCACTTAAGAGCCTGTGGTTTTCCTGATTAGCTGTGTCCTTCCTGAAGCTGAAGGATATCCTGTTGCCTTTCAATACACCAGAGCTCTCTCACTAAATAACAGAATCACAAACCCTGGCTATTTTGCACACAATCCTTTTGTTTGTTTGTTTGTTTTTTACCATAGCATGTTTCCAATAAGAGAGATGTGAAATTGTTATTGATAATATACCAGTTTACAGCAAGTGAGATCGGCATTTCTGTCTCCAATTAGAGACATCAAAGTTTAATATGAAATTCAGCAGTGCAGGGGATAAACATGTGTTCATCTGAACCACATGGAACACTTCAGCACTCATCAGCTCATTCAGGATTCTTAACAGTAAAACAAAATGAGGGAACATGATCTCTTGCTTTAATTCATAATGATAGGCTTGCTTCCTTTTTCAGAAGTTCTCTGATTGGTTAATTATTTGCAGGCCTGTTTCAATTCGATAAGTCCAGCTGTAATTTGTAAAAGGCAGCTGCTGAGCTTTATCAAATAAAGCAAAATAAAAGATAATTGATCTGCAAAAGATGTCCACACAGTGAGAAAAATGTTTCAATTCTTATTACACATGGTGGCTCTCATTGGTGGATCCAGTTAGATGGTGAGATATTGGCTGTATGGATCAGTGTGAAATCTGCTGAATGATGGTTACCACTCTAACCATTTTTACCTGCTTCTACATAAGTAAAGAAAGTAACATTTTATGCAAAAAAAAACCCACACTTTTCACAAAAAACACATCATGAAGACTGTCAGGTTTTACCCGCAAAAACAAAAGCAAGTGCAACAAAGTCTCCAGAAGAACTGTGGCTGATTCTCCAAGATGCTCAGTAAAAAAAAAAAACAATTTCCTTATAAAACTGCACAAATTGTACTTGAGACTTCATGTATTTTCAACAAGCAAAGGGTTGTCACACCAAATACTGACTTGTTTATTTTATTATTGTGTATTCCTCTGTTTACAATTCAGTCATTTGGTTTAATGTAGAAAATGTGTAATTTCTTTATTTTGCTTTACAACATTTCTTTACAAGATTTTGCACAATATTGTATATTTCGTGAACAAATTGTGCGTAAAATCCAACATTTTCCACAGAGATAGAAAGACTAAGGGTAAACAGTTCATTTTACACTGCCCTCCAAAAGTTTGGAAACGCCTGAACAAAATAGGGTTTTTGGGCAATATCAGCATAAATCCTCTTTAGTTAGTGACCATTTTGCATTGATAATAAGGGACAACACAAACTATGAAAACATATTTTATTAAATAAAAAGTTTATGAACATAAACATGAACATAAC
>CM040979.1:12532434-12548464 GCA_022985145.1 Pangasius djambal | reverse complement strand
CCTGCTCTTGTCATTAGATAGGCATTCTAAGGCTCTATCACTAAACCCTAGTAACAGCTATTGTGTGACAAAATTAAAATGGTTATTATTCAGTTATAAATGATGAGACAAAGCCCCAGTTGGATAATAATGTACCATATTTATATAGTTATAGCAAACATAGTTATAGCAAATTCTTTCAACACAAAATACCACAATAGAGCTGTCAAAAGGCTTACAGTTAGATGTCTATGACACTAAATGTCTTATGACATCTGGTGTCTGTTTGTGCCAGTATATTTCTATAATAGTAAAGTGTGAAAAGGAAATCTGTTTTTTAATGCTATGGCATTTAGATTGTTGCACAGAGACTTATACATTTACATTTACATTTTTACAGCATTTTGCAGACAAACTTATCCAGAGTGACTAACAGAAGTGCTATGTAGTCTCTATCAGAAACATCTCCTCATGCTAGTTCAATGAATTAGGTCAAGGACTAAGAATCCCATCAATCTAAAACAGTGTAGTGCAGAGCTGAGTTTGATAAGTGCCTTAAGGTAGGTGAAGACTTGTCCATTTTCTACTTTGAAGACAAGCATCAGAGTTTTAAACCAGAAAGCCAGCAGAGGGAACTCAGCAAGTTGCAGTAGAGTGAGTTGCAGTAGTATAGTCTTCTATCTAAGTGGCCTCTGTGGATAGACATGGTCAGATCCTCATGAAATTGTAAAGGAGAAACCTGCATGACAGACTCAGATTAGTAATGTGTGGTGAGAAGGATAGCTGGGTTTCCAAAACTACTCCAAGGTGTCAGATGGTGTAATCTGAGAGTTGTCCAGGGAGATCACAAGATCTCAACATAGGGATGCGTTTCCAGGGATATACAGCAGCTCAGGTTTCATCTGATGTTCTGCCATTCAGGATGAGATGTCTTCCAGAAACCACACACACACAGACAAAAATGCATGTAGGCAGTAGCCTGAGATTTATGTTATATTGATAAAATTTTCTTTTTCCTTTCTCCATGAAATCCTGTGAATTCCAGTATGTGAATTTAATGCAATGTCAGTGGCATTAAAACGTCAGCACAATGTGCACAAAATTGTCTCAATAACAATTGCTTGGAACTTGTTTGGGAATTGGGAAGACAATGGTTCATTTTGGATCACCGTTACTGCATGTTCTAAATATTCTGCTCTTTTTTTTAGCTTTAGCTTTAGTTGGAGTGTTTAGTTAGCAACTGACTGTAGTCAGTGCTGTGTTACTGGCAAGAACAACACCTCAAAAATTAGGTCATGTTTGTTAATCATGGGAGGAAGGCTGAATGAAGAGAAGCTGAGCTGAATCTGCTTATCACATGTAGAGATTAAATAATAGGAGGAGATACTCTCAACACTGACACAACACTGATCATGCATTATACTTAAGAATGATTGAAAGAAGCAAATTATTTAAAAAAACAACATTGTGCCAATGTTTATAATTTAAGATGGAATAAATGGTTGCATAAGATGCAAGAACACAAAAGTGACCACAGAAATAACAAACAACTAGAAATGCTGCAGTGGTGGATGAACAAAGAATACTTTTGTAAATAACCCATGACTCACCACTGCCTCATTGATCAATTAGTGCCTTGGGAAGTGCCTTGAAAGTGCCAGTTGGTGCTTTCAAGACACTATTGAAAAGGCCTACAGTGAGCAACTTGAGAAAGAGAAGGTAAGGATGGCACTAAATAAGTATGAGTATGGATCTCATATCTTTGGATGTACAAAGACTAACATAGCAATCCTAGAATTATCAGAGAGATCAGACCACTCAAAGATTTTTCCAGGTTTCTAGCAAGCAAGCAGAGGGAGAACTCGAGCAGGTGAGAGATATGCAGAAAACAAAATTGTTAGAAGAACTGAAAAATAGGAGGCAGAAATGCTACTATGGCTAGAAGAAGAGAAGACAAAACTGCAGCAGTAACATGTAGAATTTAAGACTTTCTGTCCCAAAACCAGCAACATTTAAACCAGGACCCTTTAAAAATGTACAGTATATACTGGAAAATGTCCTTCAAGGCCCTCCCAGCCAGAGAGAGGACACTTTAAAAGAAAAAAAACTTCTGTAAGACTGTGAAAGATTTCTTTAACAGAAACTCAGAAGATGCATACAACGGTTCCTGGCCAGTCTTACAAAGGAGGTATAGGAATCTTGTGACAAGCTTGTGAGATGCACCAAGATCAGTGGAACTGCTCCTCTTGCACTGTGAGAGTTTACAGACTTCCCACAAGGCTATTCTGGAAAAGGCCATGTTAAAGCTATTTCTTACATCAGTGGATTATCCATCCTAAATAACTGTGAGGAGAATCAGAATGCTTAAAACATACAAAAACTATGGCCGATTGCGCTCTGGTGAATTAATGTGGAGGGGCTAGACTCATCTTGTAATTATCTAGGGTTTGCACGTGCAAAAAGAAGCCCAGAGATGTTGCAATCCTATCACCTCCCCACTTGTGCTAATTCCCAAGGTTACCGATGACAGGTTCCCTAGTAGACCTAGAGTCTTCAAAAATGAACAAATGAAAAATTCCACCTCATTTCACCCAACTTATACAAAGAAATGGTTGGAAAGCTTGTAGAAATTTCAAAGAAGGTTTTCAAATGAGGCCATCTATGTTCACTTATGCTTTTCTCAACACACAGAGTGACTTAATATTTATTTTGTTAAATGTGTACGCTCAGTCATTGCAGCTGAAAATTACAGCTGTAGACTTACAAGTGTAGATATAGTCATGAAGTTATGATATTCTCATAAAGAACAGAAACTGCTAAACCTCTCAACCTCAATCTGGATGCAGTAAAGACAGGGTATGCAATGGTCTTTGATGATCATTTAAAGGGTCAGCCTTCAGCACACCATGGCATCCGGTCAGTGATCCCCTCTCTATATGATCCACTAACTTAAAAATGTACCTTACATGAACTGAGATAGAGCATTGGATGTGATCATCCACTTCCTGAGGACCTATGGTAGGAGGAGTGGAAAGATGGTCTCCCAGAGACCATCTTTGATTTGAGAGAAATAAAAATACTAAGATGTTACTACCCAGAGAACAATGTCAGGACAAGACTGCACTATTTCTCAGATGCCAACCACATAGGTTATGGTCTATGTCCCAATCTCAAATGCAATAATGGCAATTATAGAGTCCATTACAGTTTTGTGATGGCCAAGGCAAGGGTTTCACCTGCTAGGATCAAAAGCATTCCAAGGTAGAGTGCACATTCAGCTGGAGTGCCATGCAGAAAACTGAAATTGCAATGACTATCAATAAAAAATTCTGCTGGACACACCCTCAAGTTATGTAAGCATCCATTAGTAATGAATCACAAAGATTCCATGTATTTATTGTGAAACATGTTCAACTGTGTACACAACACTACAGTGTGCAAAAATTCTGACAAGCAGTGGAGGAATAACACCTAAAGTGCTCCCTTCTCTTACTGCAGCATGGATTGCTTTGCAAATTGGCACCATTATAAATGCGTAGAATGCAAAACTCTCTCAGTGTTCAAACATAGTTGAAGATTCATCCTTTCAAACACTGTTATATGAGGCCATGGCCATTATTAACAGCCACCTGTTACACATCTGAAGTCTGTGAAACCTCTGACACCAAAGATGTAACCTGATGATATCTAAGGCTAGTCTCCCGCCTCTCGTATGTATACAACAAAAACATGACACTGAGTCCAGTAATTGATTGAACAGCAAAGTGATGCCATCTGGTGATGTCAATGAATGCAAATGATCTATAATTGAAATATTAAGAAAAGAAAGACCAGGTACTTCATGCAGAAAACTTTGCATAGGTTCCATCCTTAAACATGCAGTTCACACAAAAAGGCAGAATGTACTAAATGTATAATGAGTTTCACAATTTTATGCATCGAATGTCGACTGTTCTGTTTATGTACAGACTTCTTATAACAATGACCACACAACTTCGCATGTAATTATAGGTCATAAATTGGGCTATGTGTCACTCGTAGTGTCGAAACCTTTTGTTCAGTTCCTTACATGCTTACATCAGTAAAAAAAAAACCAAAAAACTTAACTACTTCAGCCAAATGTCTTGAATTCACTGGAAAGTACATACTTCACCTTAGAGCAAAACAATGTCCTGAAACATGTTGCTAAAGAATTTCTGGAATTTTTCCAATCCAAATGGTACTCTGTTCTTGAGAAAGTCAATCTCAAAAGTATTTTCTTTACACAATACTAATGGCAATAAGATCCCGGAGGCTTGGCAGGTGTTTAACTACTGTCAAAAAACTGTTCTCATTAAATAGAGGACTTACCTATATAAAGTGCAGTGGATCCTACATGGTTTGCCTGATATAGATGTAAATCCATATAAATTGAAATTAATTAGAGATAACATTTGAGACTCTGAAAGTGTAGCTTTTGTTTCAAAGTCAAAGTTTTTAATTACAGAATAAATAGTTATTGTGATTAAAGTGATTGCTGTAACTGATTGAAACTGATTACACATGCTTATAAATTAGTAAATGTGCCAACAACTATAGTTTCTGAGCAGCTTTAAGCCATAAGGTACACTACTGTATATGCAAAATCTACCTTCTTCAAACCTATCCAACAATCCTGCCATCTTGACTTCCTAAATGACGTATCTATAACAGTTTACCCGTATGATTTATTTATTTATTTATTTATTTGTGGAAGTAAATGTGGCTGACAGTATTCGTCATAAAGAGCAAAACAAGGCTGACATTATCTGTGGTAAATGGATTCACTCTAAGAAAATTAGCTGTTTTATTTTCCATCCTAAAACATTGTGCTAGATTTAGTTAGTTTATTGCTATTTTTTAACATTACTTTTTAGTTATAATCCTTTGAACTCAAAAACAGATGCATATATTGATATTGAGCATGTCAATAAACATGTATACTTAATATGTATAATATATAGAATTATCCAAGTACAGTATTTTAGGATCAGTTTCTCAAGGAAATTCTTTCATTATTTCATTGTGAAATTGTTGGGACCAGAACAGAAGAACCTAAGTGTGTTTTCTTTTTGACATCTTTTAAAAAGCAGACATACCGAAAGCAGTTTGTAAGCAGTCTTCCAACCAAATGTGCATATAGTCCTTGTAAGTAAAAACCTATTACCCTACAATTACCCTACAAAAGAACAAAACTCGTTTAGAGTAATTTAAGATACTGTGAATACTTCTGACATATATTGTATTTAATGACTAGGTGACACTGCAGTTTGCATTCAGGTTGTCATGTGACATTCCTTTGCTAATCCATCACTCTACGTAGGCTGAATTAGCATGCCTGTTAGCTTGGCAGTAAGTGTTTGGGTGAGCTGATGGAGCGTCCTGACCCATGACTCTCTAAGCTGTGTCTACCTGTACAGTGTGCCAGACTGCATTTGTGTGAGTGTGCTCGGAAGGGAAACAGAGCTCATCACTGGGTCCTAATGCAAGTTAATCCACTGTTTAAGGGTTGTTTAAATAAACTCTAACCTTAACTGGGTTGCCTGTGCAAGTCTGAATGGGAGGCATTTACCTCATGCATAAACAGGCACATGAGGCCTCAGGGGTCATCCAGAGCACCATTTAATGTACAGTAGTAAACAAGAAAGTATCATCACTACACAATGCCACAATTCTTGTTCTGTTATCCCTTTGGGTTTACATCAGCTGTAGTGAAAAAGTGATGACTATCTTCAGGCCACATACTGTTTCTAAGATCCAAAGTGCTGTTGGTGAACACAAATGCCACCTTATGATGCTCAGCGCTCTGGCTGGTTGTAGCTCATATATGATTCTGATACCTTATCGGCATAACACATAATACTGACATAGAAAAAGGGGTTTACTAAAATAACACATAATACTGGATTAGAAAAAGGGGTTTACTAAAATAAGCATTTACAAGATTTTTTTATAAGATGTAAAAGAATGTCGTTTCCAACTAAGACTTGTTTCTACATAGGTTCATGTGCATGTGTGTTTCTGTCGGAGCTGAATGTGTCCCTCTGTTTCTCCCCTCTTTATGATTACTGTTCATAGTTATGTGGCAGCAAGCTTGAAAGTGGAGTATTAGAGGAGTGGCACATCAACGCATGGAGAAGGCAAACACAGCTCCTGGGCTGGGCTGCAAACAGGGCTTCAGGGTATAGAGTGATTTACTCCTCCTCTCTGCTGCACTAGAAACAGCCCCTTGCCTGTAATGAGCTTCTGACAGTGAGCATGTTTGCACAGTGTTTTCTTTTATTTCTGGGGCATGACATGCTGATTGCAGAACATTAGGACTATTTTCACACCCTGCCTGAACACTCCCTTTCACCTCACAGCGGTAAAAGAAGGAGCCAGTGTAGTAATAAATATTTTACACATTGCCTAATGTAACATGAGAAGCACAGTCATGTGAATTTAATAACTTTCCACAGAAATGAAGCATGTCAGGTACAATAGACTCTTACCTTGTCAGCTGGGAACAGACTGCTCTCGATTTCTAAATGCATGATTAATCCACAAACGTTTCTGTCTTACATGATCCCGGAAGCTTATGACACCTTAACAATACACTAACATCCATAGACATTGGTATATCCTCTCTTGGAGTTTTTTTTTTTACCGGTTTATTCATACTGTGGCGCAGTTCCTTATAGGTCTCATTGCTAATGCAATGGTTCCTGCTGTCTACTGGGAAAGGACCAACGGCAAAGGGCTATGTCACCCTGAATTGGGCCAGCTACTGAATTGGTACGCAACAGCTGCAGCCATCCACGTCTGCTGACCAAGTCAAATTACTCAGTCTGGATTATGTCTACATTACAGACCCCTGACATACTGTTAAGTCAAGATATGCACTTCAGTAGAGAAAGCTGTGTGTGTTGTAGACTGTGCTCTTGCATGCCATTCTCAGTATTAGTCTGTACTTGCATTCCTAGAAATGATATAAAATCATGAGATGATACACATAAGTTTCCATGTGTGCATATTTTTGTGTCCTAATACTTCTTAAAGGGGCCAGTTATGCTCCAAAGCAGTGACTCTTCTGATTTACCAGCATATACACGAGATACTGAATAAAAAGAAAGTGAAAAAATTAAGATAAGGGAAGAAAGTCTTATAAAAGATCTTATACAAGGTAAAAAGAAAAATAATAATAATTAGGACACACTTGAAGTGAATTACTTCTCAGAGTTAGTCCTGTAATAATGGTTGGGTAATTTTACCTATTGACCTAACATAGTAGAGCATGTTTCACAGGTCAATCCTGTGTAAATAGATCACTTTTCATCAGGCAAGAGCAGCATCTGATATTTTCAATGAAACAACAGCTAAAAACCCTGCTGAATGAGCAATTAATAAAGTTTTCATAAATAGTATGCTGGATACACTAAGCCTGGCTGTTATTCAGCATTTAAAGAAGCATTTTCTATAACTAAATTCCACTTGCTATAGGCACTTATGTCAAAGTTCCAGTTTCACTCCACCTTTTCCAGTATCCTTCACTTGGCTTAGTAAATTAACACCATATGGGCACTCCAGAGAGACCTGTGGGAAACAGGAATTGTGAAAAAGGGAGGCATTAGATAACAGGTCCACTATTGTGACCATCTGCAAAAAAAAAAAAAAAAAAGAGAGAGACATACAGATATTGGATTTTCACCCATTCAGAATAGAAAAGCTTATAGGGCCTGGCATTATGGAGGACATGTCGGATACGTGAGATATTTACCTTCTCAATGCACTCCATATCCAAGCCTAACAAACCTGTTAACTAGCTTGTATAATAATCCAGGCGAAATATATATGATATTATTTTTATATTCTTATTGGGCATACATAATTTGAAATCAATGACTAGTGTCACATACAAAAAAAAATACTCAGTTTATTCAAGTAATGAGTTACTACATTTTCCAACATGCAAATATACTGTAATTTCATAATAATAAAAAAACACAAACATAAATAAAACAGTAATCAAATAATATTAAATAAAATAAAACCAAAATAATAAATTAATAATAACAAACGCAATAAAGATTAGAGTTTTAATATTTTATGTGTAACATTTGTGTAGCTGATTATTGATTTTGGAAGAATTAAATAAACAGCATAAAGCAGTTACAAAATATAATTTTTTTATGTAGAGCTATCAATAACCACCATGATACACATTTAATTGCAAGGACAAGTAGCTATAAGGTTATATCCAAACTAAATCAATTATGAAAAGCAAGAAAGAGAAATAATTAACCTCAATTCAGACTTAGTATCTGGTATCTTCAAGGCAGAGATGGTCGTGTAGCTGAAGTTCCCCAACATTTAAAGCAGAGGATGTAATTTCAAAATTACATTGCAAAGAAGATCTATAACATGTTACGAATGTGCTCCTGTTAAATAGTCTACTCTATATATAACTGAAAGCAAAAGCAGCGTATGCAAAGTAATAACAATCAGCTCTGGCCGGTACAGTGCTCTTCCTAATGGGAAATAAACGGCTTTAAAAGGCTAGTGACATGGTAAATATAAAGTACATGAGCACTTAATGGTGGATAGTTTATTATAATCATCTGTTTTATATCTTCACGGATACACATGTTTATGCTAAGCCTGAACATTGCTCATCAGAAAAAAATGTTTTCGCTGTTTTCAGTTTCACATCTCTCCATATCTCTGTGAGATAGGCTTCAGAGCTTATAGGGGATGGGATAGGGTGGTGGGGGATACAGTTATATCTGCTTGCTGTGATTTCCTAAGATTGCAGTTTATTTCTTCTGCAATGGTAAGATGGGACAGAAGGAGCCCTTCTGTCCCATCTTACCATTGCAGAAGAAATAAACTGCAATCTTAGGAAATCACAGCAAGCAGATATAACTGTTTAAAAAATACCTTAGTCTCAACCCATTATCAACAACACTGAAAGGGATGAGAGAGAAGTATGTTAACAATGCAACTGGACCCCACCACTGGAAGTTCTCTAAACATTCTCCACCTGACAAAGCTGTCATACTTACTTCAGTACTCAGAAATGCAGGTGGATAAAGTTTAAGGCCATTGAAATAACACCATTTGACTTGGACACATCAGTTAGATAAGGCACATGGGGACAGAAAATCATAGGCTATAAAGAAAAATGTGAGCAAGTTTTACCTTTGAAAACAGGAAATGTTTAGGTAATGTCTGTTCTAAATTTTGTTGGTCACCATGCCAGCAAGGATGGTCTTAAAGTATTAAAAATAATGGCATACTGTTATCAACCAGCAATTACATCAAACACAGAGCAAAGCATGGTGGAATAATGACTTGTCTTTAGGACACTAAATAATGTTGGTCTTGTACTTCAAACATGAAGAAACTAAACGAAAAATAACCTCCTCTGATCATGCGGTATACTCAAAAAGAATTTGGTGTACCTCAAGAACAGTCCATTAAGGTACACAGACTATTTTACAGGACTGTGAGGGGAGCAGACTTAATAACATTGAAGCGTTGCCAAGTTTTGCCACAGACTTCTTTTGAACTGCTGCCATGGGAAATGTATTACATGAACTTATTACATGAAAGGAAATATATTACATGAAAAAAATGTACTACATGAATCCTTTTAAATATTACAATGCATTTTGCAATATTAGACATGCTGTCAGCTTTGAACCTTTAAACCAGTATATAGGCTTTGAAAAGAAGTATATCTTGAGTATTGAAAATCATTCTGGACTACTTTTTAATGCAGACATGGAAACCCTGTCAAACTGGACAAGCAAAAGCACAAACCGGGGCCCTGGAGATCAAACTGCTACTCTTAGCAGTGACACAAGTAGCCACGTGATATTCTTGTTCAAAAGACATACTGTATTTTTTGTGTTGAAAATTCCTTTTCTTTTGAAGCAACACAAGTGCCTGCCTCCCTCAGCAATGAAAACATATTCAGTGAGTATGCCTTTTGACTTCACCTCATGTACTTCTTTCAAATGTGACAATCGTATCTTTTTCATGAATCCACAAGCAGCTATGAGTATGTTAAACAGCTTTTCACCTTCGGCCGTGGAGTATTCTTTTCTCTAGCTTAGATTTTGTTATCTGGTTGAAAATATAACTTTTTCAGTTGTATTGGAGGTTGATTTACTGACTGTGTTGTTGAATTTAAGCTTATGTCATTTTAGCTGTCCTCACAAATCACCCAGTCTAGACTCTGGTAGCATTTAAATTGGATTGCAGATTTGCTGTGAGTAAAGTAGTACATACAGCTTTGGCCGACAACACAACCTACTTACTATTTCCTGTTACACAACCTAGTTCTATGTAGGCCTTTAGCACTTAACAGTGTAGTTCCTAGTATGAATCAAATTTCTTTGTCAATGTAAATATCCATATATGTTAATATAACTATTAATTCTATAATTTCTATTACTATATAATGATATAAAAAAATACTTAATACAAAAATGCTTAATATTTTTGTACCACAGCCACTATCATGCTACCTGTAGGCATTAGAAATACTACTGATAATGAGTGTTAGGATAAGTTTGGGCCACTGTCACACACTTTTGTGGATCCAGGTAAACAGGTGAGATTTAAGAAACATTAAAAGCTGTAGTGATGACAGAAATGACTACAGCTGGTAAGGGGAAGGCCTCAGGTCATTTTAAGATGGACCATCCAGTTTACAGCTCCTGCTTATAATACATTCCTGGAATTCTTAAGTCTCCCCCTCCAACTGAATCTTAAACAAGAGTTTCACCTGAAGACATCCTGCTTACAATTTTATTAGTATGCATTACGTCATTATCAGAACTGTGTTAAACACTACATCCAAAAAGAGAAAGAGAGAGAGAGAGAGAGAGAGAGAGAGAGAGAGAATTTGGTAAAGCCCAACCCAACCAAATTTGCCTACGAAGAAAAGGTCAGAAGCAAGGTGATATTAGGGTTCATGACCCTGGAATCAATACTGAACTTTGGAAAAACCTAACTTGTCTTTTCTTTTTGTCTCTTAAGCAATTGATGACACACTTTATCATTCAGTCACCCCAAGTGCACAGTACGCCTTTTGTATGCCATATCGGTCAAATGATCAGTTCTCTATAATTCCACACCACCATGCATGAGGGATAGTAACATGAGATGACATCTATACCTACTGACCAGGTAGTCATTAATGCAAGATGATTTGTTCAGAGCACTATTCAAAAACAAATTAAGACTGCTTTTAAATGTGGTTTATAATCCTTGCATGTTATGTCATGTAAAAAATGAGATGATGAGATAGCATAAGTCACCACAAAATCTTTTCAGCTCTATTTTCTTGGTGTTTTAGACAGGCCAAAAATACAAAGTTCTTTGAACAAGGTTTCAAGGACTTTGAACTTTTATCAAACTTTCCTGTCAAAGCAGAAAGCCCCCAACCCCCCCCCCCCCCCCCCCTCCACACACACACACACACACACACACACACACACACCTATTCACCCATTCTACAACAACCTATTATCAAAATAAAATGCATGTCACGTAAAATGCATGAAGGCTGAGGCACGTAGTGGAAGGCTAACTTGCTCATCTAGTGGTAAAGCTATAGATGATAACAAAAGGAGGAACCACTGACCTTTGACCCAGCCTTTCTGAAGTGCTCCCTAGAGGAATCAGGTCTCCATGCTGAAGCTTACATATTCTTGTAAAAGGCATGCAAATGCCTTTTTAAGCTAGTGGGTGTTAGAACCAGTGTCAAAAATCATAACACAGTTTGCCAGTCAGCCTCTGGACAGTTGTAAGACCAATAGGCACAATATTTATATTTATTCTAATGTTTTCCATAAACACAGGTGTAAACGGGTATAACCGTTGTGTGTCTTTCTTTAATTCACATTCAGAATAATACTCAAAAGAAACAACATGGGAAAAATCTATCACTGTTTTCAAACTGCTCTTCTAAACTATTGATTTCAATGCTGCATTGTTCCTCACACAAGAGCTAAGCACAGGGGCTATGCTGCTAGTGACACAGGGACAGTGTCTTGTCTTAATATTATATGTGGACATTGACTGTCTTCTAACATATCACGATGAAGCCTTACCCTGGAATACTTGAAACTCATTTGAAAGATTTTAGATAGCATTTAAACAGCCATGAAAAGACAGTGATACATGAAGTCATAGTGTTTTATCAGTGCATCTGTAGCTCAAACACGTCTTCCTGCTCAGCTTTCCTCATATCAACAAAGAATGAAAAATAATTCAGAACACATAAGACATTGTAATGAAGCATAATGGAATTATGAGGTAATGATGAAATAAAACCACATGAATTATGAAAGAGAGAACAGTGTGAACAAACAAATAAAGCAGCAACAATCACTAAATACTTCAATTCTAATAGTGTTGTGAGCATTTATTTCCACTCTATATGCAAATTATTTTTACATTTGGCCAGGATCTGAAATTATACAGTGTCCTCACACTTAGGAAAATATACAGATATCACTTTTTTCAAAGATGTGGTAAAACTGCATCAGACTTTCGAGAAGTTTGTACCCTAAAGTCTTTTATCAATTAAGATACAGATTACCAGATAAAAGAGTTTAACTCTAAACAGATTTCTGTCAGAAAACAGGATGCATCCACAAAAGGAATCTCACCGAGGGGTAATTTTGTGGTATCTTTGAGGACACGCAGCTGGTCAAACCACCTGTTAACAACCACAACACTGTCAGAATGCCGCAGAAGATAGACTTGTTTATTCTCATTACCGTTGGTAAATATGGAGAAAAAA
This sequence comes from Pangasius djambal, assembly GCA_022985145.1. Lineage (NCBI taxonomy): Eukaryota > Metazoa > Chordata > Actinopteri > Siluriformes > Pangasiidae > Pangasius > Pangasius djambal. The sequence continues at coordinate 12,535,671 of CM040979.1, read as the reverse complement.
TGCAGTCCTGTTCCCAAAAGGCCCACCATGAACTACAATCAAAGACACAAAGAGCTCCAAAACAGAGCAAGAGACACTACAAACACTGAAGATGAAAAAAAAACAACAAACAAAAAAAAAACAAAGGGAGAACTCTTAATATGATAAGAAGAAAAAGCAAGTTGATGCAAGAAAACTGATATACACTGGAGTGTATTTCATTGGGAAGTAATATTACACTTTGATTAATCCACTGATAAATCAACATGTACAAACATCTTAGCGTGACAGATCCTGATGCAAGCTAAGAATCTCTTAATGATTATCTGTTTCCATAATTCTAGTTCTACATAATGTTTATTATGTAGTTTATAAGGTCTGCTAATTTGATTCGTTGAGCCACATTCCAAGAGTGCTTATATTTAGTATAACCACACTGAGACATTTCATTGTTTGTATCACTCTGCTTGTCTGTGTTCGCCACAGACACATTAACTGTTACTACAGCTTAGAACTATTGCTAGAAGTTGAATTTTATGTGGAATTTATATGGCGAACACAGGTATCATCAGCAGACATGGCAAACGATAATTTCTGACTTAAAATATGAAAGCTTATGAGATAAAGATAAAAAGGATGAAGGGAAGAAAATTTCACCAGAAGAACCTTCAACAGGAATGTACAAATCATTGTGAGCTAGCTAGCCAGCTAGATGACAGGCTATAAAGTGAGTGTAGCTTTACTACAGCTTTGCTATATCTTTGGGATCTATTTCCACTAACAGAGCAAAAATAAACAAAACATTTGGCCATATTCTGTCAGAAATATCAGCTACACAATACTAAATTCTTGTTTATAGAACTCTTGCATAAAAGCAATATTGCACTCACAATCATGCTGTAATACTGAATATCCGAACAGCTGTGATTGTCTACAGCACTTGGCCTTGCGGTCTCATGCCTACGGCTGAATCACAGCCATGCTGATACTCAGTATAACCACAATCTTGTAATGTTGCTTATTTAAACAACCACAGAACTCAATCCAATGGACTTCTTATAACTTAATCTAAAATTTATCTTGATCCATTTTACAGAAATATTCAAAGCATCTTTACATGTTGCTAAATATGAGTCTGGCTCTACTCGCAAAGGTTAAACATGAAGTTTCGGCCCAGAGAGTTTCTACATGTGTCAGATATGGACATTGGGAGGAGCAAAAAGGTCACCATGAAACTAGTCATTGGAGTTTCCGAAACATCCTGTGAATTATTATTATTATTATTATTATTATTATTATTTTTATTTTTATTTTAATTTTTTTGGTGTCAGCTCTCCCATGCTAATACTGAGACAAGGGTTGTTTTAATGGTTTAAGGATATAGTCACACCTTTAAGGTGAAATATTTGTATTAGGATGGTAATTGTGTTGTGTTGTGTTGTGTTGTCTGAGATGTGTGTGTTGAATATTTTGTGTGGTGACCAGACACCAAGAAAAATTCCTAATACATGTAAATGTATACGGCGAATAAAATGATTCTGACTCTGACTAGCAGCTGTGTGATTCAGGCATTACAAACCAAAATTGGAATAAAGAGGTGTAATGGGTGAATGACAGTCATCATCTGAAGAGAGTCTAGTTTACACAAGGAGCCACATGTAGCCACATTTTATGCTCCTATAAAACTGTATAATAACAAGGTAAATACGTTTAGAATGAAAACCAACAATTGAAACAAACATCTATAACAACAGCAGTGTACTTCGTAACCTGTGATTAAACACTTAACGTACATAGCATCCTGTTATATAACATAATTAATATATAATGTATAATTAATACCATATATATGGTGGACAGATTCAAAAGTTCTAAAAGATAGTTTTAATATATGAAATACCTGAAAAGTTCATGCAGGCAATATTACAATACAAATACGAGAGTGCTGCTGAGAGAAATGACACACATCATGTACTTATTTAACATAATGAAAAAATATATATGCCAATTTCAGAGGATGACCTCTGAAACATGTGTATGTAATATTTTCTACATATAATTAGTTAAATAATTCAAATGATGTAAATTAAATTATTAAAATCACTAGGCATTACTTTGTCACTTTCTACTGAGGTTTGCTCCAGCGAGTTCAACTACAACTCCAGCAGCCAAAAAAGGGTGAATTTAAGTCCATTTACTACATGCGCTCCTAAGCAAAAGATGAAAGTGTCTGGATTATTACCATAAAATAATCTTGTCTAAAAGAAGCACATTTTAACATGAAAAGTGGTGAACTGCTACCATCTAGTGTCCCACTGAAACTTCAGCATACATCCCAGCAGTCAGCACTCTTAGCACACCACATCCCTCTCTTTGGGAGGACTTCACTCAGCTCAGAGTAACAGCAAAAAAACATCTCTATCATTACCCAAAATGACCCAAAACCTCAAACCATGCACAACCACACTTTACGGGAAAACCAAAGACATTTTCCAGGTCACTGCCCCACTTCAGATACCTCTGGTCATTTTCTCAAAGAGTGCGAGTTTGTCATTACCAGGGAGAGACTTTATGGTCAGGTCTTGCTCTCTGGCACAGCCACTGCTAGCACGGCATGGCACGGTAAAGGAATAAAGTGGTTTATGAGTCACAGATGATGGTCTGACTGCTGTAAACATCCTGATGCAATCTGGGTTCAGATAGCAGGCGTGCAATCAAGTTACCAGTGTGCATATAGGCCCACAATCCAAATTTTTCTGCTATTTCTGGCCCCCTAAATAAGCTACAAAAATGGCAACATTGTTAGTACAATTTAAGTTGTAGTTGTTGAGCAACCTCTGTGGGGTAACTTCTGTGAGGTAAATATGTGGTTCACATTCAGCATCTCTAGGTATAAACTGTAATCCTTTCAGATTGTCTCCTTTCAGTTTTCTGATTTGTGGTGACATTGCTCAAAACAACATAAACATTTCCCATGACAAACCAGGCTATTTAACTACCTCCTAAATTACCAAACACACTTCCAGTGGTTTCATGGAAACTTTAGCATGACAAATCAAGCCACCCTTTGTGATACCATCTGTACTGTAAAAAGATGGGGGCTTATTTAGGTTTCAAAGAGTCTAGACACAATGGTACTCTCTCATGCAGAATAATGCACCATCCTGTCTTAACCCCAACATGCATTTAAGTATCAATTCCCATCAAACAAAAAACGAAATCTGGGAAGTCTGACTATGTGTTTCTAAACCACATCCA
>CM040979.1:12455841-12528185 GCA_022985145.1 Pangasius djambal | reverse complement strand
GCTGTAATAGCTGCTAATGGGGATTTCTTTGATGAATCCAAAATTTGAGTATTTTTCTATGTTATGTTCATGTTTATGTTCATAAACTTTTTATTTAATAAAATATGTTTTCATAGTTTGTGTTGTCCCTTATTATCAATGCAAAATGGTCACTAACTAAAGAGGATTTATGCTGATATTGCCCAAAAACCCTATTTTGATCAGGCGTTTCCAAACTTTTGGAGGGCAGTGTATATAATAGTTGCATTGTATGCTTGTAATGTTAACCATCCAGGAGGAATAAGTTTTTAGAACTGGACAATATTTTTCTTTGATCCAGAACACATCTATCATCCTTTCTTGGACTGACAGTGAACTCTAACACCAAAGCACGCCACGCAGTTCATTAGCATGAAGCGGGACTCACTAAGAATGCTAGCCACTCCGTCGTCGCAGCATTTTACCAAGCTTGCATAAGAGAGTCAGCCTGGCTACCAATGGAGTGATAATTCAGCAAAAATCCACACTGTCATACAAAAATACATATTGCTTAACTCAATTCATCCTTTATTAAATTAAGCTGCTACTATTTTACACCCTCCACACTGAGCTAGGTTACATTTAACATTACCATATATGGTTATGAGCTAGTGCTCCTAGATGGTGTGATAGCATAGCAACAAGTTAGAGGAATAAAACTAAACTAGATGCTGAGATGCTTTTTGCCATATATTTGACCACTTTTCCTCTATTTTTCTATTTTCCAGTAAGATCAAGTACAACTGGGTATTTACACAACATGCTAATAACAGTCATAACAACGTTGTTGCTGAACCTTTTTTCATGCGAAGGTTGTGATCTGATGACATACGACATGACCTTTTAGGCATTCCAGTGCAGCTCATAGAAGCCCAGGAAAGCCATCTTTCTTTTGTTTGCCCAACAAAAAAGGTTATGTACTGCAGCTTTAAGTGTACCACATGATCATAGTCCACTCTATGCATTTTGATGCAGCAATTATTTTTAAATTAAAATACCAATTATTTTAATTTTTAAAATAAACAGTACTAGCCATGTATTTTCTTTTGTTTGACTCAATGCTATTTTGTTTATTCATAACCAAAGGAGGGAAAAAACACATTACAGCTTTAAGTATGTCGCATTTAAGACCCTAACAACACTCTGGATGAGACAGCAATTATTTTTATATTATTAAATGCACACTTAAAGCTCATCGCACAAAACTATGTATAAATGAGAAACCGCTGTGTTTAAATCTTTCCATAAATTAAGCATGGACACCATCTATGTAGGTCCAGAGTAAATATGTGCATATAATCCATATAAGCCTATAGTGTCCGTTGTCTGAAATACAGGGAATACAGCTACATACTACATGCATAGGTGTGAGATAAAGAGTACAATAGAGGTGTCATAAACTGTATTTTATGATTGCTGTGTAGGGCTGTGGAGGTTTAATAATCTACCACTAGATGGAGACATTTGCTGTATTTGCTCATTCATCTCTCTGCCTCTGTGTGGTTAACGGTTCCAGGAAAGTTTTTGCACTCTGTATGTCCCGGTTAATTTTTCCTTAAACTCTACTTATCTCGAAAACTTACCTATCTCGAATTTGATCATAATCTTGGTACTTTTCTTGTTTTCTTCTTGAAGCCCAGTACTGTGTAAGACTGGCCTCAGTAGGTGGCGTTATATAGCTTCCAAACTTTGAACCTCACTTCCACAAAGTTTGCATAGTCTCTCATCCATTTCAGATTTTAAAGCTGAAATAAAACACGTCTTCACTCAGTGCTATTCCAGTTCATTTTCATCTGAATCCCCGTGCTGATGAGTATGGTGCCCTCTTAGAATGGTGTTTTCTATATCCTTTGGTTTTGTTCTGGCATTCTATCCATTCTTCCATGCCCCTTTAGTTTTCTTTAATCTATCACATCCATTAATTCTGATTCAAGTATATGTTAACTTTGATTCATATTCATCATTTGTTACAGGACTGTTACTTCTGATTTCTGGCATGGACACGACCTTGAGTTTCAGAAAGACTAATAAAATTAACCACTTTTTCCTGGTCAGGGTTGTGGTGAATCCGGAGCCTATCCTAGGAACACTGGGCATGAGGCAGGAATCCCAGTCCATAGCAGGGCACAAGCCCATGTGCCAGTCCATAGCAGGGCACAAGGGACACATGTTTACAAAATCATTCACACCTAGGGGCAACTTATCATAGACAATTCACCTACTCACCTGTTTTTGGGTGGTAGGAGGAAACCAGAGAACCCAGATGAAACTATGCTATCACAGGAAGAACATGCACAGAAACGCCACACAGACAGTAACACAAGCTCAGGATTGAAACCTGCTGTGAGGCAGCAACACCACTGTGGTGTTGTTGTTGTTGTTGTTGTTGTTGTGGCTGCTGCTGCTGCTGTTGTTGTTGTTGTTATTGCTGTTGTTCTGCTAGAAATGAATGTTTTTTCCTTTTGTCAGATGATAGAAATGCTTAAATGCAGTAACTGACATGAAGGGCTACTTCAAATCTTTGAATTATCAACTTTATACCATAATACCATTTCATATCAAAAATATAAAAATTACAATAAGCCTATAGTAAATGAAATGAAGGAATGTGTGTGCATTTGTGTGTGTGCATGTGTGTGTGTGTGTGTGTGTTGACTTTCATGAAAAAAGACATGACGAAAGAAGGTAAAAGTAATCCAGTGTGCTGTGTGAGCTTAAAGATCATATGCAGATAAAGACAATGCAAGCACTGTCTCCGGAGAAGGTATCTGAGTTAAGAAACCGCAATTACCAGGCATATGAGGAAATATAAAGAGCCCTTTCACAAAATTAACTGCAAAAGAGTATGCATGTGTGCGGACACTGGCAAAAAGATGTTTTGTGTTAGCTATAACTTCAGTGTTTTAGCAGTAGTTACAAAAATATAGAGTGAAATAGTTATATGATGCATGATCACAGAATATGAGACTATGCATAATAAAAAAGAAACATGCACAGCATACACCTTATATTAAATATTCCAACACTGTTTCATTTGTCAATGACTATAAAGTACTTAAAAAAATCATGACATCATATGGAAAAATATACTAAAGTAGACTTGTTTCCAAACCACACCTATACAATCCCCTTGCCTTTACAGTGAGAGTGACATTTTGTCTCCTTTCCTTCCATCTATGGAGGAGACCAACATGCTCATTAACATTCCTGCCTTAGGGCATGCTGGCACAGGAACAAGGCAAACGGTCTGGGTGTAAGAATCCGTCATTCACAACCCGGGCAGAGCAACAGACTCATGGGCTCAACTTGCTCAAGATCACTCAAGCATAATTCACCAAACAAGTGACTCGCTATATTCCCCAAAGCTTGACCAGCCCGTGTGCACTCATAATCAGAATGACACAACAATGTTGAGTTTAGTGTTTTGCTGACAAAAACATCCTTGAAGTAATTTGGAGCTAAATCAGATGTTGCAGAGGTTTGGGAAATTAGGACTGCTGCTGCCTTGGCAACGGTGTGGGGATCAGTAGTGAGTCCTGTTATGACGAGGCACTCAAGCGGACATACACACAGCAGTGAGGGAGAATGAAAAGCAGACAGTTTCCAGCCAGCTTCTAAAGACCTTTTTCCCCACAAAGACTTTTTTTTTTTTTACAGGAAAACACCTCATCTTTGCACAGATGACTTTGATTAGATAATAGTATTCCTTGTGTGTGTGTGTGTGTGTGTGTGTGTGTGTGTGTGTGTGTGTGTGTGTGTGTTTCACGTCATTCAGTCATTGGAACAATGGGCTATAGGCTTTGATGTGTGCTCCCTCTAGGTTAGCTATCTTTAAGATCCAATTCTGCTAATATATATATATATTCTCTAATATAAACACAACAAAATCCTAGGTTTTGAAGACTTGCAGTATTTATATAACTACAGGTGTACACTGTGAACACTGTAAAAGTGATGTCAACACAATGGTATTCAGAAAACTAGTGTCCTAACCACCTTATGCCAAATATTCCCAGGATAGGGTCTGGGCCAACTGCAACCCTGACCAGAATAAAGTGGTTACTGAAGATGAATGAATGAATGAAGTTTGGTGTAAAAAAATATGGTGGTTCCTAAGTGTCAGAGATCCACTCCAGAAATCTACAGATTTAGCCTATACACAAAACACTTCTGGGAAATGTTTATGTGAAGATCAGAGGATCGTTGCACATTACCCACAACAAGCCCAAGGCAGTAATAACCTAAGGCAATTTATAACTTACATGCATTCTGTTCTTTATCAGGTCTTATAATAGTGTGCAATAACAAGACTTGGAGAATCCTGTCACTACATTAGTGGCATATTGTAGTTTTTAAAGCAATTTATCTGTATAAATTATAGAAGGCGGTAATGTTTACATCATAACTTACTTTGGAAGCTCATTTTTCAGGTTTAAAAAAAATTGCCAGGAGTGTGTAAAGTATTTGTTGTTTTCCTTTACAGTTGTGCACATGCATCAGACTGCACAGGAACTCAAACAGGGTGATGAAACTAATGTAATAAAATCCCAAACAGTAAATAAAGAGACTATTAGCAGGTTAGCTACTGTTACCTACCATATTTTACCTCAGAAAACCACATAAAACCGGGTCCTTTCAAGTCTTTTCTGACTGAGGTAACCTGTGAAAACTGTGCAGAGGCACACTATAAAGTGTTTTGGTATAAAGTGTTTAGATATAAAATGTCTAGATATAAAGTATTTTCATATAAAGTGTTTTGATTTAAAGTATTTTGCTATAAAGTGTTTTGATATAAAGTGTTGCTATAAAGTGTTTTGATTTAAAGTATTTTGATATAGTGTGTTTTGATATAAAGTATTTTGATACAGTGTGTTTTGATATAAAGTATTTTGATATAGTGTGTTTTGATACTAGCATGTAGCTGGAGCGTGAAGGAGCGCTACACTTCACTAACAGTAGCTAACAGGCTAATAGTCTCTTTATTTACACTTTGGGATTTTATTACATTGTAGTCTCATCACACTGATTCCTGTGCAGTCTGATGCACGCGCACGAATACTTTACGCACTCCTGGCAAATTTCTTAAGATTTTTTAAACTTATTGTGAAAATAAGCTTCCAAAGTAAGTTATGAAGTAAACAATACCGCCTTCTACAGTTATACAGCTAAAAAAAAAAAAAAACATCTAATATAGCTACCGCTAATGTTGTGACAGGATTCTCCAAGTCTTGCTATTACACACTACTGTTAGTGAAGTGGATCAGCCATATTTTACCGCAGAAAACCAGCCCTTTCGGTTCTTTTTTGACTGAGGTACCGTGTGAAAACTGTACACTCTAAAGTGTTTTGGTATAAAGTGTTTTGATATAAAGTGTTTTGATACTAGCATGTGGCTGAGCGTGAAGGAGCGAGTGGCTGAACTCCGCGGAAGGGGGTGATAGAGAGGGGAGATATGGGGAGGGCAAGACTGGAAACAACTCAAACATCTTGGTTGCTGAACAGCAGAGCGGCTCAGACTCCGCTCAGAAAACTTTTTAGCGCGCGCGCACACACACACACACACACACACACACACAGAGCGCATCTCTTTCACAGGCTGACTGTTTCAAACTTGCGCGATGTGTGCGTGATGGACTGCAGAAGTTTGAAAGGAAAGGTATGCAGATCGAGCTGAAGCACCACGTTGTTCTCTGTGGAACTCCGCGTCCGCGCGCTGAAGACTGAAGAACATGAGTTGGATTTTCAGCTCAGCCTGCAAGCGAGACCCTGCGATCTGCTTCTGATCATAGTTAAAGTCAAAGCAAAGTTTGTCCGCGGAGCGAGGTGAGCTCAACTCTCTTCACTTACACTTCATGCTTTCAGGAAACTAACAGTTTGTTCTGATGCACAACTTTCTTGTAGGCCAGTTTGTAAAACGTACAGCCTGTCCCACTGGTCTATTAATGATGTTTAGCACACACAGTATCACATCTGCACACTGAATATGTGAACTGCTGGAGTGCTCTTTCCTCATAACTGATATACATATTCTCTCTCTCTCTCTCTCTCTCTCTCTCTCTCAGTTTGTGTTTGTTGGTTTATTTATTTAATACTACTGTGCAAATCAGGCTTGTGCAGCATCACTGTAGACATTCAAAAACTTTCCAAACTCACTGAATCAAAAATAAAACACCCCATTCTTACAGACGCATGACTGCCACAGTGCACCAAGTTACACTGTACTTAAGCTTGCAGTCCACATTATACTATGCAATAGATACCTGATTATCTCTGTAAAATGGATGATGTTTATTTGAGTTATAGTGTGCATGTCAATTTCAAGGAAAAGCAACACATCGAGTTGTGTGTGTGTGGCGGTGTGTTGCGTGTGTTAAATTTAATGTGATGCCCAGTTGAGACCATTAGCATAAGAAGAAAGGTCTTAGTGAATTTGCCATTGTGTGGAATGAGGAGTTCCAACAGTCAGAGACAGAGCGAATGAAAGGGTGTAAAGAAATGATGGGCTATTCAGATTATTCAGCCCCGCTTGGTCTCCAGTCATGAGCCTCTGAGACGTGGGACGGCTGCTTCACTTTCATGTCTTAGGCCTGCTTTTCTGTGCATTGCTTTAAGACTCTCTCGCTCTTTCTCTCTTTGGTGTGTAAAATTTAATGAACACAGAAAAAAGGGAGCCTTAGAAAACAAACATAAATGCGATCTTCTAGGCAGTACTAAAGGAGGTGTAGAAAATGCAAGTGACAGCTTAGTGAAAAGTCTCTCATACTGAAGTGCAGAACTTCACTTTATGTGTGCAAAGCAAACAATGAAAGGTGATGTAATGTCTTTAGATCATGTGCATTGCACTTTACTTATTTCATCTTGTGGTTTTTAAGTGTAAATAGTGAGCTGCTATTGTTGTTTTGTGTTGTTTTTGCCTGACAATGTTCTCCACTAACTAACTGCACTTGTGAAGAAATCTGGGATGCATTAGTTTACAAAAACTGACAGTATATGCGAGGCATGCTGCTTTTAACCCCAAGTGTTTTTGGTATTATCTTAATCAGTTAATGTTCATTTATTTTGGATTGGATTAGTAGAAATACTTTGAGAAAGGTCACTTTGAAGGATCTATTTAAAGTGACCTTAGTTTTACCAGAGGTCACCAGTATACAGCACATGAGCAGTTAACATTGTTCAGCTTAAATTAAAACAGTAATGACATAATCCAATGTTTAGAGAGCTGTAATGTTTATTGATTAGAAAAGATGTGCATTAATTAAAGAAGGTAGACCTAGTCATCTGAATATAATATTACTGTCACAGAGGTGGTGCTAGGACTTTTTTTTTCATGGGGCCAAGGAAGGTACAAAGGAATTAACATAATGGACCAGATGAGGATATACATTTGTGGTGGGCTCATACAAATTTCAGAAAAAAACAACTGAATAAATAATAAACAATAAACATTACAAGGCACTATCAAGTTAAATGAAGCCAGTATGGTATATTACTTTATAACTTTATAATAAATTAAACTGTGACCCAGGATTCTGAAAGAGTGATTTGCTGTAGTGCTTTTGCCTGTCAATTTTGTCTTTGTTTATACTTTTATAATTAAAAAAGACTGGATATTTGAAATAGAATTACTAAATAAAGTGTAATATTATAAACATAAATGGATGATTTGAGACACAAAACATCATCATCTCTGTTTAAAATATATTAATGTGTACTACATTTGAAAATAATATTTTTTGTCTTCATATATCAACACCGTTTTGAAAGCTAATTAGAGTTTGAGTTTGTTGATCACCGGCATCTTCTCTCTGTTTAAGCTACATTCTCTGAGCATGCTGTGGATCCACTCATGCTAGACATGCCCCAGACTGTACCATTCATAAAAAAAATAATCACTGGCATGAATGGCCAAACCTTTCTTCATTCTGACTCACTCCAAACATTTATTCAGTTACTCCCCTCCATTAAGTTTAGGTTTTTATTTCTTGTTGTGGCTTCCCTGTGCTGTTTTAAATATTTGGGTTTGGGAGCTTGGCAAGATAAACTTTGTCATCTTGTCCAGTTTGTGTCTTTCTGGGATTTTATCATGTAAATTTGAAAATGAAAATGTGGAGGCATGGGAATGTAATTGCATGTACATAATATGAGTATTTAAAAACTGATTAATCAGACAAAAAAAAAAAAAACCAGCTTCTCTCTTCTTGAGAAAGGGTGTCACATTTCTATTCCTGTAACGTGATTGGCTTCTGATCACACATCAGCCCCATGGAGTCTTCAGACCTAGCTAGCTTAAGTGTAATCTCTGCCCATTAGGGGTGTTGGAGTGGCCAATCACATTTTAAAGGGGGACGTGCCTGAACAGTCCATCAGCTCAGCTCAAACCAGAGTCCTTGTATCTGGGACAGTGTTAGTGTCAGATCTCAAATCTATTAGCCGAAACTGGGAGGAGTGGCTGAAGTACACTTGTATTTCCATGTGAATTGATGGGACCTCAAGTGATCAGCAAAACAGCAGTGTTTTGTACAAATCTGCAGTGTCCTTAATGGTGAGTTCAGCTGGAGATGGTGGTAGAGTGTCGAAGAAACTGAGGAGTGCGAAGAATGCTAACTCCTTACATGTCTTTATGCTCTCAAACAGAGAACTTTGAGTTTTAGCTCTTCAGCACTGGCCATTAGGGCATAGGACAATTCCAGCATTTTAGTGACCGCTGTCAGAGGCCCTTCTAGTCATCTGCTTCCTTCTCACATGAGTAGCTGGGGTTAATTAAGACGACATCACATCCAGTTTTCAGTGCTGAAAAATGCTAATTAATTTATTCTGAAATGATCCCTAACATGTACCAGTTCTTCAGAATAAGTCACAAGAATAGCATATATATAAATATATATATTATATTTTTAATTTTATCTTAAAAAGTTTCAGGTAAGGAATAAAACATGATGGTACATAATCAGTGACAGGATGTAGTGTGATACAGCCTGATGCAAAGCAGATTAATTTAATTATGTTGATTATTTGATTTCCTATAACAGCATGTTTTGAAGTCTTCCATTCCTTTATTATTTTGCCAACAATTTTGAAAAAATGTGTTAATTAATATAAATTTATTTATGAACAATCCATACTTTTTATCCATTTATTGTTACATTTAATGTTGCGGGATGTGCATGATAGATGTTCTGTTCTTAGTAATATTATAACAGCTATAAACAGTCATCCCCTCACCAGCATCTCTTTTTTATCTTTCCCAACTTAAAATAACAGCTCTGACTGTTACAAAGGGCTGTAACAGTGGAGACTCCTTACAGAAAGCCTGCCCAACATATGAATGCTTCTCTGCTCTTCTTTGTTAATTAATTTTTGGTAAGCCGTTTAGGCTTAAATTATGTGGAGCGTTCATCATACAAGTCCCTCTGAATGAGTTGTTACTATAAACCAATAATGTGTTAGACTGAGGGCATTTAAATAAATCTGGGATTTGCCTTGAAGCTGACACTACTGTTGTTAAAGCAAATTAAATCTTCTAACCAGTCAGATGTGAGAATTAAATATCGCTGTATTATAAATGAATTTAGCATAGCCTGTTGGAAACAATATCATATGAAAACAAAAAGCATGTCTTAGCATGTTTAGCACCTGCTGAAAAAAATGAGGTAACAATAGGTGGAGCTTACACTTTTCAGAATATTGAAAATGAATAACAGAAAAACAAATCTTGCATTTTTGTAGTTTTTCTGTTTCACAGGTGATTAAAACTACAATAATTACTTGTTTCAATTTTTTATGATTTAAAAAAATATTCCATCTGTCTTACCATTTTACTTTGACCTACATTTTACTTTCTCTCTTACTTTAATACTCTGGTCTCCCACTCTAAAGATGAAAAAAAATCAGCAGATGATATCACACTGATTAAAAATTTTTATATAATCCGGCATATCTGGGAATGCTCTGTCCACAGAGCAATGCTTGCATTTCCCAAACCACACATCCACCTGTGATTCATTTGAAGACCAGGCAGAGTGTGCGGAGGATGGATTTATTTCATTATTTGACCCAGAGTAAACACTATACTTTACCAAAATGGTATGTCTTTTTGAGCAATTGAGAGAAACGCTTTGCGGTGTAGCTTATTTTTAAACTATGAGATCAGTCATTCATACAGTTAATCTTGGGTTGACGAACTTTAGAATGAGCTAATGCCTGAACATTGCACTTGCACAATTTCTGACTCATTAAAGAAAGTGATGAGGATATAGCTGAAGGCACAATGAACTTTTAGCACCACATATAATTGTGTGTCGTAATCTGTGGTGTGTGAAAAACAAGTATTTTGATTCCTTAGAGGCTGGCAGTGTACTGTACATCTGTACAGTACCATACATGAGGACCAGTTTATATGTACAAGATAATTTATTCCTGAAGGCTAAGTATAACCACATGATGTTCTGTTTCACCCGGGCAAGGACTTTACAGCAGCTGGCGGTGAAAGGATCATCATAATGGCCATGGTGACATCTTCATGGCCTGTAAGTTGCCTTGCTGTTTCTTTCCCTCACCAACATGGACTCAAACAATGGCACACTGTTCCACGTGGTTGTTGCCAGTGCTAATCTGATGCAGAAGCCTATTCTGAACTGCACAGAGCCCTCGGGCAGGTTGGTAAAGCCTTCTTAAGGGAAATCTTCTGTTTTCGCTTCCAAGACAGGATTATTGGAAGTGCAGCAGACAGTGTAAGCCAGTTGTGATTTATCGGGTGGCCTCCCATATCCCAAACCTGACTCGCCAGGAATGGAGTGGGCGGCTGGATCCCCCCATTATGTTCCAAAGGATGAGCAGGAGCATCTGAGAGGAGTGTTGAACCCATGCCAGGCCACAGACTCCTCTCCAGCCATGGAAGATGAGTTGTATGTGTTGAGCAAGGAGAAGCCATGTGGTAGTCTTTAGCAATCAGCCCGTCCCACTCCCTGACACACACATCCACTCCCTCTTATGGCCTTTTGCTGAACGCTGTGCTGGACCCTTGCCGGGCTAAGGCTGTTCACCAAGGAATTCATTCATTATGCCCAGTAATATCAAGATCATCTGCTATCCTGTCATCATCTGTCAACACCTAGTGTAACTAAATTATGTAGCTCTTTACAGTGTGCGCAGCACTCCTCTCTGAGAGATAAAGGGTTTAGGATTTAGGAAAAGGGCCTCATGGGGAGGTTACCACACTTTCATTACGGTTTCCATGCTACAGGGTGCTAAACTGGACACCTTCATAGAGCAGCTGGCTTGTAGGTGATCAGATCAAAGACTGTACTGCCATAGGGGTGTCAAACAACTGGTATATTTCCAGCCCCACACACACACACACACACGGCATTAGACTGCACAGCCCCTCTTTCCTGTTCCCAGCTGACACACTGCTGACTCACAACTCAGACAACAGCTCAGACAGATGGATGTCTCACACTGAGTGATGGTGGTACACTCACCCATGGTGACAGTGTTGACAAATCTTCAGAAAGCAATCTGACATTTTGAGCATTGCTAATTGCTGGGGGTTAGTGAAGGATATGCTTTATCACAAGTCCTTTTGAGATAATTTATCAGTTTACATAGTTTTACGTATAGTCTGCCTTGTTAACTATTCTGCTAAAGCTTTGTTAATTACTCATTCAGTCATTATTTTATCCCACAATCGGGAAGGAAAAAACAACTTATGTCAGCCTAGCTGATCACCAGCATAACAAGCATACTGGTCATGCTAGCTGCACCAGTTCAGCTTATCCAGTCAGGTTTTAGTAGTCATCAAAAATGGCTATGCTGGTAGACCAGATATACAAATATCAAAACAGCTTTAATCAGCAGTAACCAGCTTTGATCAGAATAGAAATCACAGTAGGGAGGGATTTCTCCAAAGAGAAGCTATTCCTTCACATGTACGGCCATTTTCAGTTGTACACAGCTTAAAATAGAAACACAGTGTTAACTGTGTTAACACAGTGTTAACTGTGTTTCTCAGAGTTATCTTTACCATTGATTATTTACTAGCTAACTGTAACATTGACTATATTTCCAAAGACAAGCCAAAAAACTGAAGAAGGACATGTCGTAAATAAAATATTTTTGGGGGAGTGGAAGAGATTTGACAAATATCAGGCCACAGAGAGTTACGTGTTATTTTCAGGTTTGTTTTCTTTCCTACCCACAGTGTGGGCCACTATAAAGGTCTGAATGAGTGGTTGTGACTTCGGTGAAACTTAATAAAGGATACTATAACCTTGCCTGACACTATATTCCCAGCTACATTTTGTTTGCATGGTTGGGATTCATAATGTTAATTGCTTTCCTGTTTTCATAAACCTATATTTACCTATATTTATGGTGTTACACTATTATGTTAATAAGAATGGTTCAGGGTGAGAGGAATGACAGCTGAGGTTATGACAGGAAAGTGCTAACAACACAACTTGGTTTTAGTGATCCAAGCAAATGGTGCTGAGAGGAAACAAATTCCTTCATGAGCTTTGTAATGTGACAGTCAACAGCTGTGACCTCACAGTCTCACACAGCATTATCGTCAGTGAGCTTTACTTTATTTTGAAAATAAACATAAACATAAACATAAGTCACAATGATTTATTTAGCACCTTAAATATACATAGCCATGTTTCTCCTGCAGCCACTGCAGCTAAGTATTCCTCCTCATGCTTACGTGTAGGCTGTGAAGCTAACATCTGTTTTAGATTGAAGGGGCACAAAGAGCTCAACCACAGGATATTGCATTTTATGTGGGCCTGATGGGGGAAGGGCAGGCTCATCCTTTCGACACTGGTTGTCTTTTGACCTTTCTTTCATTTTGTTTAGCTTTTTCCCCTTCTTCAGAGGTCGCTAATATTACAGATGGAATCCAAATGCTAACTCATCAAAGCTAGCTTGTGTAGAAGGGATATATGCATGCGCTGTTAGCATGTAGCACATCTGGCTTTAATAAACCTTCATATCTACCTTTGTCTAGCTCTATCGGACGAGAACTTTTTTGGTTTTGTAATCTCAAGTAGCAGGTCTACTGTCTTGGAAATGCCCTGCAGGACTGGTACTGCTGAACATTACATTTTTAAGCAGTGCTACACAGATGAATGTTAATATTGCTTCTAAGCAGCCAAACTGAAGTGGAATGAAAGGCAAAAGCTAAACTGAAATCTCTAATTTCGCAGTATATTTAGTATCTCTCCTCAAGGACATAGTCTGAGTGTGTGTTCTGGAATGCCATAAAATATAACTCCTTAAAATCATTATTTTGACATAATGTACTACTCCAAGCAGTAATATATGGCAGGGAAAATGCTGGCTAGTAAAAAGTGGAATAAATTAAAGGTTTTCATGCTGTAACTGACAGTAGAAGACCGTATTCATAGACCATCCACAGTTGCTAGGACTGGTCTCAAATAAATAGAAAGGTTTTCCTTTTTCTTGCACAGGAAGTAACTGTGAGCCTGTAGACTTACTCGTCCTACTCAGTGCTGTAAGACAGAAGTGAATTTTGGGGAATAGGCAGCAGTATAATTCATACCTTTGAGAATCTTGTAAAATTATCTGGTATAGTATCTTTGAATAGTTTGTAAATAAAGTCAGTAAGTCAATATAGAACGGTTGCAAGTCTTGTAAAACCAAGTCTAGTTAAATTAAATGTTTTAAGCAGGGATTAGAAATGTTACAGGGAATGAAAATCAAAAGTGAAAACTTTATTTTTCCATTCCAGTGTGATTTCAAGAACGTATAAACTAAACCTGAATATTTTCCCAGTAGGCCTAAATTCCTGTTCACAATTAGTCACTTTCTGCATGCCTGGCTACAGATTGAAGATCAGGAGACAGCAGGAAAATCCATGTAGAAAGTATTTTTCATATGAAAGCAACAATCACATTGCAGAAGGATGCTCTGAAAATGTTAAAACTAAATACACTTTCTACTGTTTATATACCTCATATAAGCAGAGTAGGCTATCATATGTAAAGAATGTTATTAACCAAAACCATTTTTAATTTTATTCTAACCAGTTTCCAACTAAACAGGGGGCATGGATCATTGGAGCAAGAATGTAAAAATATTGGTTCTGTTCAGAACAAGCCAAAATTAAATTTAAATAAATGTTTCTGACCCCTGGTTTTAACCAACTGAAACAACACATCATTTTAACACATACTTACAAACAATAGTAACAGTATTTTCTTTAGGCATTCCATACAATTCAACGTTAACAGCTCAACAACAAATGATCTTTGTCTGGGGATGACTTAATGGCAGGAAACTTCAGTTACCCTGACCTGCTTTTAGGGTCATTGACTTTCTAGAAGAAACATGGTGGACCTGTGTCACCAACATTGTCCTGTGGAAAGGATATCAGAGCAAAAAAAGCTTAAAGAAATTCAAACGTTTCAAATTAAGAGTTTGCTTTAATGTGTGTTTGCATTCCAGGGAGTGGTAATGAGAGGAGAATTTGAAGTAGAATGAAGCTTCAGGGCAAACATGACTGCTCAGTCCAGTGCTAAGAGTGCTGGAATAGTCAGAAAATGTATTTATTTTATTATTTACATATTATGTACTTATTTACCATCCCTGTTATCGATCTGCTGATGAAAGGACTGCAGTGTTTCTGCCAGACCTAATATTCAGCTTTATAAAGTTCCAGCATTGCCCAAAATTATAATAATTCTGTACATTGTGGAGGATATATTCTGTGTTATTTTTGGGTTTAGTCATTTTTATCCAGACCTAAGAGCAGAAAGGTCCTCGGCATACCTGTTGATTATGGCCAAGAAAGGAAATTGCTAAAGCCATACTTCACATATTCATAATCTTATTGACAGAAAAGCAAATTTGGCATTTTGAGACCCTACATGATTTTTTTTTTTTTTTTTTTCAATTTAGATTCAAAGCAGAATTTTTTTTCCCTAAACCTTTCTGATGACATGTAGTCATTGTGTAAGTGCAAAGATGGGATTAAATACAGGCAGCCTGAAAGAGATTATTAATCAGGCACTTGTGGCTGAACCATGGGGCTCAGTAGCATACAGGGAACCAGAGCACAGACTCCTGTGGAGGATTAGCTCCCAACTCTGCAGGGTCCCATAGCACTGAGACACATGGACCTGATGTTCTGATCCTTTTCACACGCTGCACTTGTCAGAGCAGCCATCCAGAATGAAAGAGGTGCTCTCATTCTTTCACTCTAACTACCACCTGTCAACTCGGTTTCTGACACCTGTACTATCCCATCAAATCTCAGCAGCCATGTCAAAGGGTCAGTCTCAGCCTGGTTCTTTACAACATGACATGAGCATGTGTTGTTGGCATTTAGAAACAAATTCCCAGAGCACGGATTCCTATTGTGCTGTGTTTCTAGTGTTTGTTGGAATGTGGACAGAGTCTTCAATGATTAATCTGTGTCTTGCCCAATGATCGTGCTGTTGACAAATTCAACCTTCCTCTGTGAGGGTCTGACTTACTTGGCGAGAATGTGTTTTACACATGTACAGCCTGTTACAACTGACCATCAGTCACTCCCTGATGTCAGAGTGATCATGAGATCAGCAGTTGTACCTTGCTATTATAATGGAAATGAAAGTTATTTAGGTGAAGCCCCAAAAACACATTCAAAGACGTGTCAGTGACAGACGATGGCAAATGGACTTTTTTTTGGCTTAGAAGAAGTGAAACAGATGTCATCCAAGGCCAACAACCCATCGCGAATCAGCTTACCTTGGCAGTACAATCTTCAGCTGGCATCACTGAGAGGTGATGAATATGGTCTATGTTCCCCTTAAAAGATGCTGACCACATGAAAATTTGTATTTGCATTTACTATGTTACAACAGCAAAGACTATATGTAAGCCTCGTGGACCTAAAATGTAGTCCAAATGTGGGGTAATTTTAGATTTAAGCTAAGTGCAGAATGAATTTCCAAAGTTAAAGTCCATATGACTTTATAAAAATGTTTCAAAGATTTACCAGGTTGTCTTTTCCACTCTAAATCAACTTTTCAGTCTGTGTAAAAGCATACATTTGGCGAACAGAATGGAGTCAGTTGGAAATTATTTAGCAATAATTCCTTTTTTATTGACGTGATGTATTAGCACCTTGAAACGGTGGAGTTCAGGGCAGTGAAGTCCACTATAAAAGTGAACAGCTATTCGCATATGCAATCCAATTTGGACAACTAAGTTTCGAACTTTGCCAACAAGTGTAAAGTCTTTGCACTTTTAGGTGTAATTTTATTATTGCCTCACCATCTGCAGTAGGCCCAACTTTGTCTGCATACCAGTTAACAGCATCCTTCCAGACTTTTATGTAGGTTAATATTTGCTTTACTCATCTTGTAAACTTGAGGATCAAAAGAACACAGTGTGACTTCATTTTACCCACTTAATTCTAATAAAATATAAATAGCTTTAGAAAGTATTATGTATGTAATGTTCTTATTAATTTATGGCTGTTCAGTACAACACATATTAGCACAACACGAGTGTTTGACCAATTAAATCATTGATAACATCTGTTCTTTAGCCACTTTCAACATCCTTGCTGATTAGCTAAAGAGCAAACACCGTGGACAGACTCAATCAGTGCTTGAAAGGTTCTAAAGAGGGACTTCTTTTCAGTCCCTGGCCGCCACTTGTTTGCATTGCACCAAGGATAATCTTGTAGGTTCCACAAAGTTAAACAAGTGGCACACTGCCAAGTCATCTGCTCTCAGCATGGCGTTTGAGTGCGGCATTGACAGAGATCCAGGGGCCTTTTGTATGCTTTTTTTTAATATATATAATCATTATGCTGCAGCTTTGTTATTGAGGTGTACAGTATTTACAGTAGACTACTTACCCACTTTAAACTATAGACATTAATGGTGGTTAATGGGCGTGCGGGTAGTGATGAAATAATGATGCATTTCTCTTCACTTGCTTGGTCTGTTTTGTGTCCTTGTATCTTAAATCCTACTGCACAACGCATTCTTAGGTAGCTGTTAGTCACTCCTTTCTTTTTGTTTTCTTCTCATAATTTTTAATATAATGTAATAAGCCTTTTGGCTCATTATGAGCGCACAAATATTTAGTGTATAGGCAGCAGCATGGCACTGACACTAAACAATATACATCGTTTTACTTTCTTCTCATCCTCAGACTCTCTATTCTCATCATGGACTCTACGACCAGAACCACCCAAGAGAAGAAGGAATGCAAGAGTTCAGACCTGGATGCTAGCAGCTTCTCTGACCTTCCCAAGAAGCCTTCAGCCACCACAATGTCACGAGGTGTGAAAGCTGATTGAAAAGCACTATATTTCACCAGAAAACCTTAGCTACTCTCTATCAATATTAAATAAGAGAACTGTCTTAAATTATATGCTCAGATGATGTTCAACTTCAGGTGAGCCAGGCCCATGCATGAAATTGTAAGTAGGAGATGATCAAATGCGTAAAAGGTGACTTCAAGAATAGTTATCAATTTTAATGAAACCAGCCCTACAGAGCTTGTCTAAAACAGCCTGTCAATTGTATAAAAAGGACAGCTCTGTGAAAGACTTCCACAAAAGTTTTAACTCAAGCTATTACTGGGTGCAGTTGAGGAAACCATTTTAATTTAGCAGTTAACGGATGCCGACTCATGACTCATTGCAAAAGGTTTGTCAGTTTAACGCTTGACTCAGTGGTCAAAAAGAGAGAATAAAGCAAAGAGGGAAAAAAGTAGCACATGTTTAAAAGATGTCAGTGAATGTGTGATGAAAAACCAGACTAACGAGGTTGAAAGACCTTGTTCTTGCCCCCAGAGGATAAATGTTATAAATTACTTAAGCAGCTGGTGGAAGAGTGGTCCACACCGTCCATCGGAGTCCTCTGACAAACACGAGCATGGCAAAAGACCTTTGAAATGCTAATGCACTTTTCATATTTTGTATTTTACTGCTTAATGAAGGGCTTGGTGGCCTGCCATAAGAAGGCAATGATCATTAATTGTTAAGGAAGCTGATGAAAATAGGACATTGCTTTACAGGCTCTCCATAGCCAAGAAAGACAAACATGAATTTTATAAATGATTATTTTAAAAAACAATGGACAAACGAGTCATCAGCTGTGAGTTAGTAAACAGTTGATGGAAAATTTGAATGATGTGGTGCAAGAAGCAGGGTTGGACCGTTTTAAATGATAGTGGTAACACTGCATTGGGGGGGGGCATTCTTTTGCTTTTCTTTTAACATGTATTTTTTAGTGGTGGCTCTTAGACTTAAGATGATAAATGTATATTTGATTTGTTCCGGGGAAGAAAAAAAAAGCATTGCATAAGAGGATGATTAATTTAATAGTTTTTTTCTGATCTGTTTTCTCAATCTGTTTCTTCTGGCATTAACTTTGATAGAGTAAACAATCAGAATGCAACCCTTACTTTACTTAGCAAGAGGTTTGTAATAGCAATAGGTTGACAACTATTAAGTTGAATTCCAAAAGATCTACCTTGATAGCTTAAGCATTACAACAATATGGTAAGAAAAAGTCTTAGGAAATTCATACAATGTAAGTTGAGCATGGGAAATAATTCTAAACGCATAGTAATAGCAAAAGAAAGCCACGTTTCTGTTTATTGAATAACAAATGCACAGTATGTAAAGGTATATAGAGAATTGTTTTAAAATCATATAAAAATTGACATTAAGAGAATGAACTTTTTTAATATATAGAAAACAAATCTGTTTTGTTAACTGAAGTAGTTAGCTGTGAATATGTTCTGACAATCAGTATTCATCTGCCTCTGGGCAGTGTGTGCGTCTTTGCAGCTCTGTTCTCCGGTGTGTTTACAGGCTTTACAGAATAACTGACTTTTGGGGTTGGCTTTCCGTACAGCCCTAATTTCACTGACAGCTGGTTATACTATATATGTGTAAATTAGTGCTAAGCTAATTTTAGTGATTTAGTGAGTTTTATGTTGTTGTTTTTGTTTTATTTTCTAAATATGACACACCACTAAACATTAATGTGTAACAATAAAAGACATAGTTCCTAGTTCCAAGGCACTGTTGAGGTTAGTTTTTAAATGACAATGGTAGTGTGTTTTAATAATATTGAGGATACATTTTGAAATCAGTGACATATGTAAAATATATATTTGTGAAATGTAGCACACAATGGCGATGCTCTTAGACCACAACATTAACATCACACTAAACATTGTCCTCTCGTGATTGTGCGAGATGTGTCCGCACTGCTCCATGGGAACTTCAGTTATAAGTTAGCTAGTACCAGAATTGAATAATTGTAGTATTGCTCCATTTTAGGAATTTGGTGCTTCTTTTCCAGTCCCAGTGTCCTGCATTGTACTGTGCACTTCCCATGCTTAAATCTCACAGACTGTATTCTTTGGCATAGGTACTTAGGTTGGGAGTTACATTTGGCTCAGAATTGAATATTAGCTCTTTTTTCAGATGTTTCAATTAGGTGTCAGGGCATGTGTCTCGTTAATGGATCAGTACCTGCATTTCTTCTAATACTCCACAGCTAGTTGTTGATGACTTAAGCCACCATGTTCTGAAAGCAGGCAGAAGTCAGAAAGTTAACAGGTGTAGTAAAAGTGGTGGTTTCAGAGGTAGTCTCTGAAAGATTGCTTTTCATCACATCACATTCCTTGACACTAGCTTAAATCAAATTTCAGTGATGTAATATTAGTGTATGTGTTCCACTGTGCAACCTCTCACATTTTGCCATGGTGGGTTTTGCTGTAGAATGATGAGACATCCAAAAAGTAATATATAAAAATAAATAGTTCTAAGCTGGCATGTAGATGTATGCTGGTGTTCAATAGAATGGCTGAGTGTGTTGGTTGTGGCATTTGTTGCCTTCTAATGCTTTGATATACTAGTTAGGGCACTTTATCTCTCCTGGTGAGTATCGGAGAGGTGGGCGGGGGATGGCAGGGGCAGAGGGCACTCTGCTCAGCCATGCGGCAAGTGGCCCCGGGGATGGGGGAATGCACTAAGGGTCAGGCCAATGGTAGAGAAAAATGTGGCTTAAAAAACCTGCTCCGTCTCTAACCCACTCTAAAGGGACAGCCACTAATCTTCCTGAGAAAGGGATTTATGCTCTGTTTTTTCCCTTCTTCTCTTTCTCTATATGAGGCCCTTCTACCACTGTGGTTCCTTGGCTCTGTGAAAAGCAGTCGAAGAATTACAATCTTTCACAGGTTTAGCAGGTTAAAACGCACTGTTTTGTGGCTTACATTTGATATCAACATGAAAGGACAATTTTTAGGCAATGCTGCTTTAACTTTAATTTGTACGTTGTTTAACTGTTATTACACTCTTTAAATTTGGGGACGTGTTAGCATTTGAGATCATGGCTTGTCAATTTTGGACCTCAATCATTAAAATCTAATCTTTTAATGATTGTTCTGAAACTAAAATGTTCTACAATTAAAGACATGTAATGTTAATCTATGTTCATCTTATTCTGTATTTTTTACATTTGTGTCTAGCGGAATCAACATCAGAATAAACAGATATTTAGATGACCAATATCAGATATCTGCTTTTTTTTTTTTTTTTGAAGAAATTAATACTTGAATACAATCCTATTGTCCATAATAACACCCAAATTGAGCACCATGACATACCGAAAAAAAATTCATTGTTTCATCTTGGTATTGGCTTGAACGAGTCAGAAATAACAAATCATATACAGTGGCCTGTGTGTATCAATACTCTCTCTCCTAATGGCCGATATCTGAGAAGACTTGGAGGGAGATTACAGGAAGGCCTATTGACTCAGGCCAGTTTTCTCTTCCTGTCAGGGGTACAGCTGCCCGCTATCTGGAACTGACTGTTCTCTTCGACAGGACAGATATATTTTCAGAGTGGGAAATATTCCTATTTTAAAGGCACTAGCTGTATATTTCTCCTAAAGTGTAAGGTGACCCAAGAATATACATTATTTATAGCACTGGCTTTCATCCATGTTTGCAGTAAAGCCTTTGTGACTGTAATAAATGCATGGGGTGCTGGGTTAGTGTGTCAGCTGAACTTGTGTTATCAAAGAAACCACTGCGCGAGTTTTACTTGTGCCCTCGGTTCACTTTGCTTTCTGACACCATGTGGTCACTACCTTTTCGGCCAACAGTGGCCCAGTGAATGACTGAGCTAAGGGGATTTGTGTAGAGATTAATTCATGTGGCTTTTATACATAAACAGTTAACTTGATTTTTGTCCAAGCTGCCCCCTCCTCTCCTCATCTTAAATTTCATTTGGGGGACTGGCTAGCACTAAAAGGGATTTAAAGATTAGATATGGCAAATAAATGCAGAAGGATGTCTTGGATTTTTTGTTCGTCTTGTTTCTGAGAGTAAGGGTATAGAGTTTAGGTAGTCAGAAGAATTTGAACAAGAGGTTTGGGATATTGCACTGATTTCTTTAACACTTGAGAAAAGTTAAAATAGGTGAAGTTGTGGCCTATATAGAGAATGAGGCTGGTTATGGGGACGTCTTCATCATTCTCCCTTAGAGTTAGCTCGAATTAAGCCCCATGGGTTTTGGTTTCTTTTTTTTTTTCCAACATTTTGATGTTGGAACTCAAAATTGTGCGGCAGATTTCCAAGATTATAATAAGTGGAAATAGTGAATAATATATTTGTACAGTTAACTTGTAACTTCTAAAGAATATTGCAGAGCTTTAAAACATACTACTAAAAAGCATGTGAAAAAAGTTTGTGATTATAGAATAGAAGAACTCATTCTGATTTGAGACACATTGTAATGATATTCACACACATCTGAGTGCTGACAGAGATACAACTAAACTCCCAGGAAGATATAATACATAAATTACTTCGAAATGAAAGTAGATCTCTGTGATATTATTTTAATGCCAGAAGGCTCTGCTGCTGCTTCAAAGCCTCTAGTTAAAAGTCAAAATGAGGGCGCTTTAAGCAATGTCTGCACACATAAATCTCTCCATACTGGAGAGGTCCACACACATGGGGTCCAAAGACAACATGTTACATTCCAAGCCATTTACAAGCAGTGGGAGAGGAGTTGGGAGCAATATATGGATGCTTTAGGGGATTAGACTGCTCCCCTCTTTCATTCCTGCTTCGTTTCTCCCACTCCTTTCTTCTTCCGCTCATTTTTAAAGGCATGCCATTCCCAGCATGCATGGCTTAATCCTAGCATCAGACTCAGGGATAGTCCCTTCCTGTTTTCTCTTCCCTGTGTGGATCCACCAGCCTTATCTTCTCTTGTTTCAGGTGTACTGATGGCACTCTTCTTTAAAAAAAAAATCCACATACAGTGTGAATATATCTGTGAATATACATGTCCTACCAGTAAATTCTGCTTGTCTTATATTGTTGCTTCACAACACTCAAGCAGCATTGCAATCTGGTGGTACTTGTGTTGGGAATGGGGCATAATAAACAACGGAAGAGTCAAAAAGAGAAGAAAAATGTGTGGGAGTTGTAAACATTAACTTGTGTCAGTAGACTCCTTCCGCCAGCTATTGTGCAGGCGAGACACTGCGAGATGTGTTGTCTCCAATGTACAGGCACATCTGTGCTGGCCATAATGAAAACATGGTGTCAGCCAGTACCCACATCGTAGCTCAGAGCCAGGCCAGCAGATCAGTTAAGCGTGACAGGAAGAACATGTCTGAAGTCATCTAAGTGGAAAGAAAAGGAAAATACATACTACAGAGCAATATTATGACTTTCATGAAACAAGCAGCACATAATTGTAAAGTTTAACATTTTGGCACTTTTAAAAAACAAAGATCATACTTTATTTATTTTATTTTAAAAAAAAAAGGTTGACCACAAAATTGCTTTGGAATGATTATTGAGTCAGTTTAAATTGAATTTTTGCCTCTTGTTTGTCATTGTTACTTTAAGTTATTCAATTTTTTTCAGGGTTTGTCTTTTGGAAATTCATTAGCAGGTATCCCATATTATAAGCCATTACCAATGAACACACCCATCAGCCAAATTAGACACAGTGACACATTCCAGAAAAGACACCTGCAGGTCAAATAATGCTCCAAAAACATTCCAGCATTTTAAAATGTTTCAGGTAGAGAATGTAGGTGTCATGACACCTTCATGTCATTCTTGGCCTGTCAGGCTCAACAGAATGAAGAAGAAGCCTCTATTTGTCATTTATACATTACAGCACAGCGAAATTATTTTCTTTGCATACCCCAGCTCATAGGGAAGTTGGGATCAAAGCACAGGATCAACCATGATACTGCACCTCTGGAGCAGAGTCAGGTAAGGGCCCTTGCTCAAGGGCCCAACAGTGGCAGCTTGGTAGTGTTGGGGCTTGCACCCCTGACCTTCTGATCAGTAACCCATCACTTTAACCATTGAGCCACCAGAATGGCATGAGTGGTTCATGTGTCAAATGAAGGGCTTTTTAAAGGCCAATGGCAAATATTGTTACAGTACGCATTTCTTGATTTTTGTTTTACTTACAGTAATTCCACAAAAAATGGAACCTTGCTCTACTGTAATCAAATATCAGAGATACACTAATACTAAATCAAAAATTTTGATATGATGAAGGGAAACACCACTGCTAATGAGCCCTACATGACTTTCCAGGAACTCACCTGTGTCCTTAATATCATGTGTTAAAGACAAGCACCGGACAGTCTGACAGCACTGGTCATTACTGTACACACTCCAAAGCCCCAATGGTTTATAGAAAAGTGTGTGACCAGCAAAATAAACAGCAAGACATGACTGTGTAAACAGAGGAGTCCCCCAACTGATGGTGGACAGACAGTCGCCCTGGAACATGAGGAGGTTTAGTCATTCAGCCAAGTAATGAGTGTAAGTGAATGGTACTGTTACTGCACTAGAACATGCAAGGCCTAGTGTGTGTCCCACAACGTGGTAAAGTGACCTCTCAAGATGTGTGTATTGTGCTTAGTAGTGCATTGTGGTTTCTGCAAATTAAGGCTTGTTTTTCATGGAGATGAGGTCAAAGCCCAAGAGAAACTGAGATTTGTTTGGACAGAAGAGAGTTGGTGTATTTTGGCATTCTGTCTGCAGAGACGCATGTCTGCTTTTAGAACTCATGTCTGCTTTTACGCTGATACACCCTCTAATTTCAAGCCTAGTGGAAGTGAGCAGTATGGCCACCGTGGTTTTACAGAAAGGCAAGCATTAGATTTTCTCAAACATTGCTCGTGACAGAAACACATTTAACCTCTCAGGTTTTTACCTCTACATTTAACCTCTGCTGTTTGCTTGGTATATATGACATCTGTGGACAGCACAATAAGTTTTTAGGTGTTGCTGATCATGCCCTAGTGAAAATTAAGGTAAATGAAAGATGTTAATAATACTGCGTTGTGTCAGGCACTTACATCTCTGGAGTCTCAGCAGCATGGCCAATGGAATCAGAATTTTTTCTTAGTCATCCTTCTAATAATAATAATATTCCCCATGAGTTAAATGTAGAAAAGTTCTGGCCTTAAGGAAAATGTCAAAATAATGTGGGAAAAAATATATATTAATCTTCAGTAACTGCTTTATCCTGATCTGGAGCCTATACTGGTAACACTGGGCATGAGGCAGGAGTATTTACCTCAGATGGGATGCCAGTCACACCAGTCTCTCACACACATTCACACCTAGGGGCAGTTTAGAATAGCCAATCCACATACCTGTATTTGGACAGTGGGAGGAAACTGGAGAACCCAGAGGAAACCCATGCAAACACAGAGAGAAGATGGGAAACTCCACACAGAAGATGACCTGAGCTCAAGATCGAGCCAGGGACCCTGGAGCTTTGAGGCAGCAATGCTATCTGCTGCATAACTGTGCCACCCAGAAAAATATATATTTACACATTTTTGTGGTTAGTAGTATCTACATATCATAAACTTGGAAAGCTTTTTTTGCTGTTTCTGCTGGGTTTTGGTATCAGGGTTCAAGGACAGTCTGAATGACAAGGTGCAAATCTATGCAAATGTAAAGCTTCTGGACGAATCAGATTTGTGGCCCAGGTAATTTCCCACAATGTGAACTATGCATTCTTGGCTTGGGCTTCAAAGAGAAGCAAGGTCAGCACACCCCACTAGCAGATACGGACTTGTTCCTAGCTCTCATGTTCATCCCACTCCTGCTCCTTCCAGTTTAGTGGGGATCTAGGGAGGATCTTATCACAGACTCAGATGATGGCATGAAACCAATGAAATAAACAAGCCATATTCATGACATGCTGTGGCATGGAGCCA
The DNA here is from genome assembly GCA_022985145.1 of Pangasius djambal. Lineage (NCBI taxonomy): Eukaryota > Metazoa > Chordata > Actinopteri > Siluriformes > Pangasiidae > Pangasius > Pangasius djambal. The sequence goes on along the minus strand of CM040979.1, from coordinate 12,502,905 downwards.
CATGTACATCATCAAAAATACTAGGAAAATGCAGCAAGTCTCAGGTCATTCATTGACACTAGGCCTGAATCTGTCTGATGAAAATGTAGTGACATGATGATTGGGATGATTATCTCTTTAGACAGCTCTTTAGAGTTAAGTGGCTCTGTCTGCTGAACACGTGTACTGTACATTATACTGTACATCTATACAAACTATTGGTTTTGGCACAAAACAGGTCAACTCATTGGAGTGAAATCCCCTCCTAATCCTTCTTATTCAAGAGAGTTGTGTTCTATGAAAGGATCATACTTGCTCTAAAATTCCCACGACACACTAGGGGATATTTAAGAGGAGATGGGGGAAGCAGCTGTACATATTAAAACTCAAAGATTTCTTTTAGCTCTGGAGAAAAAAAAATAACCGGATAATGTGGAGAGCTTACTTGTTTAGTAACAAAACTTTATTTTACTATGTCAAAAGGTGATCCATTAATATATCTAATCCCTTATTTCCTTTGAATTTGGTTTTGTCTGCAGTTTTGGTTTTCATTTACTTTTGTTTTTTCAGTTGAATACCAAACTGTTTGATAACTGTCATTTCTCAGTGTTTGAGTTATCTTTTTTTTTTTTTTCTTTTAGCATCATGCAACTGTCTACATGTGTATGATTAAGATGTCTCTATTGTTGATTACTAAGGAAACATATCTTGCCCTCAGTAGTTAGCAGCCAGGCTGAAGCCAGCCATTAACTCATCCTGCTGCTAATGCTCAGCAGCTGAAGCAACACTGGGTTTTTGAGCTGTTGGGTGTGGAAACACATAGAAAATCTGTATCATTCTACCACGCCCATGCACTGAAAGAGGTCAAAGTTATCTATCTGAACTCTCAAGCTTTAGTAGCTTCTGGTATAAAAAAAAAAAAAACAACAACCTTGGAATAATGAGATTGAAGCAGAAGTAAATGGAGCTAAATGGAGTTAAGGGTAGAAAGATCTTTGTTCAATATAGTCAGCTTATTATTTTTTAAACAGTTGTTGAGGCAAATTAAGTCTTCTAATCTGACTAAACTGACTCTTAATTCTAATCAAAAATAGTACATTCAATGCCACCGCCCACCGCCACCTCCCCCTCCCCCCAACCCACATCCCCTGGCACTAATTTTTCCCAGCCGATTCCCTCTGTTTTCCTGCTGTTTGGTAGGAGTGCTCTCTGCATTCATTAGCTAAAGATGCCTGGGCAGCAGCCAAAAAGTGTTCTGCTTCAGGTAAGATTTTCTTCCATCGGGGCGGGCCTCACCCTGCTGGTAGAGACACAGAGGCGTCTAGGCCCAGAGGGAGTCATCACAGGCCTGCCAAAAGCAGGCCAAAGTGAAAAAAGAGCATAGTTTCACCCACACGAAACAACACCTAACAAGCCTGTGGATTTTAACCCACTGCTCTTAGAGCTTGAGAGGTTCCCATATTTTTCCCATGAAAAAAACTTACTCTCTTACTCTGCCCAGCCACCAAATGACTGAACTGAAAGGGGTGACAGTGTTGACTGTGAGGTTATCATTGATCAACAGAATTGTGATGTTGTATTTGAAAGCAAATATGCTTTGTCTTATCTGATTTGGTAGCGCTAATGCTGTATGTAGTATCCCACGGGCTTTTGTGTGGTTGCCAGACAGAGATCTGCTTCCACTGTTTTGATTTTGCCATTCTTTATGTTGACAGATAGATTTTTGCAGGAGCTCCAATTGGTTTAAAGTGGCACAGTGTATTCCTGTGGAATTTAACTTTGCAACCAAAGGAAATACTTTCAGGCACCCAAGTCATTTTTCTTTTTTCTTTTTTTTATGGTGTATTGCCAAGAAGATCTTATATAAATGTGTTTAAGGATTCTTTTTAGTTTTGTGTATCCTGGCTGCTTTTGAGTATCATCATCACTGCCAGGATGTAAAAGAATTCTCAGGGGTCAAAACATTCAAAGCAAAGCAGTAAATCTTAGGTATTTGTCATTTATGTATAATCTTTGTGTCAGATCTCTGAGTTAGACATTGAAATGTTGTTGCAGTGGGCATACCCTAGCTGTGGAAATGCAGACCATATTTCATCCTAAATAGTTCTTGTGTTGGTCTGAATCTATGTAGCTCAGGTTTGACACTTCAGGCAAATTTGACATGACAGTTTGTCAAATGCAGTGAGACAGTAAAATTGCCATGTAATTCCTAATGAAAATGTACTCAGACAGAAGAAATAATATGAGCTTGACAACTTTCACGTTAGGCACAGCATGCATAATAGTTCCTGTGACGCTTACAATGACTGCAATGAAGCAGACTTTTCAAACATTAAAATGTTTACCCAATGTCTTACATTTCCAAACACACTCTCATACATGCTTTCAGTGTAGGGGTTAGTAAGAATAAAGTTATAAAATACTGAGAGAACCATATACTGTGTTCTACATAAACAAACTTCTTGCACAGCTTTCATCTGACCGAAGATTACATGTTCTACTTACAGCCACATCCCATGTATCTTTGTAATAATGATGAATACCCTCGAATCATGTTCCTGATTCTACTTCAAGCAGTATGTGACAGCATACAAGACCATATAGTCATTTTAGGCTCACTGGCTGTCAAAAGTTGAACTATTAGATGACTCGGTTATCTGTTAAAAGGAAGACTGCATTGTTTCCACTCATCAGATATCACAGTTTATATTAGCAATTGCTCATTGACAAGACTAGCGAAATAATCTTTCATCAGCTGTTGATCTTTGAGATAATTCGCATCCACCACATCAGACCTGTAAGTACAACTAAAATAGGCACACACTGCCATCATTTATGCAGAGCCTTGTACAATTTTGGGAAGCAAAGTAGTCTGACAAATGGCACCATATGATACCAATTACCATCAAGGAGAATAAACTGAATCCGGACACATCTGTGGCACATGTGTATCTTCACCATGGAAATGGCGATTGTTAATTTCAGTGAGCTTTGAGATTATTTTGAAGGAAAGTACAAATGCTTTTTAATTAGATTGCTGTTACATCTTGCCCTGCTTAACTCCATGTTGTTCTTATCAGAAAGGTAAAAAGACCAGATGCTGGTTCATCATTCTGTGTGTATTAACTCTAATTTGCATTTGATATTTGTAGTAATATGTTATAGATTATACTAAGTATCTGTTACCACGTAATTCACTGCTAATGTTGCTACAATAACACATACACACTCATAACACAACCAATTCCATGCTGAAATATACTAAATTTGCTGAGAAATGACTAAGAAAAAAGTAAAGTAAAACTGAGAGTTTTACAAAAGTCATTATAAGAAACATAAAACCTATAACTCTGTTGGATATCCATTGAAACATCTCATTAAGAGGGACCTCAGACCTCTGGTAGTTATTTAAACATGGGCCGGCAACAAACTCTGATGTAATATGGAAGTCTGTAATTCTTGTCTTGAAAGATGAGCTGTTTTGCTGGGAACTAATCTCAGCCTCAGATGCTCCACCCACAGGATATGGTGTGTCTGACAAATTTTGTACACTTTTCTGGCCACAACCTTCAAGATCTTGAAGGCTGCAATCTGGCTCTCCACACTTCCATGTATACACACGTTTGTGCCAGTTTCCAGTGGGAGAACACCACAAATCACAGCTTTTCTGAGCAAGACATGGTCATTGGACTGAAAAAAAAAGTTCATGGAATGGTATTAGAGTGTTTTGTGTGAAGAAATCAGTCGTGAGTAAACGATGTATGAGATCTCGCATGTTTGCCACCAGGCTGCAGGGAAAAAAAATTGTGGTGGGTCATCAGCCATGGCAATTAATTTGCCTCTTTCTGTGAAAGTAGGTGGTTCTTGGCCACATTTATCAACAGACATATCAGACTCTAGAGGGCTGGTTTGCATCATCTACTTCCATAAGACACAGTAATTTCACATATTCTCCTTTATTGAGTTATCAGTTATCAGTGATACTTTTATAACTACAGAACATCTAGTAAAAGACTTTATCTGAGCATGAGAAAGTGGCAGACAGACTTTAGTTATCTGATTCCAATTCTGCAGTAGATGCTCACCCAGCTGAGATATACCTTCCATTCTAAAAGCTAAGGGCACATACTTCTCCGTGACAGTCATTCTGCTTTAGAATAAGTTTGGCTGCAATTAATGGCCTAATTACCAAATTAAAGTGTCTAAAGTGATGTCTGTATTATTTGTGCTAATGACCTTCCTCTTAACTGAGACAGAGATCATTGTAGAATTCTTCCTCACTGTCAGCCTGCAACTATTCAAGCAGAGGAGCTTTCAGTCTCCACCTGTTTCAGACATTCCCATCACACAGCTTTTATGTTTCTCACCTTCACTCTTGTTGCCCTCATAATTGATGGCAATTTTCAATCCTAATTTTGTTTCATTGTCATTTCAATGAGCAGATATAATGGAAACTGACAAGTGGACACTCTTAAGTAGATTCTTCATTTTGACAGCTAAACGGAGGTTGGACATAATGACATCAAGATGACAGTTTTCAGAGTTCACAACTATTAATTATTTTATTTTTATTTTTTTGTGCAAAGTGTAAGTAACAGGTTTGAAGGCTATTAGTAGAGAGCATATCATTAAAAAAAAAAAATTACAAAACATTATAAACAAAAACTGTATTTTACATCTTTTATATAGTATATCCTACTAATAATCTTACCATCACAGCCAACACTGTAAGACTAAATGGCTAAATGCACACCACTGTAGAGCTAAATGGCTCTAAACATGGACAAAGACTATTTCATTGGCCTGTCCACGCGGACACAGAACACTTGCAAGCTGCACCCATATATTAATGATATGGGTATTCCCTAATATTTAATTTACATTTGCATCAGTTTTGTTACGCCCAATGCCAGCATCTTTTACTTCCTCTTTTAGTGCATGTTTTAACTTGACTTGAGCTGGTGTTATGGTCAGAGACATGTTGTTCTGCCCAGTCAAAAAAAAAAAAAACTCATACAGTTAGAAATTCTCCTTATTATGAATCATCAAAATGTGGCGTGATAACTATTGACTTATGATAACTTTGCTGACTTGCTGTGTCTTCCCATTGTCACTCTAATTATTCCCACAATTTAGCAGCACAACAGATGAGAAAAGAACCTGTGATCATTCATAAGACAGCACGACACAGATCTGTATGAATGCTATGGCAACTCTTTGGCACTACAGTGAAAAAAGTGTATAATACGGCATTTTCCCCTTAGTCCCTACTTCTCTAGTCTTTCACTTCACAATATGATGTTTGCCTGCTTTGGTTTGATCTGCAGTTAGCATAATACTGTTGAATCAGAGGTGAGTCGTTGGTTTGGTACTTTTCAGTAAAGTGTTGCAGGGTCATCTTAGATCCCTCTGAAGTGTTTACATAGACCTCTTGTGCTTCTTTTTAGTCTTCTCTAGCAGCTTGTGCTAAGATAAATATTGCCCTATGCAGAGTGCACTCCTGAGGGCCAGACAGAAGCATGCCACTGCTCGTCAGACAATATTTACAAGAGCACCAAGAGGACTTAAACAAGTGTGTGAACAAAAACATAGTGGATTTAGTTTCAGTCTAAGTACATGATGTTTTGGAGTGCATTTCTAGGCTGAAACATATGTACAGAACAAAACGAGCATATACAGATGACAGTGGTACAGGTGACCAATTAAAGGTAAAACCTGTGGCTCTGTTATTGGTGTGTCTAGCGGGAGGTGTATGGTTTGTATTCAGTCATCCTGTTAGAGGTAAGAGTCACTGCAAACCAGTACAGAGTTCTTCTGACTGATCACCTTTATCCTATGATGAAACATTTCTATCCTGATGGGACTAGTCTCTTCCAAGATAACTCTGCCCCATCCACAGGGCACAAGGGCTCACTTAATGGTTTGATGAGTATCGGAATATTATAAATTATAAGCCGTACTAAGACACCTTAAGTTGTATTTTTCTTTTAATTTGTAACCCTTCTGTAGTATGTAACTTACACTGTTAAATATCTTTGTCTACACTACTGTTTCTACTTCAAATGCAGTATTCTTTGGTCATTAGTATCTAAAAAGCAGACACTACTGTGTGTAAATGGCTGAGCTTGGAAAAATCTAAGGCTTAGCAACTCACAGTGGCTGAAGTTGTTCAGACCTTGGTCTTGGTGCCATGTTGGCCTTCAGATGTAAAGACTTTAATCAAGAGGGACATGCAGACTAACACCTCTAGCTTCTGACCTCTCCACTGGTATGAAGTTGTAAAAAGCTACATGTGTTACTCATAGCTCCCTGTTTATTTACTTTCATACCGGCATCACAGCCAGGTAAATTCTGAAGTTGCATACTGTCTGAAAGTCCCCAAACAGAGTGTGGTTTCAGAGGTACGGAGAGTTCTGGCATCTTTACTGAATGTCCCATTACCTGGGTTCACCTCAGTTACCATAATAACAGTTTGTGTCAGAAAACCATTGAGGTTAATAAAAAAAAATGCAGCTAAAATTTTTGGTTGTGAGGGCATATTTTGGATCGATGCAAAGTATGGGGAATAGGCAAAATAATTGCCTCTAGGGGTTGATTCCTTATGGCTTTTTTTAATTGAAAATATTCAACAGCAACAAACATTTCTGAGATAAATAAACATTAGAGATGTCCAATTCCTGTAGATGCATTCATTTTGTTTCTGAATGTTGAATGCATTTGAAATACATGAATTACTCAGATTTAGTGGTCAGATGAATTCAAATATTAATTAGCTTGTAATTTGTTATCAGAATTTTAAATGTTTCAAATTTGTTATTATTTATTTACCTTTATTTTTGTGACTGTTACAGGAACCTGTAAAGATTTGAAATTCATTCTGACAGACATAAAGGAAACAAATCAAGTTTTAAAAACAAGTTATAGACAAAAACTATATACAATGAGGCTGTGGCACCCTGAATCCAAGAGAACAAAAGGTCCAGGGAAGCTGGGTCAGAGGTGAAACCTAACTGAAAAGAATCTCTGCAGGATGTACCCATACACCAACACTAAGGGCAAAACAGAGTAAACAGGATGGTTCCTAAAATAGGAACAGTGGTAGAAGTGTGATGACTTCAGAACGGGAACTAGAGAGAACATGCCTTCCACACCTTGCAGTGATTATTTATTGTAAAACACAAAGATCTGACAAATGCTCCTTAAGGCTTACTCAGCTACTCAGAAACAATATTAGTCTTTTCACTAAGGATCCTTCACCCAGGTGCAGCACAACGACTACAGTTCCTGAGTCCTTGGGCATTTCTGTTGTAATGCCTTTATTGGCAATAGCAAGCCAGCAACCATAAAGATGATGTGGCACACAGAACGATTCTGAAGCCCCAAAAAATTACATACTGAACATCGATGGTCAAATGCAGTTTATTTTGTATGGTTCTTGTGGCTTTCTGCTCAGGGCAAGCAGCAAAAGTATACTTGATGCATGAAATCCTTTATGTCAGCATCTTATTTATGCAAAAAAACAAAACTGTAAGAAACAACACAGCTTCATAACCATCATTCAAGCCAGGAGCAGGAGCCCTACAATCAGAGACTTTTATCTGCCAAACTTCCTCTTTAGTTTAGGAGTTTTGTGTTTTAGCCCCACTGAAGGAACCATGACCATTATTTAAAATAACAGAAGTGGCACAAACTGTTGGTTTGATGGTTATGTCATTTCAGCACACAGCAAACATAGAAATTTAAAAGTAAATGTTGCATCATTCTTTATTGTTTTGTTTTGTCACAAAAACATGATGTTAACATTAATGTAGCTTATTAAACCAGCTGCGTGTGGCAAGCGGTTGCTCTCCCTAAGTGCAATCTCTCACTTGCCACTATAAACATAATAGAATAGATTTCCATGATGCTGTAAAAGCATTACAGAAACCTTCCACTCTTCCAGGTGTGCTGTGTTGCCTATGATATAAAACAAGCATTAAACAATTTGTTACTGAAACAGAGGTTTTTAGCTGGCAGAAGGGGTGACCACCCCATAAAGCTTACATTTGACACATCAGTGATGATCAAAATAGCGAGGTCCACTCCAATATTTTCTACATTCTCTAGAGCAGAAACTGAAAACGTTTTGCAGAAAACGAAGATTCCCGAGTATCCGAAAGGCTATTTGGCCATTGTGTTCTATGACAGATTACATTTGAGGTATGAGGAATGTTTTAGTTGTCATTTAGACAGCTGGCAAACATGAACATCATCCACCATTAGACATCAAGTGATCCAGGGTTGAAGTAAGTGGGGGATTATCTATCACGTTTTACTCATGAATCCTTTTTTACAAGTTGTTTGAATGGCACGTGGAAAAACAGTCTCTTGTTCTAAGACCCTCAGCTGAAGGACTAGCACTGCTGCAATTCCACTCCACTCTAGAGAAGAAAAACAGTCGCAGTGCTTGTTTGCTTGCCAGTTCCTGGCATTTTAATTCATGCCACTGTTGACTCTGCCCCACTTGCTTTCCTCTTTAGCCTTTAGTTCTAACTTGTCCCCCTCTCCATACTGCTGACTGAAGCTGTTTATCTTTTTTTTTTCTGGGCCAACACTGCTGTGTAGGGGAAGAATATGTTTGATGTAGGCATTACCTCCATGACCCCTTACTCATGGGTCATGCTGAGAGTTAGAGCCTCCTCCAGTGTACTCTGAATCACCATAAAGGCGGATTGCACCCCTATTGTTAGAAAGAAAGGTCTTCTCAGCCTCCTACCCCCCTTTCCCCTCTGTAATAGGGGGCCCCCATACCAGACTGTTGGACATCTTCCTTCCCCATCCCCCCTCTCTTTGTTGCTATCCCGTAAATTGAGCCTTCCCTTTGGAAGCACTAATTAAGAGCATAATCTTCTCTTCCTTTGGAAAAACAAGAGTGGAGGGGTAACGTTTCCTTAGAGTTTCCTTCGACCTTATTATCTATGTGTCCAGTCGTGCTGAGACTGGCAGCACCACACTGGGTTGTAAATGTTTTAGAAATGAAAACACACAATAAATCATCCTATTAGTTCATCAAATAATTTCTGCAATCGGTAGTTGGTTTTATATATAGTAAGTATTAAAGAGACATCCATTGCTGGGTCATCATCAAAGCATTTTAATGAGAGATTGTCTTGTCAGTGGCATTGTGACAAGGCCTTACTATCCTGGGGACCTACATAATGAATATTAGCCATAAGTATGTTTTTGGTCTCATGAAATTAAAAAAAATGTTTACAACTGTGTAGTAGAATGAAAAAAAAAGAGTAATCAACCCCTTGTTTTATTAAGAGTACATAACTGCAAACCATATGGAGATATTGGAAATAAAAACTTAAACACAAATAAGATCGCTCCCTGTAAAAACAGAGGATGGAATAGTTTGTGCTTTTAAACCAAACTCTGCCTTGAAAACCCACTGAAGTTAGAGCCAGATCCAGGTTTAGTCTATATGCTTGTGTGCTGTTTTATGTAAAAGGCTCACTGACCTCACCATATCCTATCACAAAATATAGCCTATAGAGCACTTTTTTTTCAATATTCTTGTTTTTTATCTCCCCAAAGTCCTGGGACATCAGAATTTCAACCCAGGGTGAGCTCCAGCTGGGATTCTCTTAGATGAAACAGCATGCTTTGTCAATCTGAAAGAGCACTTCCTCTACAGCCATTCTTCCCATTATAACCTTTATAGTGCCCCTAGTGCTGAGACAGCAGTGACCAAGACAAGGATACAAGGATGTTTGGACATCCATTGTGTCCAAGGACATCTTGTATGTTAGCTGTAAAAGTAAAGTAAAAAGGTTCTCATGAAGATTACTCCACAATTAATTAATTTTGATGAATTTTCTTATAATGAAAACTGGTGGCTCAGAAGGAAAATGAATTTGTTAGGGGAATTTTATATTTCATTGTTTATCAGAAGCTAGTTCCACTTACACACTAAACAATGATAGTGTATGGTCTTCATTAGACATTCATCTGCTAAATTCTTTAGTAGAGAAACATTGTGTTTCACACAGTCTCAGTGCCTAACTGAGAGAAAAGTTTATGTAATCTTAGAAAGCCCATAATTATAAACATGCTCTTAAGAATCAGTAATGAATTAGTGCATATCTATGCGTGTGTTAAGGCATATATGTAATTCTTAGGGAAAACCCTTATCATTTTGTTAGCACCATGGTTATGTCAATAGCATGTTAACATGCAGTGAAACATACAAGTCTGAAAAGCTAGACAATAAGGCCTTGTTGTTTGCTATGATACATTGGGCTTATTAGAAACTGCCACTATTGCACAGCTGCTCATTACTAATAGCTTATGTTGCCTAGAGCTAATTAAGAGAGCTATTAAAACTCACTCAGATCTGCATGACATTGTGAGAGCCAGCAGCTTGCTGGAAATTGTGTAAGCAATTGTGTGAATCTAGCCAGTTGTTCGACATGGATTCAGACTGCCAGAGAAAAGCCAGCAGGGCCCAGTTTCGTAAACATTAACAGGAAAGGTTTACAGGTCTGCTGAGGATCCTCCACATCTGGGGCTACTGTATGTATGACAAGGTCCCATAAACAAAGCCAGGACTGGAGCTAAACTAGTCACTGCTTATTGACAATCACTAAATTACTTCGTGCACTGTGGCGTTGGTTGCTGACCAACCCTGTGAAACAGGGCTTATTTTCATTAGTGCCTTATAAGATACCATAAGCAGTTACGATTTTCTTGCCTCTGATCAGTTTCTCAATATGTACAACATGCCACCTGTGAGGCCTTGTTTTGACTACATGCCCACTTGCACCTATAACAAAATTTTGTTTAATGGGCAATGTTTACTCTTAGGTTAAAACTGACAGGATCTGGTTTAAATAGACATCAGGTACCTAAAACAGATGGGGTTTTTTTATGTTTGGTGTAGTATAAACAAATCCACCCGGCTTTTCTCAAAGTAATATAATATGAATGGTATAATTTTAGTAGTCATTTTTCATTTAAGAGTGTTAAATGAAAAGTAATTTACTTAATATGTCCTTTTATTCCTGGAAGCAGTTTTAATTCACTCTCCTTAACCCTATGATCCTTCTTCTGTCACAGCTAACACTTGGGGCAAAAAACATCAATACAGGGTAAAGGCAGATATTAGAAAGGCTACATATTTTTAGGGTGCAGACAAACTAGAAAAAAAAACTAAACACCTGCAACCTCTTACAAATTTCAGGCTGTTGTTAGCGGATACAGGACAGTGAGGAAGAAATAGCCACATGTTGTTCAAAAGAAGAGCGAAACAAATAGCTACCAGGAATGCCTAAGGCTGGAAGAGGCTTCCATTTGGCCTGCGTCTTCCCAGGACTCAAGGCAGCTTGAAGACATAGTGTATAGTAGTTGGCATGGGGCTGTGTTGTTAGGCTCTTTGCCAGTTTATTCTGTTGGAATTTCCTGTCTGAGTCGACTCCCCCTTGCTTACTCCCTCCTTGTTCTTGGAGCAAGACAGAAAAGCTTTTTTAATTACACTGCCGCTGCCTGGCCTCTCAGGATATTATTATTGTTCTTGAGTGCTTCCTCTGAGGATGAGCTTCTCTCACCACAAAGCTGCTCCCGGCTTCGTTTGGACATGAAAAGTGAATGTTTTTCCTGTGCTTTGAGATTCAGAGCACCCCATGTTAATGTCTGCCACCTGGAATTGTCTTTAAAAGGAGATCAGATCCCACTTAATCCTGTTACAAAAAGTCTGGCTGGTTCTCACGATTGCCCTGACAGGATGTTTTGCACATTTGGGCCATTGATATGGGGAGCTGAAATAATCATTTTAATATATGACAATAATATGTGAAAACAATAATATGTGCAGAAACAGAAGGAAACTTGGTTCTCCCTGGCAATAGTCCCAAATTTAGTACTGTATGCTTAGATAATCTGCTTCTGTTAAACCATCCCGAGGTTTAGGTGAAGTAACCTCTGGTTAATCCTCTGGTGATATGTTTGACATATAATAGTTACAAACAGTACTAATATAAGTGCCTGTACAGCAAAGATGATGATTTGTATGGAGGTTGTGTAGACCTGTACACCATGGGAAACGAGGCTGTTTAACCATGTGATTTCACATGTAAAATCTATAGAGCATAGGCCCCCTAGTTTTCTTTGTTGGGACAAAAACAATAGCGCTATCTGTGATAGAGTAAGCATATCAGCTTGCCACTACTCTGCAGCTCATTTTTCAAACACTTATCCAATATGACTTCTTCTCTGCTATCTTCTCATGAAGTTATGCATCTTGTATTGTGCATTAACCAAAATGATTGTCCATGACTTTTCATGACTTTATACTGTTTGCAGTAGTGATGTGCATGGATATTCAAATGATCAGTTGACCAATAGATCAGTGACCAATAGATATTTGCTATGCCATACATCATGTGCAATTTAGAGGTGTTTATCTGGATACAGAACAGAGTAAAGGTAATACATTTAAAATCATAACCAATAATGGACACAAGTGGTACCTCAGGTTTGCAGATTAAGCCCAGAAGCAACACTGCATTTCTGTGCATTCGTTTCTGTGTTTTTGTTCACTAGTTAAGTAAATATGTGCTAACTTGCATGCATTGTGACTGTGATCATATATAGTTTGTTAATCCAGTGAGATTTTCAGACATCCAGTCCAAATATATCAATGTGATTGTAGCCTTTTATACCACAGCACTACTGAATGCTTAAATATCATTGGCCAGAAGATGTTCATTATCTTTGTATAACCGCACAACTCAGTAGTTCTGGCAGGAACATGAACAACAGGTTTATATTAATGTGGTCATTCTAATACATTATTGTTTATATAGTTTGTATATTGTATGGCAGACATTCCACATAATCTAAGACAAACAGTAAATGGATTTTTAAAAGACGTGTTATTTAACAAAGAAAAACATGTAATCACTGATGTGTTGACATTTTTTAGGAGACATTTATTTAATGGAAGGATCCCAGCTGTCAGTGATCTGTAACAGTCAGACAAGCTGCATTTTTTGAAAGAGCAAGAAAAGGACATGCCTACTCTCCAGTACCAGCTTCCATCATTATTAATGACACAGACATCCCTGAAGGCCCCCTCCCATGTGCTGCACATGACTAACTCACACACTAATGTGCCACACATGGACCAGATCATGAATGAAGATGTTATGCATGCACATAGTCTTTCTCCCAAAAGCCCTAGCTGAGAGACTCATTATCCTGGTCTCTGTACTAGGCATAAGAATGTCTCTCTTACTTCCAGCTCACCAAGGACAGAGTTGGAAGTAATGGAATAGAAAAAAAAAACACCCAGTCAAAACCTGAAAGATGTTGGAGGTTATTAATCTTTATAAGGGAGATTTTTAATATAAATTTTTATATACTATGCAATAACTATGTTATTTTGCTTTCATGTCAGTAGTATTCAATTACTGTTGCCTAAAAAATAATTGATAACTGATGTAGAGAAGATTTTACACAGAGTACAGATTCTTATATATAGAGCAACTTTATTGTATTTTTTTCTATAAAACTGTAACTTAATGATTAATTAATCATGCTTGGTAAGTCAACAGGTATCCAAGAAACCGCAGAATCAGGGTTCTGTTAAAAGGCTTCATGTCTTCAAGAAACAGAGCAGATCACGTAAAGTGTTTTAAACCTTTAAAATTCATGTATGTTTCAGAGTCATTCTTATGACTTGGATGAGAGTAATGGGTCTGGAACGCTGACTCATACAAGCCACTGAGAGAGGCCTGCTCCTTACTGCTCTTTACTTGATCGCAAACCTTCCCCCCCATGCTCTTGGTTCTCAGGTTGTAACTGACACACTAACGTTTGAGACACCTTAAGAATTTTGTTGTAGACTGGAATGTGGCGTAGAAAAATGGCCCCTTCTTGCACATGGATGTATGCTACTGAGGGTGAAAGGCACAGATGTTAAATGTTGGGACAGAGAGTACGGCTGCTTCACAGCAAAGGCAAATGAGTACAGCTCTTCTGGAGCGCAGGTCTGAATATGCCCTCCCTCCCTTCAGAATGGAATGTGTGTGTAGTCTGGTTTTCTCATTTCTGAAACAGCGTATGGGCGGCATGGTGGTGCAGAGGGTAGTGTTGCCACCTCACAGCTCCAGGGTTGCTGCTTCTGTCCCATGATTGTGTTTTCTCCATGTTTGCATGGGTTTCCTCCTAGTTGCTCAGTTCCCTCATACCTTGCGAAATATACAGGATTGGTGACTATAAATTGTTCCTAGGTGTGTGTGTATGGTGCCCTGTGATGGACTGGTGTCCCATTCGGTGTGTATTCTCACCTCATATGCAGAATTCCCAGGATAGACTACAGATACACAACCCTGACCAGGATAGATCAGGAAATGTGGAGCACTTTTTCCTCCCGTTGCTATAATATCAACACTTCTCCTTGATTCTGTGAGTTCTCGTCCCTCAATTCAAAGAGAACCTCACTACAGGTGTTTGTCAGAAGCCCTGTTCAGACCATTTTATATTGAAGATTAGGATGTCTGAGAATTACTGTGATTATTATTATTTTTTTATTTCATTTCTACTATGTGCTACTGTGAATATATTTCACAAACTGTCTTGACACCTTTGGAAATTCATGTGAGCAGTATTGTAGCCTCTTATTCCAGTCCAATTTTCTGGAAGCCTAACACTTATTTGAATTCTCTTTTTCCTTCACCACTCTCTTTTTATTTCTCTCAATATCTCTCTCTCTCTGCCTGTCCTTGACTTCACAGCTCCTCCTCTGTTCCCGACCTTCCACACACCAATCCCAATCGACATGCGCCATCATGAGGGTAGATACCATTATGAGCCACACCCTCTTCATGCCATGCATGGGTAAGTCCATTAAGTATTTGAACATTTAGAGGCAACTCCTGAATTAATGGCAACCTTCATGAAAATCAGCAAAAATTAATATATTAAGTGAATAACACAACCATAGTAATATTCAAGCTAATCATATGAGAACACTGTATAGTTTTATCAACATTTTAAAAAAACATGAAAAAAGCAAAGTACTGTAGAAATACACTCCAGAATGGTTTATCAAGAACAGCAGTTCACCTTCAGGATGGGAGATCTTTCTGCTTCCCCTAGTGCTGAGGTGTTCCTGAAAGAGAACGTCCACATAGAGCAACACGCAAAGGAGAATGAAATATACAGTGAAAAGTGGTAGAGAAAATCTCATTTCCACCCATCCACTATCTCTCCAGCCATAATATTTTATTGCCTTGGACAGTTCTGTGATTCTGGCATGCCATGCACTGAATCCAGGAAAGCTCTGTCAACTGACATAATCTTTCCATTTGTGGGTCTGCTGCACACCCGCTCAGTACATAACCTGAAACAATGGACATGAAGCATGTATAAAAATGATGTTATTACACTGAGCTATGTTAGAATCCTTCTCTTAGTTATCTCTTTGTACAGTGTGTCATTTGTACCAACAGCGATCACACTGTACAATAGCTTATCGCTGTACTGGGACACTATTTGCACTGAGCCACTCTTAGGATAAGCTCACTGGACGATAGTTGAACTTGAATATTTGACCTACCATCCACTATTTGTATCTGCATGCACTGCCACTTTACTTCCTTTCATTTTTCTGTTTTCACACTGTTTAAATGTTTACACTGTTGACAATGTTGCACTGCACTGTCACTTTAATTCCACTCAAATCTGCTGCTTGTATCTAAAATGTTTACAACCCACTGCACTTCCACATCACACTCTTACACTAGATATACAGTCAGGTCCAGAGGTATTAGGACAATGACAGAGTTTTTGTGATTTTTACCTTTATACACCACCACAATTTGAAATCAAACAGTCAAGATGTGATCGAAGTATAGACTTTCAGCTTTATTTTAAGAGGTTCCACAATTAGGAATTACAGCCATTTTAAAGCAAAGTACTTCCATTTTTAGGGGCTCAAAGGTATTTGGACAATTGACTGACAAGAGGTTAATTGACCAGTTGCGGTCCATTCCCTCGTTACTTCAAGACAAATGAAGCAGATAAAAAGTCTGGAGCTGATATCAGCTATTGAGTTGGCATGTGGCAGCTGTTTGACTGGAGCTACCAATATGAAGTCCAAGGAGATCTCAATGCAAGTGAAGGAGGCCATCATTAGGCTGAAAAAACAACATAAATCTATAAGAGAGATAGCAAAAACCTTAGATGTGGCCAAATCAACAGTTGGGTACATTCTTAAAAAGAAAGAAAGCACTGGTGAGCTCAACAACATTGAAAGGCCTGGAAGACCACAGAAGACCACTAAAGTGGATGATCTTTCCCTGGTGAAGAAAGACCCACAAACGAGCAGCAACTGAAGGTGGCTGCAGTGAAGGCCTGGCAAAGCATCTCCAGGGAGGAAACTCCGAATTTGAGTTTTGAGAACATGGGCTCCATACTTCAGGCAGTCATTGACTGCAAAGGATTTTCATCCAAGTATTAAAATAATGGTTATATTTACAATTATGTCACTTTATTCAAATACCTTTGAGCCCCTGAAAAGGGAGGTACTTTGTTGACAAACCTGAGTGTGTTTTACATTATATATATATATATACATACTGTATATTCATTCTTATTTTGTCTTGTTTATAATGTTAAATTACTTAAATTACTTTTAGTATACTTCTAACTTTCTTTGCTGCTGTAATAGGTGAATTTAATAGGTGAAATAGATGAATAAAGTGATCTATCTGTCTATTTATCTATGTTGCTGTACCTGGGAACTATATATTGAAAAATGCAAAGCCAGCTTGGAGCTGTGAAATTAATGCTAGATAAGTCTTTCCTAACATGCATATAAATGCTATAAAGCTATTTTCAGATATTCTGTATTCCTACTGTATTCTGCTGTATTCCCCCTACTCTATCTTACTTTATCTTTTTGCTTACAAAAAATAGTGTAGCAGCACTCAGTAAAACTGGGCATACACATTTACATCACAGATGTGATGGTGATGCTTAGTGTTCACCTACAGAACAGCTGAGCTATTTATCACAGAACATGGAAGACTTAAGAGAGGACAAGACTTTCTTTCTCTTTGAATTCTGGCTGCCTTGATTAATGTGACTTGGTCATGACAGTGGCCCCCTAATTCATCAAGACCTTGAAGTAGCTCGTTTTCTGCCTGTGCCAAACTCGCCTAATTACAGCACATGTTGAACAGCAAATTAAGCATTGTGTAGCTGGTCAGCATAGCTGGTGCTTTGTTATCCGTACAAACTCAAGTGTCAGAGGCCTTGGCCCTGGGTGCTGAACATGACTGCTGTCTGTGCATACACAGTT
Source organism: Pangasius djambal (assembly GCA_022985145.1). Classification (NCBI taxonomy): domain Eukaryota; kingdom Metazoa; phylum Chordata; class Actinopteri; order Siluriformes; family Pangasiidae; genus Pangasius; species Pangasius djambal. Next base: position 12,485,579 of record CM040979.1, on the reverse strand, counting down.
AGCATCCAGAGATTCTGCAGAAGGATTTAGCACTGTATGAAGTATAAGCCATATCCTCACAGTGTGAATAAAGCCTGACAGCAACTTCTATAAACAAACAAATAACCTCATGTGACACAAAAAAAAATGACAACCGTTTTCAATATGTAGTCATTTTTCCCAAAAAATTAAACCAACATTCAGAAACCAGGTGGAAAAAATAAGTACACCCTTCCAACCTCCACAATTATTATGACAGTAATTAGCAGCCAGGTGTTACTAACAAAATGCAAAGATTAGTTAATCATCAAGAAGTGTCTACCTCTATAAAAGCAGAACTTTTGATAGTTTGGTGTTCTGGAGCACTCAGGTGTGTGTCTACATCATGTCAAGAAGAAAGGACATCAGCCATGCCCTCCGAGAAGCACTTGTTGCTGCTCATCAATCTGGGAATGGTTATAAGGCCATCTCCAAAAAAAATTAAATTCACCATTCTACAGTGAGAAGGATTGTTTACAAATGCAGAGCCTTCAAGACTGTTGACAATTTTCAAAACAAAGACAGTCCAAATTCAGGCTCTTAAACATCAATGAAATTAATAAATGTTGTAAAGAAGAGTGGGCCAAAATTTCTCCAAAATGTTGTGAAACTGTTAAACTCCTACAGAAAACATTTAGTTCAAGTTATTATTACCATAGGTGGTTCTACATGTTACTGATTTATAGGGTGTACATTTATTTCCCACCTGGTTTCTCAATGGTGGTTTACTTTTTTGAAAAAAATGACTACATATTGAAATATTGAAATCTGCTGTGTGTTTTGTTGTTGTTGTTAGTTTCCATGTAACCATATCTAGGTTTCCTCAACAGGCGTGACTGAAAAAACACCACTTTCTTCCCACTCTCTCATTGACTGTCTTTTTACTTCAAAAAACAGTTTGACATTGTAGTATGGAACATACCCAAATTTTTCTGTGGTGAAGTTACACAGTAGGCCTGAACAGAACAACCTCAGCACACTCTCTTGATTTAGCGTAATGTTGTTCTTCCATTTTTCAACTCAGCTCCTATTGGGAATTATACCTGTTATTATTGACACACATATGATTTTGTTCTTGGTCAGTGTTAATGAAATATGATGGATGATGTGCACAGGGAGAAGTAGCCATCTGTCATACTCTTGTGTCAATAAACCACAACTGAGGCCATCATTTCCGTACTGACCTGGGTCTACATTCGAATAAACCACAGAAGTGTAACTATATACAACATTACAATTAAAAGAGTAAATAATGCATAAACCCTGGCAGAAATTCTGTTTATTTTTAGGTCACCCCATTGGTTTAACATAAACAGCACTTCAAACACAGAAAAATGCTCAGTCTGTTCAGATTAAAGTAAGCATGGAGTGTGGTAGAACATATAGAAAGCTGTAGTGGAACTTCACTGACTGAACTTAACTGGTGTGTGAGGAATGATTAATCTCTAAGTAAAAGAGATTAAAACTCTGATGAGAAACACTGTCTGTATCAGACTGTATCAGGCTGTAAAAAAATCTCCTCTACCAGCAAGGGTAATGCCAGAAAGCAGTTTATTCTGACAAGGTACCAAGATACAGAGAGACTTTGATTACATACAAGTTTACCAGGCTGCCAATTGGTAAAACCATGTCTGCCAAACTGAAGTCAGTATATATGTCTTGATTTACTTGAATGACTGTTTTAAAGTTTACATTATATTTAGTGTAAAAGCTTTAACAGTTATGGCTTTGTTCATATAAGTACTTAGTAATGGGAAACTGCTAAGGCCTTAAGCCAATAAATACAGTATAAGTCGGTCAGAACAATTGTGTACCATAATGCAGTAAAGCTCAAAGCAATGGTGTCATTGCAGAAGAATGTTCCTTCCCTTCTCCCCGAATTAAAGGTTATGCGATTGTAAAACAAAACTCACATTCAGCTGGGTTACATGGACAGGAGCCACCCATGATGTTATGATGAAATCTTTCTAGGATCTTTATGCAGCCCTCAGAATTCTCCATGGCATAGGCTGTCTATAACTAAGGTCTCTTTAAGGCGGTCAAGTAAGATCTTGTCTGAAAGAGGGTGGAACAACGTGATTTCAGTAATTGCACCTATCACAAGGGCCTCCCATTTATAGTCCCCAATGGGTAAAGCTGTAAATTATGGCTTATTATCTAGGCACTTGGTAGTTTTGTTGATTTGTTTCTGTATTAGCCTGCTGTGTTGTCATATTTGACTGGCTAGCAATTGATTTGAAATATGGGAAGTAACCTCAAGGTCATTAATGTATAATCAAAGGGTCAGAATAAGTTTGTAAGAGATAATGTAAAGTGGCTTGTTTCACATCAGGAACTGTCATGTTACATGGCATTTTTTACTGACATTGAAATATGTTTGAATATTGAAAAACCATTAAAATCAGGTAACTGTGGGTAAACTTTGTAATCACTGCAGGAAAGGGTCATGTAAAAATTAACCAAGGCATTCTGTGAGGTTGGATGTAAGCCTGCTGATGTGTATGTGAAAATATATTTAGATTCCTAGGTTTAAAAACTAGCTTATGTCAAATCAATTGACTGAAACTGCTGAAGAGCTGTTTAACTTGGAAAACCAGAAGCATGTAGAGGCCTCATGGAGAGCACTAAGATTTCAGCAGGGCTATAGCAATTCATTTCATGTACTTCACAGAGGCAGTAATGAAGACAGTTTTTTTTTGTTGTTGTTTTTTTTTAGTCAGCAGTGGTACCCTTCTCAGTGTAGTGGTAGGGAAAGAGCCAGTAAAGTCTAGTGCAGATTGAAATTTTTAAAATGGCAGGCACACCAAACAAAAACATGATTAATCTGCACAGACAAAACATTGAGGGTAAAAAGTTTGTCAAAGGTCAGTGTAAAACGTTTAGTGTTTGAATCGAACCATTACTGGCTTACAGAAATCCATGTACTAATACAAGTATATAGTGTAAAAAATATACTGTGAATTGCACAGTTTGAGTGTTTCATTGTCAAAAGGGAGAAAAGCCCTTAATCTTACCAGTTTATAAAATCACAATGCTAGCTGAATATTAATGTTGAGAGCTCTCCCCCTCCTTCTGAATGGAGGGGAGGGCTGGGTGTTTTGTGTATGAGCGTCTGTTTTCTCTCAGCTCCACCAGAACAGAGCCGCCTTTATGGCTATCATTGCAAGGGGACTGATGGCAGAATGTTGGCCACTGCACAAGCTTGGTAGTCTGCAGCCGTTTACTGGAAACTGTACTCGGCCCAGGTTGCATGCAGGTTGGCCTCCATACAGAGGAGGTATAAATGAGTGACTGAAATGAAGCCAGGCTGTACAAGTATAATGTATCTTAGGTGCACCTTTTAGATAGTCAGACTGTAGGTATGGCTCAAACTTCTGTATAAAAGCCTAGGTAATTTCAGAGAACAGAGAACAGTTATTGGAATGGACACAGCCAAATATATTCAAACTGATTATAATGCCTTAAGTAGACCACTATCCTGTTTCTGAACTGTAGTATAAACTGTAAAACAGGTGAGGAGATCCAGTGGATTGGGTCACTGTAATGAGTCTTGTGTGGAAATATTTGAATCAACATAGAAGTCATCAGTAAAATACACACATTTTATGTCTAGTTATTCTCTCTCATTTTCTTCAGAACAGTTAATGAGGGCCTCCTTCTGTGGCCCAAAAGCTGACACATTCACATCGACATAAAAGTCCCCCAGCTCTGTCACCATCACCCTGCTCCTAGTCCGAATACTGAATAAACATTTAAAGAGCTCAGCCTCTGATTTGTTAACATGGTCATTTTCTTTCTTTGTGAATGGTGATGGGAAACAAATGTTAACACAGACTAGCTTTCTTTGTCTGTGTGCATGTCTAATCTGTTAAAGACCCAATCAAGAACTGCTGAAGACTAGTGCTGAGAGCATAGTAAACACCATTTTTCTGCAAAAGCCTTTCTTATTGTAATACTAAACATTGACCTTGGAACTCAGTTACAGCACAATATTAAAAGCCAGTAAAGGAATCTGCCCCTTTAAGTAAGGATATCTGAGCAGAGTAATGTCAGACCTGCATTACAGGAGCATGCTGGTCCACCCAGACCTCCAGGCAGAGTGTTTGATTTGTCTTTCTGTATCTTTCCACCCTGAAATACACTATTACAATTAGACTAGAGGAGCCATGGTGAGATCCGTTTATTAAAATTCTTAAAGGGCCTGTGCAGGATGAGATCAAATGGAGGCAGAAATCTACCTTCAGGAGGTGTTACAATTACTGTCTCCTTCCTGGCTGGGTTTCCCTGGGTGGGCAGAGGACTCAGCTACCTGTCAAGAGATGACACATTTATATCTCCACCTCAACCTGTGGGCTATCACCAAACACCCACTTTGGAATTATGTTCTACAAATGGGCTCAGTCAAAGGGCAGTAATTAGCCAGGCTGGACATGTTAAATAGACATGTCTAACTAGGGGAGATCCACCCCTTCCAGACATTACAATTAATACTGATGTATTAAGCTTATCTAAGTCTCAACTTGCTCACTTCTCATGGCCTAAAGAAAGCACATACCAATGTTTCAGTATAACAGTTAAAGGGTGGGTATGGTAAAGAAAAAAACATGGCCATTTTCACAGCTCTGATTCATCCTAGAGAACATTTCATCACAAATGGACTTGGCTGAATTAAACTCTTTTTATCAGTGAACTTTATAGGTTCATATATACTGGTAGTTCATAATGAGGGAACCGAAGTGTCTAGCTGTGTAGTCGTGGCCTCACTGTCAATGAATGGATTTGCTTGAGGTCCAAAACTTACAACTGCCTTCTCCCACTGTCTCCACATTTTCTAGCCCTGCTGGATTAACTGGAAGCCCAGTTATCTCTGATATCTCTCTGATCCGGTTGTCCCCTCATGCTGCAGCCACGGGTGAGTCTCCATTCAGCCCACCGCATCCATACGTCAACCCTCACATGGAGCAGTACCTACGCTCAGTTCACAACAGCCCCACGCTGTCCGTCATTTCAGCGGCGCGAGGTCTCAGCCCGGCTGATGGTGAGTGTGCACTGAAAGGCGCACTGCATAATCATAGAGCTTATTCACATTAAAATGGAAAGCGTTCAGGTTTATGAATGGCTAGCACATTTTGCCTCTTTCTGTCACAATCATGTGATGATGCACTAATGGTGTCTGAGTTTATTCTATAAAGCCATGCATTAAGTGCATAAAATAAAAGAAACAGTGTACTTAAGAAGGAAGAACAGCTAATGGTTCCCTTTCTCCACAAATGTAAAGACACTGCAAAGACTGTCATGCCACTTTGCAATGTGTAAGTTTACATAAAGGCTTATCTCTCCTGTTGTTGTAATTAATCCTGTCAAATACTCTTTGAAACCTAAAACATTCTCAAGAACTATTCTTAAATGGAATGTGGGAAAGAGTAAGAAACCATGGAAATCTGTAAAGAAAACAGGGCCAAAAGAGAATTTCTCCCAAATTTAACCTCCTATTCTGTCAGCTTTGTTCTCACAACCCTGTTAAGAGGTTGGGACGAGGAGGCCGAATTAAAGATAAATCACCTTCTGCAGTCTGTAGGCAGTAATGGCTTTCTGCTTTTACAGTTAAATAAGCAATGTAGAAAAGATTGTGTAACTGATTAAATGGCAACTGAGCAATGCAAATGGAGGGAATTAAGCCTGAGTGAGCACAATCTAAAGAGCATAAGACCTCCCCTTGTTTCTCAATAAAAAAAAGTAAAAAATAAAAATAAAACATTAATTACTAGCATGTGTCAAATTTGAAATCATAATATCAGTTTACTTTATTTTCATTTATTAAATATTGTACCATGCACTGACCAAAGAAAAAGCATTCATTATGCCAGCTGCTTTATACAGTCATGATCGGTCAGATATCAGCTTTCATGAGTAACAGGTTTAGATGTGTGGATCAAACTGTTAATTTGCAGTGGGGAAGTCCAGTGCAGTGATCTGACCGCTGATCAGACTCCCCTGAGGGCTTGAGGAGGCCAGACTCAGCCACAATCCTCAGCTCTTTGACTCTAGTCCCCTCTAGAGACGGTGCTCCATGATACGACAACTGTGGAGAAAATAAACGCCCTTGTTCTGCCATGAATCCAGCACAAACACACGTCTGTTCTCTTTTACCATGCTGTGGCCTAATTGTCTCTGATAGATCAGATGTGGCTGTAATGACCCAGAAGGCAAGAGGAAAGGAACAAGCCGGAACTCCCTCCTCTTCACTGACCAGCATAGAGATGAACTGACTGTTCATTCAGGAAAAAGAGGAAATGGTGGGGGTGGCACTAATGATTATCTGACCCAGTCAGAAAGAAAAACATTAATCTTTTATGCAGATTGCCCCTGACACCTTTAGATTGCAGTTTACTAGGTGCAAGTGTTAACACAAGTCAACATCAACATCACAGAATCGCTTGATGGGGCCTTGTGTGTTTACGGGTTGCTGTTGTATGGGTATACTTGTGTGAAGATGAATATATGTGTATTTTTACAGCTAAAATGTGTTGGGTCACGAAGTGCACTGACCTTCCAGTGTTCAATCTTGCTTTTCTCTTTGCAGTGACACATGAACAGCTGAAAGAACGAGGTCTTTTTGGCCTTCCTCCTCCTCCTGGGACTAACCCAGCCGACTATTATCATCTAATGGCTAATCACCGCAGCCCCTATGGAGAGCTGCTCATGCAGACTGGGGCAGCAGCTGCTGCCGCCACTGTACATCTACCAGACTACATCAGCCCTGTGGACAGTGAGTATCCCCTTATGATTCCTCAATGCGTCACATGTAGTATACAGAAATTATACAATAGTCAAAACAGGAATCAGAACTGGACTGTAAATTGTTGTTAAATTGCACATTATTAATCTGATTGAGCCACATCTGAAGCCATTTTAAAATCCTCACTCTGTGCACATATATTTTGTGATGCATTTCAGTAATTGAATTCTGTATTCTGTATTCTTTACACACAATGTGGCATAGCAACCAAAGCTTGCTGTTCACAGACTGCATTGCATGGCAGAAGAATTGTTTATTGTGAATATTATGTATTATAAATTAAACCATTTATATAATACTGGACTATATCACATTTTTGTCACAATTTTTAAAAAACCAATAAGCCACACAAGAGCATGTGTTGCACTGATTTTATTATGGGTAAGGGTGTTTTAGGCTCTCTGCTTTGCTTTGAAACCTTGTAAGAACACCTTAACCCACGATAAAATCACTGCAATACATGCCCTATTGTGGTTTATTGCTTTATTAGATCATATATTTGGGAGTGAAGTAACAATAATCTGAATTTTATTTCATCAACTGCAATACAACTATTTTTGCTGTGTTGCCAACGTTTATGCTTAACCTCCATAATACATGATTGTGTGTTATTAACGTTAACCTACTCCTATACAGTTTCCAAGTGGTATTCTGTTTCCTGTGTGTTGATTCAAATACAAATCAACTGTAACAACTGTTACAATTAACAACTGTAGTTCTACATAAGAATTAAGAAGTTTGGATGTTAAGGTCATTAATAGTTGAGCTAGAGATGAGCCAGTCATACAGTCAAAACACGCTTTGTGCTATGATTAAAAAGGCCAGAAATGTGACTTAACATTGGAGTTAAAGGATGCTCCACGATGTTCCCACTTCAAGATGAGGAGGATGCTTTGTTATATGTGTATAAAACATGACTCACAGTCAAAGTGGACTATAAACACATGTATGCTCACCAATTTATGAGGTGTTTCTCTTGGGGCCTCTAATTCAGACCATGCAACAGGTGTGCTTTGTTATTATAAGTAACATCCTTACACATCCACTATAACCTTAAATGGAGTGTCTCAAAGGCTTGGCGTGAGGGGAAGGACAGCCTATGGCAGAGCTTTCATCTCTGCACTTTGTTTCTGAAGCAGTGTTATGGCAGGTATGTAGCACCCTCCTGGTGTTTTGTAATGTGAGCCAATTAGTCATGTTATGTAGTCTTGAGAACTTTTGTGCTTTTAAGATGCCAACTTTTTCTTGGCACAGTATTACTTAGTATGTCATCATTAACAAGATGCCCAGACCTACTGACCTCAGAAAAGGGCTGTGTTCACCCTTACTTTTTGTAATGCACAGCAGTGATCCAGGCTGTAGACTTCATTTGCAGGTGAAGCAGGGCTGTCCGGGAACCGAGCAGGACTTTGGCTCTGGTACAAACCAAGGGTCTACCTGAATGGCTCCAATGAAATGTAGCCTTATGAATGGTTAATATTGTGCAAAGACGTGAATGATGGGGAAATCTGTCAAAAGTCGGGTTTAAGGGGACTGTTAAGCAAATTTGTAGTTGCTTTCACTGGCTCTGCTCTGCACAGCCACCCAGAGGAAGTGGGTTTTCTCTCTTCATTATGCCTCATTGGTTCCGTGCCTGTCCTGCACGAATCATCATGCTTCTCCAACAAGATGGCACACCAGCATTCTCACATTGCATGTTGTAATTACTTCTCGGGCCACTAATCAAACACAACCAAAATGAGATGGTCATGAGAGCAGCTGCATCTGCGGCCAAAAGCCCAGGCCTCCACCAAGCTGTCTGGCCACGGTTTGTGGAGTGAAACTGTTTGCACAAAAACACCCGCAAACACCAACACAGTGCAGGGCTTTTTCCTCATACAACCATGTCTTTGGCCTTCTCCGTGAACTGGATTGATGTGGTCTCCCTTTCAGCACTCACAGGTCCAGGGCTCTCCATGCTGGCCCACAGACACAGGGCACTCATTGAACATGAGTGCCAGCTAATGGCATGGCGGCCAGACCGCCAAATAAAGGAGCTCGTTCAGCAGAGTGAGGGGCTGATAAATATGTATTGCACAACATGTCGTTTGTCTTGGAATGAGGAGCCGATAAAATTCATATGCATATTTAAAAATCAATTTATGTGATGATAAATTCAGCAGACCCACCACAAGGGCGAAGCCTTGGTGACCTCAAAGTGCTGTGCCTGTTTTCTTGATGATATGCATTTGACTGTTAGCCAATAGGAGGAGAGGGATTAGGTTTGAGTTTCACTGTAAATGGTTACCGTTGTTGTAAAAATGAGAAAAGCACACATGGAAAATTCTGTAGACTGTTATTAGAGCCAATATGATCTGCACTGTAAATTTCTCACACAGCCTGACTTTTCCATAGTGCACATGGGTTAAAATGGGATTAACTAGTAAACTGAGGCAGCAAGTGGATTAGCAGTAGGCCTCAGCTAAGTAAAATGTTAGCTAAGTAAAAATGAATTTTTTCTTCCATGTTTTGGTCAGTATTTTCTTTTTGCTACCACTTATGCTAACACTGATATTTTCAATATTCTTTGTTTTTTTGTTGTTGTTTTTTTCCATCACAACAGTCCACACACTCTGAGATGAAAAACAGTAATAATAGAGTTTTGGCTGTCAAGACAGGTCAAGGCTGACCTGAAAACACTCAAGACATATTGGCAGAACAGCATTAACCCTTAGAAGACAACAAAAGTAATTTGTGACATTTTTTGCCATGTTTTCATAATTACAGTTTCCTTGGATGTGTCATGTGACAGTAGTGACAAAAAACTCAAATATATGCCAGGGTGCTATGGATTAAATTTCTTGGTACATAATAAATTGTATAATAAATACTTTTTAAGGACAGTGTTTTAGTAATCAGTATAGCTGACTGATTGTCTTAACTCTTAGTCTCAGAAACACAAGTTCTATCCTTTTACTACAGATCTTATGCAACATTTGGGCAGCAGGGAGATTTGCTCCAAAGGGCCTTGCAAATAAAAATAAATAAATAAATAAAAGCACTGTAAACAAAGAAAGGAGTTAACATTGGCCTTAATGTGTGCCTCTCTTAAATGCTCTTTAGTGCCAAGTGTGTGCCTGTGCCAATAGCGTGTGCATAACATGTTAATTACAGCCATAGGCCTAACAGGACAACGTGCAGAGAGAAAGCACAAACATTACAAAAACAAAAACAACACTGCTCCATTTCCCCTACACGTTCCTCAGGCCTCTTTGTGTGTAGCTACACTGAATCCAGTGCACGTGCAGTGTTATGAGTCTCATTCAGTGAAGTTGGATGAAAATCCCTGCAAACAGATGAATGCATAAATAAATAAATAAGAATCCTGGAAAGGCTGAGCTAATCCACTGACCAGATGCCTTTGCAGCAACAAGGATCAGCCTTGTTGGCTGATCCTTCCTCGTCCTGCCCTAGCTAAACCACTCTCGAATTGGGTCTCTAATTGAGATGCTTTCAGAAGAACACTTGAAGAGACTGAAAGGCAAGAAGTGGGGCTTGTGGTGAACTCATTTGTGCAGAGAATCCAACAGGGAATTGAGCTCCCATAACAATAGCAGCTGGCAAAGCCAAGGTCTGGTGTCCGGCTGCAGGCAGAAACCTGACGTTGGAGAATGGAGTTTTTTGAGCACAAAATAGGGCGGGGTTTTCACTTCCACATTGTACTTGTACACACAGACACACACACACACAAACCACACTATGGTGCAACAGCTCAGATAGCATACATACAGCACATACACAGACAATGTAAGTCCCGGCAGGGGTGCGATGCTGAGACTTGGAGAGCATCCAGAGCAAAAGCTCATGCAGATCTTGCGCAAGATTGACTCTCTTGATGTTGGAAAATACTATTTCATCTCAGTTCATTTCAAGTATGAAAAGGAGTAGAGGTACAGTTTCTCCTAAAACAAAAACTAGTCCTCCAAAACAAGCTGAAAAAACAACTGCCCCAAAAACCTTTTTGACTGGATAAATGGTAAGCAGTGGCAGTGTGTGCCCAGGATACTGTGCTTGACCAGTGCTAGTTGCAGCTCAGCTGCAGGAGGCCAGTGTCACACAAAGGAAAGTCTACATCCAGACGGGTGAACAGAGGATTAACACCCACTTTATTCTAAATCCTCACAAAGGCATCCCAATTAAAGTAGTGCAGCAGATGCCTACTATAATTGCCTCCACTTTTTTTTTTTTTAAATGTACAGAGAGTGCCTGTAATTTTAAAGCCATATATTAGACCAGCTCCCCAATTAGAAAAGCCCCCCTCCCAGCTCCCCCAGGGGCTATGGGGCACTCTCTGTCACGCCAGGCACCAAAAAAAACCACACAGCACCGCACATCTGCTTTAGAAACCCGCTCTTATAGGAACCTGCACACCCCTAAATTAGAGCCACGCCACTCATAAAAAAGCAGAATCACAGAACATGTGGACCTCTGTGACCTCAGCCAGGCAAGACACAGATTTGCTTATAGCTCCTTCTTCATACTAAAGCAAAGTGCAATCACATCCAGTACAGCTACACTCTAAGACAGGAATGTGACAGAACAGCAGTGAACTTGCATGAATGGCTGCTCTACATCATTCAGTTTAGACCAGTTTATAGCTCCTTCTTCTGTTGTTTGAAACAAAGTTCTTATGCAGTATACTGTAAAAATGCATGCAAATTCCAGTTAGCATGACTTTTCTGGTGGCCTGAAAAGATTTCAATCTTGCCAAACATGACTGTTTCTTTCCAGCAACTAAGCACACTTACACAATTCTAATGATGCCTGACATATTTATTTAAAAGACCTGCAGGGAAGCATTCTGAGTGGTTCATTTGTTGTATTTGCTAACTCTACAGTTTGGAAGCAACACTCACTTTGTAAAAAATAAATAAATAAATAAATAAGCTAAACCTTTGCTTAAGAAAAACTCTATTAGTTGCTGACACTGTAATATGTGTAACTGTAATTGCTGACTTTATATGTATGTATGTGTGTGTGTGTATGTGTGTATATATATATATATATATATATATATATATATATATATATATATATATATATATATATATATATATATATATATATATATATATATATATATATACATACATACATACATACATACATACAGTCAGGTCCGGAAGTATTTTGACAGTAACAGTTTTTTTGTGATTTTGCCTTTATACTCCACCACAATGGATTTGAAATAAAACAATCAAGATGTGATTGAAGTGTAGACCTTTAGCTTTATTTTAAGACGTTCCACAAAAATATGGCATTTACCATTTAGGAATTACAGCCATTTTCAACAAAGTACCTCCATTTTCAGGGGCTCAAAGGTATTTGGACAGAGTGACATAATTGTAAATATAACCATAATTTTAATACTTGGATGAAAATCTTTTGCAGTCAATGACTGCCTGAAGTCTGGAGCCCATGTTCTCAAAACTCAAATTCTGAGTTTCCTCCCTGGAGATGCTTTGCCAGGCCTTCACTGCAGCCACCTTCAGTTGCTGCTTGTTTGTGGGTCTTTCTGCCTTCAGTCTTGTCTTCAGTAAGTCAAAAGCAGCTCTATTGGGTTGAGATCAGGTGACTGACTTGGCCATTGAAGAATATTCCATTTCTTTGCCTTCAAAAATTCTTGAGTTTTGTAGCATTTGGCTGAAAGTGAGCAGAGAGTATAGCCCTATACACCTCAGAATTCATCTTGCTACTTCTGTCAGCAGTCACATCATCAATAAACACCAGTGAGCCCGTTCCATTGGCAGCCATACATGCCCATGCCATAACACTGCCTCCACCATGTGTGACACATGATGTGGTATACTTTGGAACATGAACTGTTCCTTTCTTTCGCCATACTTTTCTCTTCCCATCATTCTGGTACAAGATAATCTTGGTTTCATCAGTCCAAAGAATATTATTCCAGAACATGGGAGGCTTTTTTAGATGTTTTCTGGCAAAGTCTAATCTGGCTTTCCTGTTCTTGAATGTTGCCAGTGGTTTGCACCTTGTTGTAAACCCTCTGTATTTACATTCATGAAGGTCTCTCTTGATTGTAGATTTTGACAATGATACACCTACCTTCTCCAGAGTATTCTTGACTTCTGTTGATGTTGTGAAGGGGTTTTTCTTTACCAAGGAAAGGATCATCCACTTTAGTTGTCTCCGGTGGTCTTCCAGGCCTTTCGATGTTGTTGAGCTCACCAGTGCTTTCTTTCTTTTTAAGAATGTACGCAACTGTTGATTTGGCCCCACCTAAGGTTTTTGCTCTCTCTCATAGATTTATGTTGTTTTTTCAGCCTAATGATGGTCTCCTTCACTTGCATTGAGATCTCCTTGGACTTCATATTGGTAGCTCCAGTCGAACAGCTGCCAAATGCCAACTCAATACCTGATATCAACTCCAGACCTTTTATCTGCTTCATGTGTCTAGAAGTAACGAGGGAATACTTAATACTTCCAGACCTGACTGTGTGTATATATATATATATATATATATATATGTAAATCACCACTAGCTCCTCACAGCTTATTATATTAGGTACATCTTTTTTTATGTATTATTTTTTTAACTTATTTTTTGTGTAAGTCCATATACTGCCTTATATTTTTCTGTGGAAATGAGAAATTGTGTCCATGCCGCAAAATACAGCTGAGGTCTCAATATCTAAATTGTGGTTAGACAGCAGCAATTGAAAGTCAGAGGCAGGTGTTTAAAGCCATCTGTATGAAATCTCACTGGATGTGTTTTCTTTGTGTTTATGTGGCGTTATAATAATCCTCCTATAGGCATCACCTATGGTGAAAGCTCCTGAAGAGTTTAATAGCTTGTTGCTCTGCTACTGCTCTGTATCCACTTTCTCCATGGCTATTGCACAGCACCTGTTGAGCACCAAGCAACTGGAGCCACAAAACAAACATGCTGTATGCACACACAAAAGTGGTATAATAATCTGAAAACTGCAGTGAGTCAATTAACAAGCACTGTAAGCAAAAAATCTTGTAAATGTTTCAACATGGCGTTATCAGTTTAGCTTTGTAAAATACCTAGAAACATTAGGGAACATTACTATTTGCATTAGGAATGCAAATAGTAATAGGTCCTTATCTCTTTAGAATCAGACGTGACGGAGTTATAAGAAATGGAAAATATTCTAAGGAGATTTGTTGGTAATAAAAAGATTTTGCTATTAATAACAGCACTCAATCACTCTATCAGCACTCTATCTATCTATTAATAATATTAATTAATATTAATCACTGTCACTATTAACAACACCACTGGAAAACATGCCAGGTCAGCTTTAATAATTTGTTTTCTTCTCTAGAACAAACATGGTCCACCAAGAAGGGGTACATTGTGTCCCTTTTCAATGTCATTACACTTTAATTATGTTCTGAAATCGAAGTTGCTAAATTGCCTCTATTCAGCATGCTGCAGTGATGCAGGCCCCGGAAGATTAGTATCAGTGTAATTACTGTAAACGATTGGGCTGATTAATTATTCAGTGCAGTAGTGTGAGAGCGATGCACATGATAAAGGGCGGTAAAACAAACCTCCTCCCCTTGTCCTGTACGTAGCCCTGGAGAAGAGAAGAGAGGAGGAAAAAGAATAGAGAACTCTAAGTGAGAGATCATGTGTACAATTTTTCTCCCCAGTGTCCCGGTTTCCAAGCCCCAGACTGACACCTAGGCTCAGCCGAAAACGAGCACTGTCCATCTCGCCTATGTCAGACGCCAGCATCGACCTGCAGACCATGATCCGCACCTCTCCCAACTCTCTGGTGGCCTACATCAATAACTCACGTTCCAGCTCCAATGCCAGTAGCTCTTATGGGCACCTCTCAGTCGGGGCTATCAGGTACTGCTGTGTTTGGTTGTTCATTTTTCACTCATGTCTGATCACTGTCTTGTACAAATCCTAATTCCAGTTCCTCTTTTCCTTTACCATGACCAACCAGTCCGTCGTTTACATTCCCCCACCCCATCACTCCTGTGGCATACCAGCAGTTGCTGTCCCAGCACCGAGGGCTTAGTGCGTTCGGCCACACACCTCCCCTAATCCAGCCCTCTCCCTCCTTCATCAACCGCCAGCAGCCCATCGGAACTGCCACAGCCCACAGCACCAGTGGCAGCAACCCCAGCACAGAGGCCAACCAGGTGAGCCAGCTCGTGAGAGAACAGCAACCTTCTGAACACACCAGGAAACCTGTGGGCTTCTGTGATTCAGGCATATGCATTGTGCATGAAGCAACTTAAAAACTGCTTATATAAACTTTCTTGTTTTTTCAAGAAACCCTCTAAAAACCAAGGCATCCTTTGTGCTATGATGTTCATCATCCAAAGTCCTCAGTGTTGCTTCCACCTCCTCTATCAATCCCATGTAAACATTAAGACTGCCTAGAATGTAAACTTCCTCCAACTCACTGACCCACTCTCATATCCAGACACCCACTAAATCCATTTTCATTCCATTTCATTTTCAGAACTATAAAGCACACACACACACATACACACACACACGCAGTGATGAGAAACACATTTCCCTTGCTTTTCAACAAAACCCTGTCAGTTATTGAGTTATGGAAAACATTGGCCTACACTTTACTCTAGTGGTTGGGTGGGATTTGGAAGACAGACCCCAACCCCCATTCTTTTTCTTATTTCTCCTTGGAGGAACTTTGTGCTCTGAGAGTGCTGTATGTCGTGTTAAGAAATTCATCTGAAGATAAAAGTCTGCAGCTTCACCCTCTGTGGGTTATAAGAGAATTTATAATCTCATGAATGCACTTCAATCTTATGAGGGCACTCTAAATTGTTTAGTCTCTGAGTGAGTTGCTTTTTGAGAGATGGGATGTTTAACACGGCGCCTCTGCAGAACTAAAATCTGCACATTATTGGCAGTAACTGCACTGCCAACATGATAACTACAGTGAGTCTCCTTTTGACTTTTTGGTCCCTTCTCTTTATTTCTCTAACATTTGTGCCACCAGAATGCAGGAGGAGACTCAGCAGTCAGCAGTACAGTCAATCCCATGATTACCAAGAGGTCAAAGGTGAAGACAGAAGTGGATGGGACATGCCCTGTCTCCCCTTGCTCTCAGGTATTAAGGTCACACAGTCAGGAGTTGGTTAGTCTTTTTTTGGGTTTAACCTGTCTGACACTCATAAATGAATTAATATGCATCATACACATCTATATATTCTCACAGCATTCAGTGGGATTGAAAATTCCACCTGTGACATGGCAACGGCTGCCCATTTCCTCTATCATATCTGTGCAGTAAACTGTGCCAGAGAAAACTGTCTTACTGTCAAATCAACTAAACATTACTGGTCCGACAAGCTCACATACTCTTTTCACACTCATTTTTATGTTTTACTTTGGTGAAATTTCACTTTCTTTTGTAGTGAGAGTGTGGTGGTATGATGTATACAGTTGCTGAGTGCAGTTGAAAGCCCACTGAGAATTCATGATTACAAGTATAGCAGGACAGATAGAAACATTTTGGTGTCACCATACCAGCATCCACCCTTAAGAAAGCTGTTTTTCATTGGGGTTTTTTTTGGGTTGCTTCTTATGCTCACACATGGCTACCCTTTACTTTCTGTCATTTGCTGCTAAATAAACCCCATTCAGTTTTGACTCACTATCAGACAAAATGAGTGAGCAGACAGGAATATTGGATGTGGCCATAAAGCATTCCATTCGCTCACCACATTAGAGAAGGTTTGGCCCATTTAAGTTTAATGCCAGAATCATTAGAGCTCAAAAGCATTCTAAACATTCCCAGACTCTGAGAGGAAAGTGACCTAAAAAACAGCTCCAGAAACAGGGTAGAGATTCACAATAGCGCTTAGTGAACATCTGCATTAGAACAGTTCTGCATCCAGGGTCTAAACACAAGTACAACTACGAACAAATACGCAACAGGCTCCAGACTAGCATCTAATGATATACAACACTTAACACATCATCACTCGATTGTCCTACAGACTGACTAAGTATATGACCCTTTTTATAGGATCATGTGGAACTGAGAGAGGAGCTGGATAAGGACGAATGCAAGCAGGAGCCTGAGGCAGTGTATGAGACCAACTGCCACTGGGAGGGCTGCTCTAAAGAATATGACACACAGGAGCAGTTGGTGCACGTAAGTGACACTGCTGTGCTCACCCATAGACGGCTCTTATCCAAAGTGAAAATTTAATATTAGCAAATGTTTTAGTTACACCTCAGTGCACTGTCTGTGTGTTTAATTAGAAGATTTTAAAAAATGGGAGGAAACAATAGTTAACAATTAGGACTAAAATAATAGCTTAAAAGGCTAGCCTGTTTTTATAAGAAGCCAATTCATGCTCCTGTAACTATTCTCTTCCTGTCACTGACACATGTGGAGTTAATGAGCATGCAGATGCCCACAGAGGTACAACTAGTTGTGCTAGAACCTTCTCCTCTCACCAAGACAATTAAACACACACACACACACACACACACACAGAAACACACTCAGGGTCTCAGTCTCTGTTTGCCCTCCTGGACTTTGACCTTGCCTGAGGCCCAGCAGTAAATCTGTTGACATGCCAGCAGCTCTGATGCAGCTCCCCTGGCCGTGGCACCTCAGACAAGCCGCCCTGTAATTAACAGCTTGTGTTCTACACCATGACAGAAACACTCACAGTCACTCTTCACCAGGACTAAACACTCTGGGCCTGGCCAGCTCTTCGCAAAGAGCGGTGGCTCAGCAGAGGTTCAGGGGTCAATGGTGGTGGTCTCTGATGGTCCTCCCATTCCAGGCTGCCTAAAGTGAGCAGGTCTGAACCAGTCTATATGTCAACATATATCAGTAACTTCAAAACAACTAATTTCTATGGAACTGAAGACATTGTGTCTCAAGTGGTTGCAGGTGAGCAGTTGTATGCAGGCTGTTATCCTACAATAATTACATTTTAGTAAGTAGAAAGTGGTGGCAGAAAGGAAATGCAAATTGGAAGAGTATTATTAGAAATGAAGAGGAGCAAGAGAGTAATATTGTAAAATATTGTGTTTAGAGACCAGAGAAAGAAGTCAACTCCTCCCTCCCTACATGTCCTCTTTGGTCCTTAAGGCTTTAATCTGTGCTTTTCCATATAAACTAAATTACACACCTTGGTTTTATTTGTTGCAAGTAATCATTCTCCATAGCTCTAAATTATGGTTTTAGTTCAGTATGAAAAGCATGAGCCTGAAATTGGATGTGTATTCCTAGCCACATGCACATTACCCAGTTTAAAAAACAGACAGAATGTATTGTACTGATTCTCTGCTATTGTATAAAAATAGTTTAAAAGAGAATGCAAAAAGAATTCCATTAGTTTGAAATATCCAGCATGAAGCATCATTATATTAGTATAGTTCGGTTGACTGAAAACTGGTTTTAAAGGTTTTAAAGGACTGAATCTTGTTGGAAGGGTTCTGTATTATTTGTAATGTGAAACTGGGGGTTTCTGTGCCCTCGGGTGTACAGAATGCCCTTCATGACCAGGTCTGCCACCACAAGGGATTACACCTCTCCTATGAATGTATAAGTGCAGTTCCCATCACACTTTGTTTGAATGTGATGAATTGGAAGTTCTGTGACCCTTTGGTAGATGGAATTTTTTCATCCCATAAGATAAATTACAACTCAAAGCACCATTGTCACTGCAGTGTAACAGAGTGTGTTAGAGTGAAGTATATCTCTAACACACTTCTCTCCTTACAGCACATCAATAATGACCACATCCATGGGGAGAAGAAGGAGTTTGTGTGTCGTTGGGAGGAATGTTCACGAGAGCAGAAGCCTTTTAAAGCCCAGTACATGCTGGTAGTCCACATGCGGCGGCACACGGGAGAGAAGCCTCACAAATGCACAGTAAGTAAAAGGGAATCAAGTTCACTAATTCTCTGTGCAAACTTAAAATGGATATCTAATATCTGCTCATCTCCCCAAATATGTTAATACATGCAGTTCTAGTCTCACAAATAGAATAATGCAATACAGTACAATAAGTGCAACAATAATGCAATACAGTGCAACAATCCTGCAAGCACCACTGATCAATACCGCTTTCAGTAGAACTTATTTGTTTATACTAACTCTTATTTTTCCTCATTCTTATTCAGATAACAAGGCATACTTATTTGACTTTGGGAATATTTTGGAATACCATATTTGTTTGAACGCATTAATTAACATCTTCAATTCCGATCTCCATGCACATTGTAGTGGACAAAGATCCCATTAGAATCTAAGCTTCAGATCTGAAGATTGAGATGACTTCAACAATTATAATATTAAGGCCTGGAGTCCTGTCAGACTATTCCTTAACTTAGTTGTAAGAGTTCTGTCTGATTTTCCATCAGTGACAAACAGAGCATTAGTGCGAGTAAACTATGAGGACCTGGACTGTATACATAGTGAAAAACCTGTAATATCTGTTTTGCTGATGATGCTGATACTCATTCACTATCCTCTCTCTAGTTTGAAGGCTGCTCCAAAGCGTACTCTCGACTAGAAAACCTGAAAACCCATCTGAGGTCACATACGGGAGAGAAGCCATACGTCTGTGAACATGAAGGCTGCAACAAGGCCTTCTCTAACGCCTCAGACCGAGCCAAGCACCAGAACCGCACACACTCAAATGAGGTAGTGCTACTAACATTTGTACTCTATCTTTCCTCCTAGGACAAGAGGAACAAGTAAGAGTGATAATTACATGCACCAAAAAATACTGAAATATAAATTATTTTTTATCTCATCTTCCCCTAGAAACCATATGTTTGCAAGATCCCTGGCTGCACTAAGCGTTACACAGACCCTAGCTCTCTCCGAAAGCATGTGAAGACAGTTCATGGTCCTGAAGCGCATGTCACAAAGAAGCAACGCGGCGATGCTCCTACAAAACCACAACCACCTAAAGGGAGTGGGGAAAATGAGGCCAACAGTAAGCATGCTGTGAGAGGATCAGAGGGGTCAACCGAAGCCAGCAGCACCAGTAAAGGTGTGGAGGACAGCCTAAAAGTCAAGTCCATTAAGACTGAGAACACAATGGTAAGAAAACAATTTGCTCTATTACAGTACTACACTAATCTAAACACATACTTAAGCATGGTAGAATATTTAGTATCACACTCAATTAACAGCTAATACAGTATATTCTTATACATATTAATACTTTTCCTTTTAATACTGTTTTTGCTTCATTAACACTTATTGGGTTGACTCTTGAATATCTGTCATGCTTTAAATCTTATGGACAGACTTTACTCAGGTGAGCGCAATCTATATCTTGTCTTTTTATTTGCGTTTTTAATGTTTAATTTCATCAAAATTATGGTCAAAACACTCCGGAGTTAATTTTTTATGTTCCTGCATGTAACTTTTCATATACTATCTCATATGCTGTGGATATTTATTTCAATCTGTATTTTGGACAGTGTGTTTTTCCACACATCCCACATTTCTGTTTCTTACATAGCACCATTCATCTCATCTCACCATATTCTGTTCTCTTCCTCCGTTGCCTGGGGAGCTGCCAGTTTCCTCTGTAGTCCAATGATAAAAGTCATGTAATTAATATTCAGAGACCGAGACTGCTGTGTTTACTGAACAAAAAGCATCATACTGTGATCAAGAAGCACTTTTTAGTTTAGACTTGGTCAGAACTCATTTACATCACTGAAGCTTTAAGCTTTGAGCAAACAGAGTGTGCAGTGCAGTTATTCATACATGCTATAGTACCATTTTGTCAGAAACAGATTTTTTTCTTTTTACCTTTTTAAATGAACTTTGTTAATGTAATTATTTACAGGTTAAACTGAGTTAAATTTAAAGAGGTATAAAAAGAATAATTTTCCACCCATTTTAGATGTATCAGTCCAGCCCTGGTGGTCAGTCATCATGTAGCAGTGAGCGGTCACCACTTGGTAGCACCACCAACAATGACAGTGGAGTAGAAATGGCCATGCACAGTGGAGGCAGTTTGGGGGACCTGTGTGCTCTGGATGATCCCCCTGTGGTAGACTCCACAGGTTCTCCAGGAACTTCAGCAGGAGTAGGTCTTCAGCTCCGCAAGAACAGGGGGGTTCTTCTACATCTTGATCATATAAAGAAGGAGAAACTTAAGACGATGAGAGACTCCTGCTCCTGGACAAACTCAACTCCTCAAGTCCGAAACACCAAGCTGCCTCCAATACCAGCTGTCGGTGAGTATGCTAGCATCCATTGCATTTGGAATATGACATATGTAAAGATAGTAACTGAAGAGAAGCTCTTTCATTACTCTGCTTTTTCCCCCTTTCAGGTTCTCTGCTGGAAAGTACAAGCTCTCAGAGTGTTGGCACACCAGGGCAACGCATTGGAGACTTACCCTTGTGTGAAATGACAGTACTGAATCAGTTGAAGGAGCGTAGAGATAGCACCACAAGCACTGTGAGCTCAGCCTACACACTCAGCCGCAGATCCTCAGGCATCTCACCCTGCTACTCCAGCCGGCGCTCCAGTGAAGCCTCACAGTTTGGGGGACGCAACAACACCACCAGCTCAGCAGACTCTTACGATCCTATCTCTACTGACCTGTCACGCCGATCTAGTGAAGCCAGTCAGTGTGGTGGAGGTACTTTGCCAAGCCTGCTCAGCCTCACCCCAGCCCAGCATTATCGCTTGAAAGCAAAATATGCAGCAGCCACTGGGGGCGCTCCACCTACACCCCTGCCCAACATGGATCGCATGAGTCTTAGGACTAGGATGGCCTTGTACAATGACTCTCAGGAGAACTCAGCTCATTTATTCCAAGCCCGGACTGTAGCCACCTCAAGGCGGTGCAGTGATATGAGTTATGGAGTCCCTGGTATGATGCCTCATGAAATCCCAAGTAATATGCCAAGGAGAGCTAGCGACCCTGTTCATCGGACAAATATGGATCCTCTCTCCTTGCCTCGTGTTCAGCGCTACAACAGCATGAGCAGCATGAACCCTTCCCGGGTGCCTCAGGGTGACAGCTGTGGTGTTAACCTGCAAAGCAACACCTTTTCTGATGACAGCTTGCATCGTCATGCCTTCAACCAGAGGCCACCAAGCATCTCAGAGAATGTTGTCATGGAAAACATGGCCATGGATGAAGCTGTCCAAACAGAAGAGGACATGGTGCTTCCAGATGATGTAGTGCAATACCTCAGGTCCCAGCATGCTAGCTCAACTCAGGACATTGGTATGGCCTACAACGGTGGTCAACCACAGGTTTTCAAAAGCAATCTGACCTCCCAGCAACACCAGCAGTTCTGTGGGCAACGACGCATGGCCTTGGTTGATGCTAACATGAATCACATAGGGCAAATAATGCCCCCCTGCCCAGGTTCCCAGCAGCCTTTCCCAGCCTCTGACAGTGTGAATAAGAATCACATGCCTGTACAATGGAATGAAGTCAGCTCAGGTACAGTGGACAATATAGTGGACAACATAGCAAGATTTCCAAAGCAGCAGCTTCTCAGAGGCAACTTGGCATTGATCCAGCAAAAGCAGAACACTGGCCCTTATCAAAGCTTTGGGTCAAATCAACAGTCTGCACCAATCAACCAGAATTTGGCTGTTCAACAGCAGGGTTACTCACAGAGGAACACTCAGAGGACAAACCCCATTCAGCACTATAGACAGTCATATGTCAACCCCTGTCAGAACCTCAATGAGCAAACGAAGGCACACCCAGGTTATAAACAGGAAATCAACCATAATCTCTCATCAGGAAGCACGTACCAGGGTCCAGTACGCAATAGCATGGCTCTGCAAAATCAAGAAATGCAGAATTACAAGTCTGGCTACTTGCACCTGGAAAACCAGCAGAATTATATGCCATTGCCCCAAACAGCCCTTCAAAATGTTGGCAGAGTTTTTCAGCCTAGGCCTCCACCTGAACCAAAACCATCAAACAGGCATCATGCATGTTCAGGTGTGCCCTATCAAGCTGGTTACTCTCTGTCCAGTACAAGCTCTGATTTTAACACTTCTGAGGCCAGCCCAAAGAGACCTGCTGGAACTACTCCTATCACCAGTGGAGATGACACTGTGTGCTATTCAGGTGAGATCAAAATGTTAGACAGCAACGCAGACTATAACTCCCCAGTGTCGCCTTCTGCCAGTCAAGCTGATTATACTACAGTGGCTACGATGACATCCCCTGGAATCAACCAGGTTACCAGCACAGTGGACTCTACTCAAACTGCTGAACATACTCAAATAGACTTTGATACCATGTTGGATGACGGAGATCACTCCAGCCTCATGTCTGGCACACTGAGCCCTGGACTCTTGCAGAGTCTTTCACAGAATTCCTCACGACTCACTACTCCGCGTAACTCTGTCACACTGGCCTCAGTGCCAGCAGGTATCAGCAACATGGCTATTGGTGATATGAGCTCTATGTTAACTGCCCTTGCAGAAGAAAGTAAATTCCTAAACCTGATGGCTTGAGGATTAATGCATTACAGCTGTTGAACACTGAGAAAGACATTTAGCAGGCTGTGTTGGTGATCGTTCTACCTTTTGTACACATTGTATGAATGACACTATAGATATATGTGACACAACAGACACTTATGTCCAATGTGGATCAAAATATGTACATATATTTTTAATGAGATAAAAGCACTGATATATTACAGTGAAATTTACAGAAGTTTAGGTCAGCATTACCAAATGTCTGCATTATAATTGGAATGGACTCAGATATGCAATCAGACTCAAAGAACTGCAAAGATCTCAAGATGGCATATATCCATGTCAGAAAGCCATATGTTTCACTTATAATGAACCATTTAAAAGCTGTCCAGGGTAAAGGTCTCAGGCCAGCTTTGGATAAATCAAAATTTCCCTTTCTCAGCAGTGCACTTAGTAGGAGTTCACTAAGTGCCTTTAAAAAAAAAAAATACACATGCAAAAAGTATTAAAGTCCTGTTCAATTGTATGTAATCTTGTATTTAGTTACAATGTTAGATACTTGTGTTACATTTTTTTTTTTTTTAAAGTTACTGTATGTTATGTGCATTAAATTGTGTTAATTACTCACTAGCAGCAATTTTTTTTTTATTTGAATTACAGTATTGGACAGGGGTATCCAAACTTTTCCTGTTAGACAAAAAAATGCAGTCACAGGCCACACTCTCTCTGTAATCTAAATAAATAAATAAATAATTAATAGGCCTACTTGATTACCACCACTAACACTGCCTTTTTATATATATAGTGACTAACTCAGTAGGTGGAATTTAAGCATTTTCTGCTGAATACTTGGCAGCGTTGTGTAAATAAATAGTTTTCAGATTTCACATACCAGTTAATGGTTCTAACAGGAACAGTGATGTTGGACTGAAGAATTGCTCTCAAGTCAGGTGTAAGTCTTGTTATGGAGACATTGCAATGGTGACAGTTATTTTGGATCTCACTCGACCCTTGTTCAGGGTCATTAGAGAAAATGATTGCTCACACACACACACATTATATATATATATATATATATATTTGTGGAGACAAAAAAAATCAACAACTGTGCAGTGTCTGTGGCATCAGTGCTCTCATCACATGGTACTGAATAAAAGTCAAATACACATGCTTTGCCTGTTACTTGCTGTTTTAGGTTTGTTGACAAATATTCAGTTAGCTGTTCTTACTGTTTCTTACAAAACAAATTATGACTTTTGTGACACACTCCTTTATAAAGTCATCCTTTACATAGGGTTTTCTGCGGTGGGCTATAATCCCTTGTAGCATTTTCTTGGTTAGCACAAAAAAAAATATATATATATATATATTGTTGAGCTGACAGGCTGCCAGTTGTTTCACCTTCTGTTACCATTTAGCACTAGTACATGATTAGAGAAAGTTTCATTTAATATCTCATAAAACAAAATAGTTTCGGTTCTAAAATCTGGCTGAGCAACATTTGAAGCTGTGGTTAAAAAAATCCTCTGTATACTGTATGCACACCTATGACCATATCACAATAATTAAATTCTGTATTAATGCGCCAGGTTTTAAACCAATAAAGCGGAAACACTTAACTCGTTTTCTGTCCATGGAATACCCTAATCTTTGGCAGTGATGTGGCTTAGCATCCAAAGCTTACTGTTAACAGACTACATTGCGTGGAGAAAGAATTATTGATTATCAATATTATGATGTCAGTATTGATGTTTCCATCAAAACAATGGATAAAGAATATTTTATGTGATAGGGAAGAATGACTTGTATAGTGTTTTAGACGGCATTGTATAAATAAGAGGTACTATATATCATATCTTTGTATATTCATGCCATTACCAATGCTTAAAAACTCTCTGAAAACACAGGGTACATCAAAAAAATTTAAAATGCATGCAGAGTAGTTTCTATAGTAGGCATCCATAGTATTCAACATTAACAGTGGCAGGACTGACCTACAGAGTGATGCAAGAACCACATGAAAATTCTCCACTTGGAGGGCGAGAAGGAAGGAGAGCTGCTGGGGACTGGGGAGGTGGCAGCGGGTGACAAATGGTTTCATTTTGACAGCATGTTTTTTTGAGGATTCATTTGATCCAGCGCCTGTTGATTACTTATGACACTGGAATTCTATATTCTCTTAGAGAAAAGATAAAGAAAAAATAGCCTGGGGGTAAGAAACATTAGATGTAGCAAGAGCTGACTGAGAGACACAGTAATGATGAAGAGTTACACAAATATTACAGGTGGTAGATGATTTTACAAGGAAGCGTGTATACAAAGCTGGCTGAGTCAATAAGTGTCCTGAAATTCTGGCCAAAAAATGTGAAATTACAACAAAGGTGTTTACATCTACATTCAACAGACAAGGACGTCTGCATGCAGCTGTCCTCTCTCTGGGTGAAAGAAGACAGCTGGGGAAAGGCAGCTGCTTCCCATGGGGCTAGACACCTAAAAAAAACTGCTCATTCAATCCAGCAGCTCCAGGCATAACTGACCAATTCTATCCAGGATCCTAGCTGAACCCCACACTCTAACCCCACATATAGTACCTAATGTAAAAGTCAATTAATACTTGAGGGCACCATTTTTCCCATGGTAGGAAGAACTAAGGGGTGAAAATACCATTTCTACATTGATAAAACTACTGATGTTAGCAGTGATTTAGTAGTTTTAGTAGTACTACCACTAAAATATGTAATGGAACAGAGGTATCAGAGCCTTAAGTGACAAAACCAAAAATGTACTTGGAAATACTATGTATCAGACAGCATGTACAGTAACAACTCTAATTGTTATTTCAAGGCTCTCCATAATGTATAATCCACTTGACCAGACTTTCATCTGACTTCCTTGTGAGGCCTGGTGAAGAGTGTTTATCAAATGGAAATTGAACATAATGCACTGTTTTTGGATCAGAGGATTTGACCTTGGTCAGGATCTGAGGCACACAGTTACCCCTCTCTACATACTAAAGTCAGTAATGCTTTGGTCAAAGGGAAATCTCAGCATGAAGGGTGACATTGCAGGCTGTTTGAAGAGAAATGTGTAATACTGCAAGATTGAATATGTAAGGTTATAAAATGAATGTAATATCTATATGATAAAAAAAACTGAATAGGGTGCCTACATCAGTAATAAATAAATAAATCAATAAATAAATCTTGTTTTATTCTATGCATAGTAGCCCATGATGCAAAGCTAGATGGAATGTTGGGATTATACAAGAGCAAAGAAATGACCACTACAGCTATACAATTTATTGAAATATTATTTGAAAATAATATTTACTTTTCTGTCAATAGTAAAAGGTTAGTCTATAGAATTACAGCATTGCCCTATGAATTATGATTATAAAATCTTACAATTTTACATAGATTTCCTAATACATTTTGTATGTATACATTCCTTACATTATGAACAAATCATTTTCAAATAAATATACATGTGTAGTGTTACAGTAGCAGGCAGCATTGCTGCCTCATCAGGGTCCCTGGTTCAATCCTGAGCTCGCATTACTGTCTGTATGGAGTTTCACATTCTCCTCATGTCCATGCGGGTTTCCTTCCAACACCCAAAAAAAACCCAAATAGGTAGCTTGGCTAATCTGAATTGTTCTTTGGTTTGAATGCGTGTACGTATGGTACCATGTGATGGACTGGCAACCCATCCATGATGCATTCCCACCTCACACCCAGCATTCCCCAGATATGTTCTGGATTCACCTCGACCCTAAACAGGATAAAGAATTTAGTGAAGATGAATGCATGCATGAATGAATGAATGAATGAATGACACATTTACAAAAGTATATGTATGCCCTGTAGTTAAAAAAAAAAAAAACTTGAAAAAAATGCTTGACTTACACTATATGGCCAAATGTTTCTGGACACCTGAGCATCACGCCCATATGTGGTTTTCCCACAAACTGTTGCCACAAAGTTGGAAGCACACAATTGTATAGAGTGTCTTTGTATGCTGTACCATTACAATTTCCCTTCACTGACACTAAGGGTTCCAGCATGACGATGCTCCTGTGCACAAAGCAAGGTCCATAAGGACATGGTTTGCCAAGGTTGGAGTGGATAAACCTGAGTTGAGCCCTGAACGCAACCCCACTGAACACCTTTGATATGAATTGGAAAACCAACTGCACCCCAGGTCCCTTCATCCGACACCAGTTCCTGACCTCACTAATGTTCTTGTGGCTGAACTGACAAATCCCCAAGTCCACACTCCAAAATCTATTGGAACGACTTCCCAGAAGAGTGGAGGTTTTTATAACAGTAAAGGGGGGACCAAATCTGGAATGGGATGTTCTAAATGCTGTCCAAGTAACATTATTAATCACAAGGGAAGGGCAAAAGTGGCTTTGACGGTCTTAATTCTAGAGAATTTAGATTTCAAGCCTTCTTTACTTACAGTACATAAAACAATAGATACAATAAAAAGTCATTTCAAGCATCAATGAAATAAAAGTACAAATAAATTGAAATAAATCAAGAAATGAATAGAACAATAAAAAGCATTCATCATCACTTACATGTGTGAGATTATTCTGGAGATACCATCTGAAACAGACTTGCTGCAAGATTTTCTCTTATTTTCTGACCATTTGACTACATTCTTATAACTTAGTCCATTGATTTCCTGAAAGTCCAAGTCAACCGCTTTCTTTCTATTTACAGTTGGCTTTGTCAATGAACTGTCGAGCACAATTACCACATTTGAGGACTGGAATCTTGGAAATAGTTTGCCAGGATTTCTTTATGAAGCAGTGTTTGAGCAACGTCTCTAGGGGAAGGGCTTAATATTCTCTTATGTTGAAGCAGCTGGGGCAAGAAAGTTTTGAAAATGTAATAGGAATCATTCTTTAAATATGATCCAGTAGAGGGAATGTGAAGAATGCTCAGATCCAAAGGAAACTAAACACATTCATCCCTATTCACCTATTTGAGGTACCATTTATATATATTTTACACCATTTATATACTGTGAAGTAGGTAAATCATCTCAAGAAATTCAGAGTAAACTAAATTCTTGGTAATATTTATGTTCTTAGGATAATAAAATATACAGTCAGGTCCGGAAGTATTTGGACAATGACAGAGTTTTTGTGATTTTGCCTTTATACACCACCACAATGGATTTGAAATAAAACAATCAAGATGTGATCGAAGTGTAGACTTTCAGCTTTATTTTAAGAGGTTCCACAAAAATATGGCATTTAACCATTTAGGAATTACAGCCATTTTAAGCAAAGTGCCTCCATTTTCAGGGGCTCAAGGGTATTTGGACAATTGACTGACAAGAATTTGATTGACCAGTTGTGGTCCATTCCCTCATTACTTCAAGACAAATGAAGCAGATAAAAGGTCTGGAGTTGATATCAGGTATTGAGTTGGCATTTGGCAGCTGTTCGACTGGAGCTACCAATATGAAGTCCTAGGAGATCTCAATGCAAGTGAAGGAGGCTGAAAAAACAACATAAATCTATGAGAGAGAGCAAAAACCTTAGTTGTGGCCAAATCAACAGTTGGGTACATTCATAAAAAGAAAGAAAGCACTGGTGAGCTCAACAACGAAAGGCCTGGAAGACCACAGAAGACAACTAAAGTGGATGATCGCAGAATCCTTTCCCTGGTGAAGAAAGACCCACAAACAAGCAGCAACTGAAGGTGGCTGCAGTGAAGGCCTGGCAAAGCATCTCCAGAAAGGAAACTCCGAATTTGAGTTTTGAGAACGTGGGCTCCAGACTTCAGGCAGTCATTGACTGCAAAGGATTTTCATCCAAGTATTAAAATAATGGTTATATTTACAATTATGTCACTTTATTCAAATACCTTTGAGCCCCTGAAAATGGAGGTACTTTGTCACTGGTGAGCTCAACAACATCGAAAGGCCTGGAAGACCACGAAAGACAACTAAAGTGGTGGATCGCAGAATCCTTTCCATGGTGAAGAAAAACTCCTTCACAACATAAACAGAAGTCAAGGATACTCTGGAGAAGGTAGGCGTATCGTTGTCAAAATCTAAAATCAAGAGACGCCTTCATGAATGTAAATACAGAGGGTTTACAACAAGGATCAAACCAGTGGTAACATTCAAGAACAGGAAAGCCAGATTAGACTTTGCCAGAAAACATCTAAATAAGCCTCCCATGTTCTGGAATAAGATTCTTTGGACTGATGAAACCAAGATTAACTTGTACCAGAATGATGGGAAGAGAAAAGTATGGCGAAAGAAAGGAACAG
Source organism: Pangasius djambal (assembly GCA_022985145.1). NCBI lineage: Eukaryota > Metazoa > Chordata > Actinopteri > Siluriformes > Pangasiidae > Pangasius > Pangasius djambal. The sequence goes on along the minus strand of CM040979.1, from coordinate 12,455,991 downwards.
CTCATGATCCAAAGTATACCACATCATATCAAACATGGTGGAGGCAGTGTTACGGCATGGGCATGTATGGCTGCCAATGGAACGGGCTCACTGGTGTTTATTGATGATGTGACTGTTGACAGAAGTAGCAAGATGAATTCTGAGGTGTAC
>CM040979.1:12399483-12455741 GCA_022985145.1 Pangasius djambal | reverse complement strand
ACTCAAGACTTTTTGAAGGCAAAGAAATGGAATATTCTTCAATGGCCAAGTCAGTCGCCTGATCTCAACCCAATAGAGCATGCTTTTCACTTACTGAAGACAAGACTGAAGGCAGAAAGACCCACAAACAAGCAGCAACTGAAGGTGGCTGCAGTGAAGCCTGGCAAAGCATCTCCAGGGAGGAAACTCAGAATTTGAGCTTTGAGAACATGGGCTCCAGACTTCAGGCAGTCATTGACTGCAAAGGATTTTCATCCAAGTATTAAAATTATAGTTATATTTACAATCATGTCACTTTGTCCAAATACCTTTGAGCCCCTGAAAATGGAGGTACTTTGTTGAAAATGGCTGTAATTCCTAAATGGTAAATGCCATATTTTTGTGGAACCTCCTAAAATAAAGCTGAAAGTCTACACTTCAATCACATCTTGATTGTTTTATTTCAAATTCATTGTGGTGGTATATAAAGGCAAAATCACAAAAACTCATTGTCATTGTCCAAATACTTCTGGACCTAACTGTAGATTGTTTGCACATAACCCTTCATATTCATCTATCTATGAAGTCAGAGCTATTCCCAGGTCACAGCTCTGCTCACCATAACTTTTGTAACTTTCAGACCATGAATATGCAATCATCATATCATCCACAAAGCACATCAAAGCAAAGCCATTCAAAGGGTTATTCATTCATTCATTTAACTTCACTACCCACTTTATATAGGAATACATCACGACAATCCATAGCGGGGCTTTGCACACCCATTTCACTATCCATCTACCTATCTATTTATCTATCTATCCATCTCAAAAAACAAACGTAAAATATAAAAAATGTAAAAACCAGTCAGGTTTCAACTTGTGTTAAACATAGTAATTTCATTTAGAAAATGAATCATGGGATTGGCATCTGGCCAATGAGACCATTCTGGGGTTTCTAATGACTGCATGGGTCACAGGGGTGAGGAAGTAAAAGCAGATCAGAGGAATCATGGGCCCAGCAGGCAGAGCAGGCTCCATAAATCTACCTCACTCAGAGGAAACCATCTTTTATTTTCCCAGTTCAATTAAAACACAGTCTCAATCTGAACATTGTGTGGAAGTCACATACAAGGGTCAGAATCCAGAACTTATGAAACAAGTAAAGAACAAGTTCAAGAGGACACCCTTTTATGCTTAAATCGCGTAACACATTGAGGAGCATAAGTCAATACAGTGCATCTTTTCTCTTCCCTCACTTTGATCATGACGCAGCAAAGCAACAGTCATGCCTTTCTTACACTCAGCTTATAAATAGGAAAGCAAAAAAAAATTGAGTGATTTTATTATTAAATAATCTGGAATAATATGGATATGAATTTAAATCAAGGTGAATTTATTTTATATGGACATTAATAATTGCTATGGATGGAATAATTTTAAAATTAAGGTCATTAATTGAAGACATCATCCAAATTCAGTTTAGATTCTGTTTCAAAAGTGAAACTAGGGAAGTTTTATGTAGTGAACACTGTACACCAGTTAACCTTTTAGTATCAGGTTCACCTCTACTTCAGACCATTTACTGGTTTTATGACCAAATATTATCCCAAACAGAGGGACATTGAAGACCATGAACAAGAAAATTACTAAGGAAAGAGACTCAATATGCATTCGGGGGGCCTATAAATGACATATGGATACCATTCTTGGGTTTACTTGATATATGAATGACAGTAGATGTCATCTTTTTTTTTTTTTTTTTAGATATTTAAGCCTCCTAAAAAAAGATTCTACTTGGAACCCTTTCTGGTAGGGAAACTTTCAGCTGCAGGGTTCTACCCAGTGGGGCAACTGTCAAACCTTTAAGGGCTCTACATTTTCTAAGACTGCACAGTTTGTGAGGATAGCGACAAAGTTTGATGAGTAAACAGCTTTTGTACAGTGACTGCAAAACTGCTGATGCTGAACCACTCCTCTAATTTTATATTCTGATTTTTCATCACTTATGACTAAGATCCTCCAACAGGGACAAGTTTTCTCCTCTTACCTTAAAGGGCCATGTTGGCAGATGGGTGACAAAAAAACAGCTCATTTCAACACAGAAAATATGGCACTCGGATGGAAATGTACATTTTCCAAATTCTGGTGTTTGATGCGATGTGCTTAAAGTGCATAAATCCTGTGCAAAATTGTGAAAAAATTGAAGTAGAAAAAGATTAGAAAAATATGATAAATATAGAAAAAAATCAAATAAACATTATAAAGAAAACTAAATCTCAGTAAATAAATTGCATTCTGTAACAGGATTACACCGAGGTCTGTACACCTCACCAACCAGCCTACAACTGACTAGGCTTGGTCTGTATTAGTTCAATTACATTAAACACTAAATCAATGAAAATCAATTAAATTTACAGTAAAAAATATATAATTACACAGTACAACTATTCTCCAATTTAAACTAATCTATTCTAAACTACTAAACTATTTACATAAAATAAACAGGCATAATTCGCACATGTACTCTGTACTTCTGCAAAGGTTTATGCATATGCCTTCTCCAAGTCCACATGACACATGTCGACTAGATGGAACCCACATTGTTCCTCCTGAATCCTAGGTTCAACTATCGGCCAGAGTCTCCTCACCAGTACTCAGGCATAGAGTTTTCCCAGGAGGCTGAGGAGTATGATTTCCCTATAATTAACACACCTCCATTTTTTTAAATAAGGACCAGTATCTCAGTTTTCCAGTTCAAAAGCACTCAATTTCCTTTTAACATTAAAGATGTTCATCGCAACCCAAAGCTGTCCTATGCCTCTGACCAAAATTTCGTTTACTTCTACAGTCTTGCTAATACAAAAGTTTCTAACCATCATAGTAATCCCCCTGAACACCAGAGATTTCTGGCCTACTGGAGTTAGGGCATGTCCACTGAGCTGAGGAGCTCCTCAAAATGCTCCTCCCTACTGCAGTAGTTGTCAGCATTCCCACACACTTAGCACAGCTTGCTTGGTCTTGTATACTTTTCATGAGGTGCCTAAAAATGGCACAAAGATGGAACAGAGATGTTCTGGTGTACAAGAACAAGTACCAACATCCACAGCCAGCCACAGCTTACTGCAGCTGCTTGTAGGTTCTTATTCCAAAGCAAACTGGAAGGCTCTCCTGGGTTACCAGGCACGACTGTCCATTGCCCTGAGAATCATGGTGATCACTTGATTGCTCCACCCCTCTCTTTACCCAAAGTATCCAAAACAAAAGGCCTCAAGTCAAATGATACAATCACAAAGTGGTTTATTCCCTCAATGAGGTCAAAGCAGATGCAACTTTATATTTTTTAACACTTTAAGCAACATCTTGGTGTAAAACTTTTACTATATACTCAATGTCATGTAAATAACTTTTAGACATGAACCTAAAGGAACCTAATAATTTTAAGGTTTCAAAAATATTAACTGTTATATAATATACATTGACATAATGTCACGTTACAAAATACATTGAACCTCCAGTACTGGAGTATAGAATATACACTATAGTTGCCCAATTAATTTAAGTGGGCAACAGGTGTCAGTATGGAGTCCAGGTTTAAAATGCTTCGAAACACTGTAGCTTTTTAAATACTTGGTAACTTGGTACCTAGATATGCTTCTCAGCCCTATACAGTAGTTGTAGTTTCAGAGTCACAGTCTAAAGAATATTTAATTATGAAATTATTGTCCCCTGTCGAGCTGATAAAACCAATCAAAATCATATCAATTTTGTACAGAGTTCTAATTACCTTGCAAAATCAGGCAGAGAGCTATGGATTACCAGTACTCAGTGATGAATCAGTAATATTTAAACACACAAACACACACACACACACAAGGGGTCTTCTAGTGGAAAGTTCTCTGAGTGGAAGTCATGAGTCTTGAACTTAAAAAAGTCCTATATCCCTCTCTAGTGGTGGAATAAAGGAAAGCCAAATAAATTCCCATTGATTCTTCCCATATCTTTGGAAATTGCATGAAGCTATGCACTCCACATTTTTTAAGATGCTTATCCATAAAATTTTAAAATGAAACTGTAAACAAATTGAATGAGGAAAGATATGAATTCATATAGAATCTTAGTGTATTAAAAAAGAAATGTTTTATTTTATTTTTTTTATTTCTCATAATGCATAACAGTATTATTTCTATAACCAGAAGTAAACACAGTGAGAACTTGACAAGTGTCACATTTATATGTTTTACAAAAATTTTTGTTTGATAGTGCCAGAGAGGGCACACTCTCTGTGAGTACAAAATGCAACATTTGAGACTACCACAATTAACAAAAGATTTTACAAAAATAAATACAAAAAGCATAAGGTAACCCAGAAATAAAAAACACTTTTTTGAAAAAAGGAATAAAGATCAAAAAAAGAAACTAAATTGTTTAGGGCATAAAATAGTACAGGATAATTAAAAAAAAATAAGCTGAAAAGCTGAACTAATTTTGACATCATATTTCAGTTATTGGTCTAGTTACCCAGTGATTAATAAGCAAGCGTTGAATCAGTTATGTATTACTAAGATATTCTGATAAGTAACATGGTATTTTTGCACAGTATTACACAAGCCTTGAGAACACATCAAAAGCAAAAATAAATTCAATAAATTGGCTAGGCTTCACAATAGGCCTCAACTGTCCTGCAATTAGCCAGTTACACACCCTTTAACCTATTTAGTAACAATGTAGGATACAGACCTGTGGTGGATTCTGACAACAATACATAGACTATCAGTCTTTTTAGCTGAAGAGTTTGATGATATGGGTTCATATCTAAAAGGACACACCACTGAACATTTTTTTTACCCGGTGGGCAAGTTGTTTTGGGTTAGTATCTACTTTTTTAAACTTTTGTCATTATAAACATGAATTACAAACTTTGGGTATGAAGGCCTTCACTAAATCAATCAGAAAATCTATGACTCAGGCTTAATGCCAAGTGCAACTGGACCTTTCATGGAAAATCCAACAAAAAATGATACTCTGTCACCCAGAGCTCCACACAGCTGACTTTTAAATAATGGAGTGACTGCAACCTTCACATTTGGATTTGATGTGTCTGCCATAATGCCGTTTTTAGAAACCTTTCCTGAGACTCTGCGGAGCATAGTTTGGACTTTCTCGTTCTCCCATATCTTTCCTTTTTGCAGTTGTCCTGACATCGTCTGCTGTGAGCCCACACATGTATCAATGTCCTTCTGAGTGATTAGACGATAATAACCTGTTTTGTTCCCCAGGTAAAAATGAACAACTGCTCTCTTGCCATTGCATACTGGTTTCATTTCATTTGAAAAAGAATTTCTCATCTGTGACAAATAACTTCCCAACCTGTCACTCTCTTTTTCTCCTGACAAAACAGAGATGGGCTCTGGCCATAGCATCATCACTGCAATAAAATGCAATGCTAAGCTGTCATTGAGAGGGGTGCAACAGAGGAGTGTTTCACAGACAAGTTTAAGAAGCTTCATGTAGGACCAGAGAACCTGAGATTGAGGGCTAATTTTGCTGAGAACAATATTTGCATAGATGAAGTTGACCTTGTCCTTGAAGTGCCTATCATTTTGTGGTGGAGATTTTTTCAAAATGAAATCGTAATGATTGATGACTTGTTCAATCTTTCCTGTTGTACTTCCTGGTGATTCGTTAAAATTTTCTTTGGAAAGAAATTCAAGAAGTCCACTGTAGGAATCAGCTTTGTTTTTTTCCAGCCATTGCCGTGTTTTCTCAATTCTGAGCATGGTGTTCAATGTCCTGTTTTTTATCAGTTCTTTTGTGTCTGTACTGCAAAAGAGGCTAACATACTGTTGAAAGCACCTGAAGATCTTGTCTCGTGTACTGAACTCTCGGGTGTCTTTTTGGGAGTAAAATGGGCTCAAGTTGACAAAATAATTGTCAAGAAAATCAAAGTGTTTCTTCATGTTGTCTCTGAGGTTATACAGAAGATCTGGGAATTCCTGCAGAAAATGGTAATAGGATGCATTCTTTTGCCATTTTGGGTCTTTTTCTGCCACGTCTTGTATTTTTATTTTACCTGAGAGAACCTGACTCAGAATGTCATGATGAAGCTTGTCTAAAGAAAACACTGGGATCCCTTCCAGTATCTTTATCACTATAACAGCAACTTGAAGCTCACCAAGGCGACCAGCAGTGTTATAGGGGCTAAAGTCTTTTTTTGTTTGATATCGAAGTGAAGCTTCCCTTTTAGCAATTTCTTGTGTTTCTTTGAAAGCTTCTGTTGCAGACTCAGCCATTTTGAGATATTCTTTCAATTTCTCAGGTTTTATTTCATGATCTTTGTCATTGCGGATAGCATCTTTAAGCTCATGCTTAATTACTTGTGCAGAGGTATCACAAATGTAGGAGTTATCCCTCTGGAGATCTCTTGCCTTCTTTGCCCAAACTTTTGCCTCTCTAAAGTCTTTTCTCTTTAGATAGTAGTACCTGGAAAGGAGCTGCGATATTACTGCATCTTTTTCAAAGCGTTTAGCAGCATTAAGCAAAACATTCTCCTCGCACCCTGAAGTCTCCTTTTCAATGGCTTGGATAAGTGGGGAAAAATGAAAATCTGCTCGGATACTCTCAGCTGAGTAATGCCTTCTCACCAACATGTTGCGAATGTCCTGCATGAGTTTTGCCTTTCCCTGAATGCAACTATAAAACACATCTGTTGTCAGTAGAAAGTCAGTAATCTGTGCTTGAGATACATCAAAATTAGCTGTGAGTTCTTTTAAACAGTGCTCTGCCATACTTGAGTGGATCACTCTTACAGCCTGAAACTCCACACTAGACTCTGCTGTGCATTGTGTTACAAGTGTGGAAAACTTCCCAAATCCATCTTCAACCTTGCATGAAGTTGAGTCTGGCCTTGTTGACAGGCCAAGAAATTCTTCACATATAGAGACTGACATCTTTGCACTCTTGCAGTAACAACTCAAGAGTACTAGAACCGCAATGAGTTGAGCATCTTTCTTAGTAAAGTTGAAGCCCTTCAGTGTATTTTTCACGACACCCTGTATGTACTCCGGAGAAAAGTCTGTCTTCAGGATCATGAAACCATAGAATGTTTCAGCATTTTTGTAAATCTTTTCAATTTCCTCTAGCTTTTTCTCAAATAATCTTTGTTCCTTCACAGACAGTTTGTTACCGATGAAAACCGTGTCATCTGTTGCTTCAGTCTGCTCCCATGAGTCAGCCCTCATACAATTCAGAAGAATGACCTGGGGAAACTTGGCAGATAAATTTTTCCTCTGACATTCCTTTTCAATGTGCTGCTGGAGATCATTTACATCATCAAGGTCTTCAAAGTCATCTATCAGGAGCAGCACTGAAAGCCGGGTTTGCTGCTCCATTGTCTCATAGGTCAGTAAGTTAACTACCTGTTGTGCCACATCTTCATAATCAGTTTTATTTTCAGTATTGTGTTTCAGTATTGCACAACGGAATTTCTCTTTTAATGTCCACAAAACATGCATGGCCAGAGTAGTACCTCCACAACCAGGAATATGGAATATGTTGAAACGAACACAAGCTTGCCTGAGGGAGCACATATCTGGAATAATAGTATCAATGATGTAGTCAAACTTGTCTCGTTTGATAAATGGCATTGATCCTGGCTGCTCTGAAAAGTAGAAGTTCCACCAGGACACCTTTCCTCCCTTGTAAAATGTTTCTTCCAGTTGCAGTTTGTCTTCATTGCCTCCTTCACATTGGTTTACACATAGAACATTCAGTTTATCCAAGCTGCCCTCCACTTTCTTTGGTAATAAAACCTTACCACCAGCACCAGGCAAAAATCTGCTTGATTTGCGATTTTCTGACCACAGACTGAGGACAGTACCATTAATCTCTGCAAAACTGAGCTCATAAATGCATCTTCCAAATATGTCTTTTCCATATCGAGCTTCAATGAGATCTTTCCAGTAGGTGTATGCCCTTTCGTTTTCACATATGCATAGGATTTGCTCTGTACCTTGCAGCTCCTGCAAAAACATACTGAAGGTCTCAAGGAGAGGATCATGCTTTTCAGTAACATCACTCAACAGAATGAATATGATAAGAAATTTTTTGTGAGGCAACACATCCTTTCGGCAGAGGAATGATACAACATCACGAATGGAAGAACCTTTCTCTGTTAGCCAGTTATCCGCATCAGAGGGTGGTACATCTTTTACTCCTCCATTACAGAAAACCCAGCTTGTGGCTCTGGTCAACTTCAGCTTACTTGCAATCTCCTCAACGGGCTCCGTGATTTTATACTGCATAGGCAAATGAACACTTGTGTTTCTCTCATCAAATAGCTTATTCAAGCCAGTCTCAGTAGATTCTGGATCAAAGTCCAAAACAGCTGTTAGGTTCATGTCCAGAAGGAATGCTAGAGATTCTCTTTGAACTGGATGAGATTTGTTAACAACTAATACATATCGCTCAAAGTGAGATTTGTCCAAAGACCATGAGCCTCCTGTTAGCATCTCACAAAGCTTAGAACCCTGCACACTACTTTTAACACCAGTGAGGTGCTTTTCCTCAGCTTCCTTCCTCAACTTAGACAGATGTGCCATATTATCAACATGCTTGTTGTACTCTTCTAAGGACTTTGGGGAGGAATTTTGAACAAGAAGATTTCTGCTACTGCTGTTGTCTCTGATGTAAAATAATTTAACAATATCCTTCTCATCAGTTGTGATTTTAGATTTTTTTGCTTTTCTTGAGTCTACATTGTAGATGTGAAAGAAGCTATCTTTACAAAGCAAGAAGGATGGTTCGACATCTACTTCTATGACATACTTTCCTGAGAATGTCATATCTGCTTCAAGAACCTCAACAAACCTTGGTGGTTTAATACACTTTTTTGCCACATCGGTGTGCTTATGTTCAAACTGCCCCTTAATCGCTTCTGCTAGTTTCTTAACAAATGCTTCTTTGTCTTCAACAGTAGCACCCAAAATTTGTCCATGACTGAACTCTGGTAAATCACCAACTCCAAAATGAATTGTACCGTTAGTCCGACTGTTCATGCAAGCAGAAGCAAATCTAATAACTTCATCTGTGAACTTTTTCAGCTTTTCCTCTGTTGTCACATTTTGGAAATTAATAAATGCTTTGTACTCGTGACATGGTTCTATGAAGTTTAGAGAACCTGTTTCTATTACATCAAGTATACTGTTTTCCTTGTATCTGTAGGCGGCATGGAATCGATTAAAAGGATAGGGCTTACATGAATTACCAGATTGGCTTCCTGAGCTGCTCATCTGGTGAGCCTTCAGTTCATCTCTCTTGTGAATAATCAGTATTGCTGGTCCCATCTTAATGCCCATATGTTGAAGATTTGATATGTCTAGTAATAGAAGACTTGGTCCATTAACTTTTTCCTTATACAGAATCTCTGCATTTTCATTATCCACATCCAGTAATCTGAGAATCCAGTTTCTCACATGTTCTTTATCCCAGTCTTTAATTTCTGCAGGAAGCTCAGTTGAACGTGATACTTCTCGTCTATTAGTCTGAAAAACAGAAACCAAAAATTGTTTTTCATCACACACATTCACAGCAGTAAAAAATGTATTATAAACTGTTATCTGTCTTAAAGAGTTGTTAGACAACATAGTTAACTTATTAGTTAACTATGTTGACTAATAAGTCATCAAAGGCCAGGCCAGGGACTGCTGGCATGACTCTTCAAAGACAAAAACCCTTTGGGGCAGCAAATACATCAGGCCAGTGGATCCTTTCACAGGAGTATAGACCCAAGTTTCAATGTTGACCTCTGACCTCCTGCAGCTCATGGCTTCACTATTTTTCAGACTACCGCAGTGATCCTCATTGGATCCCACCTCAGGTTCTGCTCAGCGTATGTAATTGTTCAGATGAATTGCGAGGACTGAGGATTATTTGGGAGGACTGATAGTGCATACTTCCATAGTTCCACATCTGAACCTGACTCTTTTTGAAGATGCTAGAAATATTGGATGCAGCCAACTGCAGTGTTACCAGTGTGTCATCTGCCTGCAGCCAAACTTGAGGTCTGATTAACAAATATGTGTTCTTGTGTCAATGAAAAGGAGCATGGACCCTGACATACTAGAAATGAGAAGCCTTTCTCAGCAAAGGTGTACACCTGGGAGTGGTTCCCCACTGGAGAGATAGGCTGTCACCATGGACCAACTTCCTCACCAGATTGGGAGCAGTGGGGTGACACAGGGGATGTATGGACCCTTAAGGCAAGGTCTGAACCTGCAAGAATCGAGGGTGGAGTGGCTGACCCTCTGATTCTTCCTACCTATTCTCAGACACAATCACATCCTGAGTAATGGTCAGGTGCATAAATCATTAGGTCACAACATACCTCCAGGTCAGAACAATGGGGTAGCAGATGTGCTGTTGAGGCAGCACATATGCCCATGAGAGTGCCGCTTCTAGATCTGCAGCAGATCTAGGAAAAATATGGCCAGGTACAGTTGAACCCCTTTGCCAAAATCGTGACTCACAATGTGACTCACCCTAACACAGCCGAACGGCTCTCTAGCCCATGACTAGAGGAACAGACATTTTAGGGAGAACAATTTCGTCTCATGGCCTATTGTATGTGTTTTGACCTTTTTCGCTGAACCTGCCAGGTTGCACAGAATTCAGCAATCAAACCACACAGTTCTACTCATGTAACTCACAGTTTGGATAACCTGGCAACTTCCTCCCCATATGAATTATCACAGATGAACCAAGAACTGTGCCATCACCAACCACAGTATCTGTGTCTGTGAATTGGGCCCAAACTGTGGTAAACAGTTCGATGACTGCAATGTAGCAGTCCAAGAAACAATCCTGAATGCAGTAAGTACCATACTTCCACAGATAGGGGTGTCTTTCATTACTATACTCTTACAATTACTGGAGGGACACAATCTGATACGTGACGTGAGGTTTAAGCCCTCAAAATGAGCTATGAGACATTTTCTCACCCTCTGTCTGGTCTGACACTCATGCTAGATGGACTGTGAAAGAGAGGAACTTTCAGAACTCTCTCAGGTTGGCCCAACCAATTCTACCCAGCAGTATCACATGTGTTTATCTTCGTTTTTTTAAAATGCAAGTTTACTTTCACTTTTAACGGTAAGCGAAACAATTGCTTTCAACTACATTGGATGGCCAGACCTCCATACATTATAAAGCCAACTGAACTGAACATGATGGATAAAACACAATATTGTAAATGCAATATCACTGTTGAATCAGAGCATCTACAATGGAGCAATCTGCAAAGTGTGCGAAGACAAAACTGAAATGCTGATATGACCTTATGAGCTCCTAATGAGGTGTCATCCTATTTCCACAGAACAGTGTAAAGATGCACAAACAGTAAGCAATACTATCTTTTCCTGCTCAAATGTACAGTATATCTTAATTGAAGTTTTTTCAGTTTGTAGTGAGCATGAGAGAAATGCAGCTTGAGCCTCTGAAGCATTTTTTGTGTGCTTTGAATAAAAGCTGATATGCTCTCCCCTTTGTATTGGTGTCCCTCAAATCCTTGGTCTATTTGCCCATTTGGGATGCTCATCTTAAATGAGTATCATTGAAAATTGACTTTCTGCTGGCAATCACCTCAGCAAGAAGGGTAGGAGAATTCCATGCCCTGGTGATAAGCTTGGTCTGTATGCGTTGGTAACCATTTGACTTTGGAGTTACTTTGTGGCCAAACACTGGGTTCCTGCCTAAGGTTATGTCACCCAATTTGTAAATCAGGTGATTAATCTTGTGGCATTCTATAAAGATCAATCTGCAGAAGGTTCCCTTCTGTTTCCAGTACATGTCTTATGGTACTATTTGAACTGCACAACAGTTATTTGCTCATCAGAACACTTACTCATGTGTCATAGTGCAAACACAAAGGGTACTCCCCTGTCTAAGCAGAAATTGACCCACTGGTTGATGGAGGTCATCACCATGGCTTAGGAACAGGCTTGACATCCTGCACCTACTGTGACATGCCATTCCACAAGGACTGTTTATAGGCATACCAGTGAGAGGTGTTCCAGTCCAGCTGATTTGGGCTGCAGCTACCTGGTTGTCACCATGTACCTTCTCCAGGTTCAGCAAGGTCAACATTACACCTGTCCCCCACCCACCAGTGTGTCATTTCTAAACATCTTTCCAGTTGGCCATAGGTGATTTTGTTCTTCATTACCTTGTGGCAAGGGCTTATCCAGTTGTTAAGACGTGTGAAATAGAATGCTTGTAACTGATGTGAGTGTGGTTCTAAGAACACACTTCCCCATAATTTGCATAAAAACTGTTGGTTATAAGCTGAGAGACCCTGGTTCATTTGACCAGGAACATCAGCAGCTTTGTGAAAGTTTAAGAATATTCAAAGTAGTCCATCATCTGCATGATACAAGTAGACTTTATGCAGCTTCTATATTGAAGCATGCTTTAATGTCTTTGCAAATACCTGCCCAGATTTTTACATGAGGGCTGTGGGAGTGTCCTGTATTTGCATAGTACCGGACACCCCCCACAGGATTTTATTGGTTTCTTTTCAGGGATCTCTACACTGAATCTCTGCTCAGTCAGGGTTAAACACTGATTTTGGCTGTCTATGATTCATAATTATGTAGTGTCTTATTTACAGTGTCTTTGTTTTCTTGACTCAATACTATGCCAGTGTAGACAATACAAAGAAACACTGTACTCTCACTGGCTAAATGCCTTCTGAAATATGCATGTACCTCTTCCACAGCCCTCCTTTCAGCCATCCCGGAAACGTAGTGAACTTCCTCAAAGCTAAGTAGAAATGAAATCAAGCGTACAATTACATAACATAGCATACAGTTTAATATTACGCAAAAAGAAAAGTTGAGACCTACTTACCCCTTTAAGAGAAAGATCTAATTGTCCTCATCATGATCTTGTTTCCAAGTAGATGTTTGAATATTTACAACTTCCTCATATTTACTAAGGGCAGGAACAAACACAGTCGTTTTGCAGTGTTGTGAAGCACAATATACGGCACAAAAAAACATCTAGACCCAGATGATTCCTTATGAGAAAGTTGATACATTATAGATTTCTGTAACCTTTATGAAACACTTCAAAATGTAAACTAGTAGCCTAAAAGAATAAAACAGCAACAACAAGAGAATTCAGAAAATTTAGACTTGAGTATTCCTTTAGCATTTTATATTTTTTAAATCCAAATTCTGTTGAGGAACAGAAAAAAAAAAGAAATAAAACGTTCATCGAAGGAGAATAACGCTAGTAACCGGCACAGACTTTTGAAATATCTTGTCTAGTTTGGGTTATGACAAAAGGTTCAGTTTCATTAATCAGACTTATAAAGCAAATGAAAGCATTTCAGAGAATAGTAGGGGGAAAAACTTTAGTTTACACTTACCGATGTGAAGAGCCTGATTTAAAAAATAAATAAAAAAATCTATTTAAAAAAAATCTATCGTTACTCCACTAACGATAACGCGGAAGCAGCTTCAAGCGGACCAAATGCATTGCTGGTGCTTGATATTCGTGTTAATGCTTATGGTGTGATATGGTCAGGGTATTTAGCTGCGTAATGACAGACGCGTCGTTTGTACAGGAAGCAGTGAATTCTGTTTCGATTTCTAAGGTTCAGATGAGAGAACTAAAGAAACGAAAGCTGAAACTGATGTGAAGTCCGCAACCTTGACGAAAATACTGAGTACGAGTCGATTCTTTGACCCGGCTGTTTTACATGGACGTTGAGAGCTCATTGCATAATGTGCATTTTTTTAAATATAGATTATCAGGATAAATGGAAATGAATCTTAGGAAGCACAGACACAGGAAGCAGAATAACACTAATGCAGGGATGACTAATTTATTTGTCAAGTCACTTTTGCAGTGCCTTGCTGATTTTGTAGTTAGGTTATTTAAAATGATTTATAAAACCATACAAAGTAATGTTCATGTTCATGATTTGTTAATTAGTAAGCAGAGTGAGATTTCTGTAAACAAACATTCCAGCCATAGTTAGGCAAAGAAGCAGAATCACTGGTATCGTACATCATTATTGTCAGATTTAGAAGAAAAGGCAATGAGCCGTTTGGAAGCCAGAAGAGTCGGCTCTTATTGGAGAGCTGAGCCAAATGATCTGACTCACTGAAAAGAGCCGGAAGAAAAGAGCTCATCACTACTGGGAATGCTGTCCAAACCACAAAGGAGGAGCTGCTTATTTGCTTAAAAATGTTTTAAAAAGTAATTCAAATAATGCTATAATGATTATGTACACCGATCAGCCATAACATTATGACCACTGACAGGTGAAGTGAATAATATTGATTATCTCATTACAATAGCACCTTGCATATTAGGCAGCAAGTGAGCAGTCGGTTCTCGAAATTGATGTGTTGGAAACAGGAAAAATGGGCAAGCGTAAGGATTAGAGAGACTTTGACAATGGCCAAATTGTGATGGCTAGACGACTGGGTCAGAGTATCTTTAAAATGGCAGGCCTTGTGGGGTGTTCCCGGTATGCAGTGGTTAGTACCTACCAAAAGCGGTCCAAGGAAGGACAACTGGTGAACTAGCGACAGGGTCATGGGCGCCCAAGGATCACTGATGCGCGTGGGGAGTGAAGGCTAGTCTGTCTGGTCTGATCCCACAGAAGAGCTACTGTAGCACAAATTGCTGAAAAGTTAAAGCTGGCTATGATAGAAAGGTGTCAGATCACACAGTGCATCACAGCTTGCTGCGTATGGGGCTGTGTAGTCACAGACCTGTCAGAGTGCCAGTGCTGACCTCTGTCCACTGCCAAAAGCGCCTGCAATGGACAGGTGAGCATCAGAACTGGACCACGGAGCAATGGAAGAAGGTGGCCTGGTCTGATAAATCACATTTTCTTTTACATCCTGTGGAAGGCTGGGTGCGTGTGCATCATTTACCTGGGGAAGAGATGGCACCAGCATGCACTATGGGAAGAACGCAAGCTGGCGGAGGCAGTGTGATGCTCTGGGCAATGTTCTGCTGGGAAACTTTGGGTCCTGGCATTCATGTGGATGCTATTTTGACACATACCACCTACTTAAACATTGTTGCAGACCAGGTACACCTCTTCATGGCAACGGTATTCCCTAATGGAAGTGACCTCTTTCGGCAGGATAATGCGAACTGCCACACTGTAAAAATGTTCAGGAACGGTTTGAGGAACATGACAAAGAGTGTTGACTTGGCCTCCAAATTCCCCGGATTTCAATCCAATCGAACATCTGTGGGGTGTGCTGGCCATCAAGTCTGATCCATGGAGGCCCCATCTCGAAACTTACAGGACTTAAAGGATCTGCTGTTAACGTCTTTGTGCCAGATACCACAGCACACCTTCAGGGATCTAGTGGAGTCCATGCCTCGACGGGTCAGGGCTGGAAGCAAAAGGGGGACCAACATAATATTAGGCAGCTGGTCATAATGTTATGGCTGATCGGTGTAAATCACTGATAGACATGTAGATCTATCAGATTCTTCAAACAATTCTTTAAATATAGTGTGTGCAGATTGGGAAAGTAAGGCTAGTTTAAAAATATATAAATACCTAGACATATTTCTCCCATCTCACATTTTTTATAAAAAAGACAGTTATAAAAAAATTCTTTCATTATTATATCTGGCCACTTAACTTGGTATTATGCCAGGCCATGTAACAGGAAGACAGAAAGATTCAGCAAAAAAATCAGCTACTTGAGTATTTAAGTGACAGTGTCAGGAAGGAATAAAGTGACTGGGTAGAGGATGACATAAAAGCAATAGCTTATACTATTCCAAGGACACCCCTCTTAGGGGTCTATTTGACTTGTGCATGTTCTCAAAAGCACACTCAGACAGACAGACACACACATACACACACATACACACCAGGAAAACTCAACTTAAAATGTTTTAGACTAACACGCAACCCCCATCTCCAGGTGATGCTGTTTGATACATTAATCTCATTGCTACAGAGGAACTAAAAGGAAATATGCATGGATTGGACTCACACAGGCAGAGTTACATCCTGACAACAGCACTGGAACATACAGCTCCATGTAACCTGGCATAAACCTTCTCTGGATTCAGGGATGCCACTAGCCAGCATGCACACCCAGCTTCTAAACATGGATGACAAAAATATAATGAGTGATGTTGGCACATTTAAATAATAGTTTTCTCTGCCAAAAAATGGCTTACCTGCATTGTCTTTGTAATGTCATTTATGAACAATGCCACCGGCAGCTCATTAGCAGTATTTTTCATGTGGTATACTGTATCTACTTGCTTGATAATGAGGACAAGCTGGTCTGTATTGTGCTATAATGTGAATGTGAAATAGAACTATGGCAATGATTAGTATCCAAACAATATTGTAGCTCTTCTAGATCTAAAAAGAAGACACCATTGTGCATGCTTAAGATTGGTATAACAGTTGTATATTATTCTATCTCTAATATGTCCTAAATTAAGTAAAATATAAAATTTAGGCTAATCGTAAAATAGTTTGGTGTCATAATATGCATAATTATAATTTCTAAACCAAAAATACAGAGCAAAATATTTTATTTTAAAATAAATATAGTTACATTGGTGAACATAGCAAAGCATGGTGTAAATATACAAGCTACAGTATGACCTAAGCCTTTGAACAGTAACCACTGCTTTCAGAATTGTTTTATAAATAAATGTACTAATGACCTCTAAAATACAATCTTAATAAAACATACATAAAAATGAATTGCTAACACTAATAATTACTGTAAGTTAAAAGAGCTACAGAATTGTTTCTTTTGAAGATTTTCCTCACAGGCAACAATGAACAGAGGAACAGAGGAAAACATAACACAAACAAACCAAACAGTAAAAATCAGCAGTATGTTACAGTACTCCTCCTCAGTCACATATACGGCTTTTCAGAAGACAATAAGCAATGAACAGCACAGCTGACCTGAGCACTGTAAAAAGAAAAGCATTTCTCTGCTTTGAACTGTGAATTGTGTCGACTGCACATGGGGCATTGTTTAATGCGTCATTTTCAGCACACCAGTCCTGGAATGCAAAGATTAAGACAATTCAAATGTCAACAATTTCCTCTTAATGTTGCAAAGGTTATGCAGTAACACTGAGATTGGTTCAAAATTGTTATATATAAAATCTCTTCTTCACTTTTAAATATCTGTTCTCTAAACACATTATGGCACATTATGGCACAACCCATGTGTTCATGAGTTACAAACATGGTAAAGAGTGTAATTAGGCCAAATTTCTGAGGATTACATCTCATGGTATTTTTAAACTTCAGTTTCAGAACTGGACATGTTCCTGTATTTGGTTATCCACAATATGTAAAATACATTTATTGAGTTACTTTTCAAACATCTCAACTATTTGAGTGTTTTGAAAAAATAAATTCATAAATGAAACCTGAAATGTTCCAGTAGATGCGATCTTCGGTCACTTCAGTACAACATGGTACCCCTCATTACTTTCATCCATCATCACTGAGAAACAGATACAGTCATCATTAACTACTAACCAGGAGACAACAGTCAATTCTATTTATTTATCATGGTAATTATAAGTACAAACCTATAACTGTGTTTTTATCAGGTATTGTTTAATATGTACTTTTATGTAAACTCTAACTTCACTGTTGTATTACTGCAGTAGTTATGTGTGGTAATTTATACCACAAAAAGGCTGAATTCAAGATCAGGGCTGTGAATTACCTTTTAGAGCACTTATCATGAATCTTGTTTCCTCTGTGAAATTCTTCACCATCTGCAAAAGCGGAATATGAGTAAATCTTATTATGGGATAAGAACAAAACACAGTAAATTTAAGAGGCCCCAATTCATTTCCAGTATATGAGCTAGTGATTACTGCTAACTAGTAAACCTGATGTAAACCATTCAAAAGGCTGTATGTCATTTGAATAACTTAGATTAGTGATGACCTCCATGAAATTAGTGCTGATAAAGAGTAATAAAAAAAAAAGGAGATAAAAAAAAATTGCAGAACTGGATTTAGGTACATTTATAATCAGGTGGTTTTAACTGCTCACTCAATCAGCTACGGTTAATGTCTTATGTTTTTTGTCGGCCCTGTTAAATTCTTGATTGGTCAGAAGGTGTTAATTAATTTTCTATAACAGCACAGCTCTTATAGTAGTGCTATCTGTAATTCAAATCACAGATTTTTATTATTGTGCTCATTCTAATACATTGTTCTTTCTAAAATAACAACCTTCTCACAAGGACTTGAGCAGGGATGTAATTTAGGCTAGTAATAAACAGTAAATAGTTAAACAGTAATAAACAAAAACATGTTTTTATTTAACAAAAAAATGTTAGTAGACTTTTATATAACATTTTTTAGGAGTCTTCAGTGTCAGCGTTTTATTACAGTCAGTACGTTTTTCTACATGGGAGAATCTTCTAAATCAGTAAAATGTAAATGACAGGGGACTTTGCATCTTCTGGCTTCTTGGTAACATGAGCTGCAGTGTTATTTTGTCTTATTAACATCAAGAGAAAGAAAAAGAGGGACTGGTGAGGGAACAATGGTTTATAGCTACTGTAAGGTGAATGATAAATTAAAATGTTTAATCGTTGGTAAACTGCTGTGGCATAAGAGGAATTAGACACTTCAGCAAGTGCTGTAGTGAAAAATAACCCACATTGAGCTGGTAACGCCTCACATCACCCTGTCATTGATTATTTTACTTTATACCACAGCACAGTTGAATGCTGGAATCTGATTGGTCAGAAGGTGTGCTTTATTTTCATATAACAGCACAGGCATTTCTGACTGTAACATGAATGATAGGTTAATATGGGAATAATGCGGTCGTTCTAATACATTATTGTTTCTATAGTAACAGATACTACAGATACATACACAGGGACTTGTAAACGGATTTATAAATGTGTTATTTAACAAAATAATTTTTATTAATCGTTGATGTAGGGAGGTTTTTTGTTAGGAGACATTTGTTTAACATTTATGGAAGAAGTCTCAGTTGTAAGCACTCTCAGTATCGGTTAGAAACAATAGTTTCTGAGTGAGTGAGTGAGTGAGTGAGTGAGTGAGAGAGACTGGGGGATAGCAGTATTCGACTTGCTAAGTTTCGTATAACAGCAGGGTCTGTTGTATGCTATTCCTTACATATTATTTTTTTGGCCTATCGTGTTTTATTCCTTACTTGTCACATCATTCTTTGTTATCAGGTTATCAGCTTAATGTCCTGACTGGTCTAGTTCACTGGGACATGAACTCTGCCACCTCACCTCATCTGAAACCAGGACGTATATCCCCATTGGTCCTTGTCTGTAAACATGGCAGATTTGCTGCACTGGAACACTGTATAGACCTGCTATCTTCTCTGTGAGCTCAAAAAGAGTCAAGTGCTCCAAGGACAAGGCATGGTACACTTTGGAAAAATAAGAAAAGCATAGAATATAGCAGACAGAAATCATAATCATGTGGTAGCTAATCAAGTCCAGTTATTTAAAATATATAAACCTATATATATATATATATATATATATATATATATATATATATATATATATATATATATATAAACCCATATTTAATGATTTTATTTTTACCATCATCACTGCGTGGCTTGCTGTTTGGCTGATTTTTGTTCTTCTGCAGGGAAACATACACTGTGAGGCGTGGCTGAATACACCTGTCAGATCAAGCAGCATATTAAACAACCACAAAACAGAGTAAAGTTACATGTTTTCTATATAACTTATTACATGGAACGGGCCCTTTAACAGACTCACCTCCCTTTAATGGCATTAAACAGGCGGATCCCATCAGCAGGACCGCAGATCTGAACAAAGTCATTTCTGCTCATCTTAACCAAATCAGCACCTACAGTAGACATCCAGTATAACAATATAGTCTCCAGAGTGGGCTTTGAGGACACAGACAACTTAAAAAAAAAAATACTGAATCCTACCTGAGAAGTTGGAGAAAAGTCTACAGAACGATGAGAACCTGTTCCGGTGGAGCCACTCCTGTGCTTCCTGAGGGGAGAGTGATGGCACAAGCTGCTGCATTGCAAAAAGAAGAAGAGTCCCTGTAATTAGGGTAGCACCCACTGTCTCCAAACACATGCCTAAAAAGATAAAACAGCAGTACATTAACATTATGACCAGTTTGTCATACTTACAGCAGAGCAGCTGGGCAGGAGTAGCTCCCTCCGCTGGTTCGGAGAGCAGTCTCTATCATCTCTACCAATGTGAAAAGGCTAGCTTAGTTGCTTATCAAAATCCAGTTTAAAAATTCAATATACAGTAAGTGAACAGATTTTCAATCACAAAGGCTAATTTGTGCTACTTTAAATTCCCCATAATATCCAAATGCAAACAGAGTTTAAATATTCAAATGCAAACAGACAAACTTTAAAAGACTTACCCATCTGTGAAGTCGTGAGCAGTTGAGATGTGGCACATGGGAGACAGACTGCTGCTAACACTGTTGATGGATGCACCATCGGGCCAGGGAGAACACTGCAGAAGAGGAAGGAATATCTGCCTCCTTCACTGATGTGTGCAACCCGTGAACATACTCTATTCATTGTTCACCTATCAGTGTCTCTACTCTTGTGTGACAGATAACTCTGGTTACTCTGTCACTAAGGCTATTTTAGACAAACTGACAGAGAGAAAGACAGAGAGAAAGAAAGAAAGAGAGAGTTTTGCAGAAATTGAACTATTAAAGACAATTCCACTTTAATGGCATTTCACAATTAACGATTAATATAATACCTTATTATTAGTCTCAGGCGTAGTGCAAAAAAGGAAAAAAAGAAGAAGTTTGTTACAGTGGTGCTGATGTCCATATTGCTATTGTTATTTGTGCATCTTTGGTCAACATTCTATAATCAAATATTGTCAGTATACCCATGTCATTTTCTTCAGTGTAACAAATCATAGCCTGCTATATGCCTGCTATATGTCTTACCTCAGTAAGTATAGTAGTTTCAAAGGATGGTTGATATTTTTCTCTGTCTTGAAGACTCTTTTTCTCAATTTTCTCTCTGTCTGTCTTCAGCCTGCGATTTGCTCCTTTTGGCTGGATGACAGTGAAAGGGTTGAGTTAATAACACATAACAAAAGTGAATAAGCCCTCACACTTTGCTTAAGGCATTGGATGAAACCCTGTTCATTTGGTAATATGAAGCTGAAGTAACTTTACCCAAACAGCTTCTCTTTAGGAGTACACATTGCAAGAATCTTTCCTTTACCTTGAAGACTTTGATTTGGCAGCTGGAAGAGTGCACATGCTCCAGGTATTCTCCATGCTCATTCTCTATGAAAGTATCTACCTGAATCCGGAAGGGAACTCCCTTCTCTCCGCCATGTTTCCTGGGTGTAAACTCAGTGCTAATACAGTTTACCTAGAATCAAAATAGGAACAATATTAATGAATCCAGCCTTAAAGGCAGTGGTATAAATATTAGCAAAATATAAGTAATATTTAAGTCTTTATTAAAGAAACCTACTTGAATAAATATCGAAGCATTTTGGACAGGATCCCAGAGGAACTCAATAGAGTTGAGCTGCAGTGGATTAGCTTGAGGCTCTATTATCCCCACAGAGAGGGTAGTATCTGAATAAAAGCAACATATCAACTTTTTTATAAAACACACATCATCAGATTTGGCATTTTTTTTTATACTTGAGTAAAGGTGGACGGGATTTTGATATCATTAATTTACTGTTTCTAAAGCAGCCCTTCAGAGTCCTGTCAGAGATATAAAACTATTTTTTATTGTACTGTCCAAGGAAAATATTCCCACCTCTACAACTTTTAAGATGTTTTAATCAGTACTGCAGCCTGGGAAGACATTGTTTCTGAAACAGCAGAAGCCTACAGGAGACTGATAGATACCCACCAAGATCCAGAATTCTGTCTCCTGGCCGGTTCCATCTCCATCCCTCCAGCTGCTGGTACTCGCTGTATTGCAGGCGCCGATCATGAAACACCACACGGACAGTGCTCTGTAAAGAGACAAAACTAGCTTTAGGTCAGGGTATGCCATAAACCTTGTAGAAATTTCTCCAAATACATCACCGCTGAATATCTTTATGATAAGCTACAGAAGGTAAAACTTTATTGTCTAGATAAAAACACAAATCATAAAATGAACAAGCCGTAAAACAAAATATTTACACTCAAAAGCATGCTTGATTGGTTTTACGCTTTGGAAGAGGCAAAGGACTATTCATTTTCTACAATGCCACCTGTTGAATTCCTGTGTTGGTAGACTGGAAAACTAAACATGGATACAAAGATAGGTCTATAATGGACGTGCCATTGGGGCTCATTACATTATGAAAGATAAATAGACTTTTTTACAATCTCCAACTACTTTAAAGAACTATAAATAGGTTGGAGCTGACAGCTGCATTTTACTATTCGGAACTGTTAAATATCTAGGAAGATGGGTTTTTCAAAGGGAGCTTCTTATATTTGTTATTATGTTATCCAAAATAGGATCTCGTTAGGAATGCTTTCTGACGGGGAAACACCCTTTTGTAGCATTCCTCCAAAAGGTTATATGGTTTATATATAATACCAATCTGAAAAATCATCTTATGTGAAAAAGAATTTGTAGTAAGAATGTTAATCGCATGACATGAACTGGGTTCTAGACGAAAGCAGAAGTTCTTCAATCTCCTAATTGCAAAGGAGGTTGAGCAGTCACCTGACCAGGAGATACAAACAGATAAAGAAATCAGGTCACTTCAGGGCACAAGTGAAAACCGCATAATAGGCTGCTTTTAACTTACCTTTACCCATTTGCTGCTTACATGTGTACACTCCAACAGTTTTAGGTTAAGCATACGGATTTCGTAGGACTGACCTACATTAAAATAAAACTGAGTCAGTTTTACCATTAAACTCTGAATAATATAGGTCAAGATAATCTGAACAGACATGTATGTACCCTCACTCTCTTTGGTACATTTTCACACATACTGAGTAACTAAATTATCTTTTTTTTCTGATTATGTGAAACATTATTAAATAGTTGCACTGTCTTTGTTGCATGAAAAATGGTATGTATAAAATATAATCTATAGACTGCCCAGTTAGACATAACACACAATACACCCAAAAAAAAAATTTAAGCAGGTACATTATAAACTGTTACAGATAGTCCTCATAATATATTAACTGTTTAGGTAACTAATTAAGCTTTGTCTAAATATTATTTGCATACATACCAGAGCTATGATCCTACCAGTTATTCACATAACCCTTTGGCATTCTTAAGAACTACTAGTATATATTATTTCTGTGTATGTGGCAATCTACCACTCTAACATAGCACACACCAAATGTTTTATTTCTCTTATACCACAGCAAGTTTCCAATGATTA
This sequence comes from Pangasius djambal, assembly GCA_022985145.1. Taxonomy (NCBI): domain Eukaryota; kingdom Metazoa; phylum Chordata; class Actinopteri; order Siluriformes; family Pangasiidae; genus Pangasius; species Pangasius djambal. The sequence goes on along the minus strand of CM040979.1, from coordinate 12,432,325 downwards.
CAGATTTAATTAATTAAAGAATGACATGTTATATGATTGATCAGTTTATAGTGACATTTGATGTCATTCAACATCTGAGAAACAAATTCATTCCTTTTATCACTTATAACAGCTATAACCGGTTGTTTCCTCACCAGCCTATTTTCCTCTCTTATAGTGTTTCTGATAGATAGATAGATAGATAGATAGATAGATAGATAGATAGATAGATAGATAGATAACAAACTGAAGTTTCTCATGTTACCAAGAAACTGGAAAGTGCTCGGTCGTAAATACTTTCCCATGTCAGAAAACCCTACTGCTGCAAAGCACTGGAGAGTCATTCCATAAATCCATAGATTATTTATTTCCATAAATAATTCCACACTAATTTTCTCCTTATAGAAGGCTTCGCCAAATCAATGAGTATCAATATTTTTTGTCAGTGAATGAGCTGTTATTATAGAAACTATCAGAATGAGTGCATTAATATAAACCTGTCATTTGCATTGAAGCTGGAACTACTTTATAGAAAATTCATCTTCTGTCCAATCAGAATCGAGAATTCAACAGCGCAGTATTAGAGGTAAAGCTTTCCTGCCACATACTTTAAATACTGATATGTTGGATTTATTCAAGTAGAGCATTGGTGTGAACTAAGCACATCCACTTTTAATACTCATAATAAAGTAATTAAATGCTGTATTTCAGAGGGTTTGTTTTTTCATCTGAAAGCTCATTTGTCTGAGGAAAAGTGCCTACCCTGGTTGAGGTAGGTGAGAGTTTCCTCTTGCAATTTGACAGCTGGAGAAGTGGCTGCACACAAGATATACTGAAAAGGGGGCAGTTTGGCCTCAGGTCCAGCTGACCGTCGCTCCGGCTTGGCCTTCAGCAGTGTAGCTACTGTTTCTCTAAGAGACATTTATTAATGTACATTTATTAATTTCAGTAGAGGGTGTTTCTGCACAAACATTTAATTACTCTTAGAAAAGCTGAGCCATAGGCGTTCAATGAAGGTTGTGAGGAAATCAGCAAAGCAGAATAAAGATAATAAAAAAAAAAAGACTGTTATGACTAGTGGCAGTATCACCATATGCCATTCACTCACATGCAGGACTGATTGAAGAGACATTCGACAAGTAATAAGGTATATCATACAACATACAACATGCTGGCAGTTCCACATGTATGAAATTTGCTGTGAACTTTGTTTAACTTGCAGCAGCATATGAAAGAGCAACACTATATGGCCAAATTATGTGGATACTTGACCAATCACACCCATATGTGTTTGTTGAACATCCCATTTCAAAATTGGTCCCCCTTTGCTGTTATAACAGCATCCACTCTTTTGGGAAGGCTTTCCACTAGATTTTGGAACGTGGCTGAGGAATTTCCCATTCAGCCAGGAGAGCAATTGTGAGGTCAGGCACTTGATGTCGGGTGAGGAGGCCTGGGGTACAGTTGGCATTCCAGTTCCTCCCAAAGGTGTTCAGTGGGGCTGAGGTCTGTTCTCTGCGTCTTCATGGACCTCCCTATGTGCACAGGGGCACTGTCATACTGAAACAGGTTTGGGCCCCTTAGTTCCAGTGAAGGGAAATCTTAAAGCCACAGCATACACAGAAATTTAACTGTGTGGCAACAGTTTGGGGAAGACCCACATGTGACAATCAGGTGTGAGTACATATAAAAAGGATGTGATTATTTTGTGTATAACAGAAAAGTATATCTATTTCATACTTTCATAAATAAGCCCATGATATATTCAATACATTCAGTCAGGGATTATTAAGCTGTACTGTACAAGTTTTATAAAACAGGATATCTAATGTATCAGTTACATTTGCTTCACTTTAATTAAAAAAAAAAAAAAAAGTGGAAAAAAAATCCAGTTGCCTAAATATATACAATATATAATCCCAGCTAACAATTACTGGTTTCCAGAATGTTCATAAAATGTTCTGGCAACAGATATTTTGTTTTTTATTTGGTTTTCCAGGGATGTTTGCTTTACGGAAATATAGTTAACACTGGTGTTTCGCTAGCTCACAGAACTTTTGCATAAGTTCAGATAACGCATGATTCTGAAACCGTTCCCTGAACATTCTCTGAACATTCTTATCCAAACCTGCTACACTAATCCACCCTGCACTTTCTCTTCATAGCGTTTCACTCGGACCTGTAAGGAGTATGATTACACTGAGCCCTTAATGACTATTACAGCTTCTAAATTAAAATTTGGATATAGTCTAGTTTTCTATTATTATTAAGATAAGATAAGATAAGATAAGATAAGCCAAGCCTTTATTTGTCCACCAGTGGGGAAATTTGCATTGTTACAGCAGCAGATATAAAGATATAAAAAATATATAAGTACAAAAATATAAAAGACACACACCAAGAATGCACAAGAACACAAACACAACAGTATTAAAGTGACCCTGCATAATTGCACTGTTCCCATGAGATGGGGGTTACCAAAGATTTATTGTCCAGGTAAGTGGTGGGGTCTGCTGGGAGCAGTGCTGGTTGTACAGTCTCACAGCATTATTATTAATTATTATTATTACTACTACTACTACTACATTTTCGTAGCAAGTCTTATAAGCCTCTATATCAGATAGACCCACGTGACTGTATCTTTTGATTAGTGCTGTACAAATTCACTCTTAACAAAATAGGATCTCTCATTAATTAGTACAGTTTGTTTCGCATGAGTTCTTTACATTAATTAAACTGAAATAAATTCGGTTCTCAACATAATTGTGCTTTCACATGCTTCATATAGTGTTTGACAAAAACCGGAGTAGGAGATCTAAAGCCAACAAGTCCCACAGCTACCTGGATTTATTCAGCATGGATAAAATACACGTTTCCCTGGCAGATTGTGCTTAAAGCTATTAAATGATATAGTGTGCGGAATTCAGCGGGTTTCTCTGCGGAAATGTGTGAAAGCTTTAATTAAGCTCGTGTGAAGAGACTCTGAAGTAACAGGTGAAGGCGCTGAGCCACTCTTACCTTACACACCCCGACTGCGCTTTCTGCTGGTACATTGCAGGCTGAGAGTGCCAGAAAGCGTTAGTATCCTCAGAAGAAGAAGAAGGACTTTGAAAGGCTAGACTACCCGTCAGGTATTGAAAGGAAGGTGCTCGTGTGCGTTTATGCTCGTGACGTCCATCTCATTAGCACAGCCAGGCGACCTTTGAAAGGGGCGCGGAGTCTCACAGCACAGAACCGCGGACTGCACGCTGCACAGCGGGGAAGTGCACACAGCTCATGTGCTGCGAGTAGCATTCGTGCTTTTTCCTCTTTTGGCATTGTGAGAGAAATAAAACTTCGAAAAGCCACAGTACTAGGCAGGTCACCTCTCTCTCTCTCTCTCTCTCTCTCTCTCACTCACTCACACACACAGTGTCTTACTTTCACTGACAGTTATTATGTCAGCTGTGCTACACCTAACCCTAACTCAAACCTTAACCTTACTGAAGTAAGAAACCTTTTAGCGGTTTTTGTAAAAAGGTAGCAGTTTTACTTATGAGGACCAGCCAAAACTCACCACACACACACACACACACACACACACACACACGTACATGCACGCAATTACTGTCAGGGTTTCAGATTTATTTTAGGGCAAACAGGTTCAGGTTGCAAATCTATCACACATGGCCCTTAAAAAAGAAAAAAAAAACAACAACTGTACAGTCGTCATGATAAAAGAAAATTAAATGTATAAATACAGATATTAGTGTTACATGACAAATACAAAGTTATAACACGTGCAGAAAACAATTTGTTGGAATACTTTTTGTGGCCCCACATTTACACAGATTATTGAAGACCCACTCATCAACTAATACTTGTTTCCCCTCAAAGTTGGCTCGGTTTTAAAATTGGACCCAATTCAAACAATATGAAAGAGTCTTCCATATCAGGCCATCATCAGCACATGGCCACCCTACTTTAAAAAAAAAAACAAAAAAAACTGGATATTACCAAGGCAGGCACACATAGTGTACCTTCGCAAAAGGCCCAACCCCCAATATGTAGTATGATTTGAAAACTAAGATGCTTTCACCCAAAGTTTACAATGAACTTGTTTATGGAGAGACAGACATATGATATTTTGGTCACCTCATTAAGCCCTGTTTAAGTTTTGTACTTGGATGCCTCCTTGCTTGGGGAAAGCATTAATACTGTATTTACAGACTGACCACAGGACTGAGGAGGTAAGATCTCAAAAAATGTAACACCAAGGCCAATCACTGCAGTGCAAGATGGGTGTGTTCCAAAACATGCAGGCTATTTGCTAACGTGCAAAAGAGTGCAAAACCCCATTATTTTTTGCTTTTTTTTTTTTTGTTTATAACAACTTATGTACAAAAAGCATCTGATAGCAAAAGCTGCAGAAGAAACTGGTAAAAGGTTCAGCCATTAGACAATGCATCTATTATTAATTTATGCCAATTTAGAGGGATTTCACATAGTCTATAGACACATGCACTGTATCTATAGCACGTTTCACATCTTTTCACATCTAAATCAGAGTGCACAAATAAAACCAATAGTCAGAGTGGCCAAAACGTAATATGAGAAAACTAAACAATAAGAATGGTAGTGTTTGAAGCTTCTGCCACCATTCTATTGTCCTTCGCAGCAGGAATTACTGCCATTTGCACAATATTTGTTAGCATTTACACATGAGCAAAGTCTTCATTAAGCAGCAGGATCAGTATAGACCTGGGTCTGGGTGGGATTGTGGTTCAGGAGTCGTTCACCATTCATTCAGTGTTTTTTGACTGCTCAAGCTCCAGATCATATTTCTTTCAATGCAATAAAGTGAAGCACCTGTTAGCTTTCATGTATGACAACAAATAATTGTTTTAAGCATTTTACAACTTTCAGATGATTAATAATTTACATTTTATATTTTCATTTAGATTGTCATTTTCTTGAAAATTGGGGCTTCAGCATGTGTGTTCATGTAGCAGTCCATCCAGAATTCTGCAATGATCTTTACAAATTCCACGAAGAGGAAAATAATTGTTATATTAATTAAGGTAGTGCAGGGATTTCCTGGACTACCTTAGAGTTGCTGAGTGTGTTTAGTCCAACCAACAGCCTGTTATTTAAGATGTGGAGCGAACCTTATCTACTTGCATTGAGGAATTACTGCAAAAATAACCGACATGAGCAGGTCAGGAACTTTAGTCCTGTACTAACTTTGTCTGAAACTGGACAGATTGGAGGTTTCATGGAATTTTCAATACAAAAAAAAAGTTTTTTTTGCATGGCTCTTAACTGTGAATTTGAAGCAAAATTTGCACTGAATTCACAAAATCCTGGGTGGAATATACACTCAGTAGTTTGTCCTTGTTCATGTTGATTTGTGCCATTATGGCAGGGTAAAACATACTGTAAAACAAACAGAAAAAAGCTATTTGACATCCTTATAAAGTAAAGCAACTCATAATAATACAAATCCATAGACTTTAAAACAGCCTTCAATTACAAACAAAGGATATATTTTAGATCCTTTTCTGTGTTACAGGGTGTGCAGATCTGGTGGCATGTCACTCTATTTAAATACAAATTTAAATAAATTTATACACGTAGTCCTACATTTTTGGATGTCATTTTAGCTTAACCTTAAAATGACACTTGATCTTTTCAATCACATTTAAAATCACTCGGCCAGCCAAATGATCCTCCACTAACTCAGATTCAAGTGACATATTTAAACTACACAACTGTTCCCCATTTAAAACAATGTCAAAATCTCAAACACTATAGATTTGGAGAAAAAAAAAAAAAAAGACCGCATTATTACATTATTAATGTTAAATATCAAGTAATTTCATTAAAAAAGTCAAAAAAGAAATCTGATGATGTGATCCCTATAACCCACTGTAAAGAAACTTGAAACTTTCAAACTATTTTTTTCCATTCAGGAAATTAATCAGGAAACCGGAAATGAAAAAGGAACACTGATGGAAATGGGCAAAAAGTGTTGGAAATATCCAGAAAAAAATAAACATTAAAGAGGAACAAAAAGGTCTGAAGGAGGCACAACTAAGAGCCCACTATTGAGTGCAGGGCGTTGATGAGCACGCCTTCTGCATTAGCTGTGAGAGGACACGTCGGACGAGCTACTGCTGTTGCTGTTGGTCGTCTGGGCTCTCTTGATATACAGGTTTAACAACTTCATCTGTGGAGAAAACATTTAGTGCATTATATAATCATTATTATGCGTAGTATGATGGCTAGATGCCATTAGAATGTAGAAAGCAGAGTTTAAAAAAAAAAGTTAGAGAACATTATCTTGGGACATAGCGCACAATGCTCTACATTTAGACAATCTCTAATTAATGCAGTTGATGCCATTGTCTAAAATCTACAGAATTACCCAAAAAGATGCCCTGCAATACAAATACGTGATTTCGCATTTCCCTTAAAGCGGATTGCTAGAGTCATCTTAAATTAATAGGTAACAATTATGTGACTGCTGTCATGTTTAATAAGTTAGACAATAGCTCAAAAATAAATGGTAAAATAGCAAATATAAACAGTAACAAAAAAAGTAACAACAGTATGCATGGCATCAATATAACCACTATTCTGCTCACTGTCCCAATCTTAAATGGAAAGAATCTGGTTGTTTAGAACAGGTGTTTAGCACTGACACAGGTTTATTCACGGAAAACAATTATTGCTACATCACACAGCTGTAGTCCAGAATGCTTAAAAGATCCAACACTGGGAGTTTGAGCTAAGACAGCCACCTTAACGTAACTTAGGTTAACTAAGTCGGTGTTCAGTGTTCACAATCTGTTGTGGAATGGAACTAGGGCAAATGTGAACAGATAGTAACAGAAGTGGAAGCAAACAAACAAAGACGAGTGCGATAAGTGGGAAGAAGGGCAGAGAACTTTGAGCTGGTGAGCATATGATTGTACCTTACTGCCCGTGAGCTGGGCCAGATGGGGCTTGAGCTCCTCACCGATGACAGAGTAGATTGCCACCAAGCAGAAGACACTGGCCTTGCGAACACTGCTTTCTGTGTTGTCATAGCCCTGCAGACAGACAGAGGCATAGAGGTTAATACTGACCGACAGCTCTAGGCACATGCAAACATGCGCACACACAAAAGTCAAAGGATAGTTAGGACAGATAGCTATGCAAGTGTGATGGGCCAGATGGGCTGATTTGAGTATTTCAGAAACTGCTGATCTCCTGGGATTTTCACACACAAGAGTGTTAACACTCGAGAGTTAACACATGGTGAGATGCTTTTCTGCTCACCACGGTTGTAAAGATTGTTTATTTGCGTCACTAGATCCTTCCTGGCAGCTCGAACCAATCTCTCTCTCATCAACAGTGTTTCAGCCTGCAGACCCTCTGCTCACTGTGCAAACTCTGCTGTGTGTGAAATTCCCAGAAGATCAGCAGTTTATGAAACCAGCCCCTCTGGTAGCAACATCCATGCCACGATTTTGAATGCTCAAAAGTCACCATCAGAGACCACATTTTTTCTTCATTCTGATGTTTGATGTGAAAATTAACTGAAGCTCTTGACCTGTATCTTCATGATTTTTTGCATTGTGCTGCTGCCACATGATTGGCTGATTAGATAACTGCATGAATGTGCAGGTGTACAGGTATTCCTAATAAAGTGGACGGTGAGTGTATTTACTACTACTGTGTGTATATATTAGCAAGGTATTAAGTCACCACGAGCCACAGCACAGATTCTACAGTCACTAGAACTATAATGGAAGGATAAAGATATTCTCAAAAATATTTTTCTTGGTGTTTTGATGATGGAGGATGGAAAGTTTCATCACAGGATAAAGGTGACTAGTCAGCAGAACATTGTATTGATTTGCAGTAACTCTTCCCTCTAAGGGAACACGTGGACACAAACCATGCCAACAAAATGACCCCACAGCATAACAGAGCTGTGTATGTAATAAATGATGTGTACAGCTAATGTAGAAAGGGAATGGCTGAGTGAACCTCCTGCTACTGAGCGTCTTCAGGGCAGCACACAATAACTTTTGTTATTTATTTGTTTATTTAACTGATTAAAGAGATAAGTACAACATCTTCCAATTTATATTCCACTTCCCCTAAGCCCTTCTAGCACACACTTGCATTTTATTTGAATGAAATCTTCAGTGCTTTTTGGACGCACCTTCATATCCTAACATGTAGCATTATATTGCCTTATAATTCCTTTTACAACCGTAATCTTATATTTATTTATTTATTTAACATTTTATGAGTGAGTATAAATGATAGCTAAGAAAAGCATTAGAAACTCACTTGTAAGAGGCCAGGAATAATGTCAGGCAGCAGCTGATGAAGAGAATCCTTGGCAATTCGTTCGACGACTTTTGTCTGCATTTTAATAGCTGCCAGGTTGATGGGGTAGTCTGCAGTCTGCACAATGGGACACAGCACCTTGATGCACTGCTCAGGGTGGATGGAGCCAGCCAGTGTGGACGCAGACTCTTCAGCAGCTCTTACCACCTGGTGAGAGCAGGGAGAAAAGTATTTAAACTTCTGTAGGTTAAACCTTTTTTCATTCAATTCATTTTTTCCTTATATAAAATAATCTAACCTTGTATTTAAGTTAAACACTGCAAAAACAATTTTTATATACACCTAAACTTCTTAGGAATGCATCGGTTTTAGACAAGTCACGTGATTCGGGTGAGTAAATACAGTGATGGTACTAGATAAACTGTCAGGGTGTTTATCTTAGAGGCACAGGTGTGCCCTCTGGTTCATTCATTTATTCATCTGTTTTAGGTGCTGGGTGTGTGAACATCATTGATAAGCAGTAAACTAGGTGCTCTGTTTCCACTGGTGCAGGTGTTGAACTTTACCTGGGATTAGAGACCTGCTGATTAATTGCTGTTTCAATAGCGTGACTTCTGAGAAAAGCCTGGTTTGATTTCTCTGAATCATGCAGTGACATTTGTGTAGACTTAAGTATGAAAGGTTCTTGCTTTTCCTAAATAAGGTCTATGTTAACTTGGGCATAAGGTGATTTTGTTTTTAAGAGGCAAATTTATACAGTGGTGAATAAAAAATAAAGACTAGCAAGCCCCAGATACCTGGTGAAGGTCATCGAAAAATAAAGGTTGAGGATACTGCTTTATTTTAAATGCACAAAAAGAAAATTGTTTGTAACCTCCTTGTGGGAGTCTTTGTGTGCCTCTAATGTCTTCATGATGGTGAGTTCTGCATAGTTCTTGAAGCGGGCTGGCTGAATCCTTAGGATTTCTTTTAGAACACGCAGAGCCATAGCTCGAATAGTGTGCTGTATGAGAGAGCAGAATGTCCATTAGGAAAGGGAAAAAAAAAAGTGACATACAATACTTATATAGGAGTGGAGCACTGTATTAATTGTATTTATGTACACAAAAAGGCATGTCAGTTTTTTTGGAGGGAAAAAATTCTATGACAATAATTCCTCATGTATATACAGCAGAAAAGCTTGCATTCTCCTCCTCTATAACTTTGCACTAGCAAAGGTGTAAGGCAAAGGAAGCACATTTTACTCTACACACTCTCAGACTGGTAGAGAGACTAAACGTAAATTCTAAACACAGATTGTGACCAATGTGTACACTTGCACATCACAGCAAAGTTAAGTGTAAATGGCTGTTTATGTAAAGTCTCACATCTTTGTCTCCAAGTGTCTCCAGGAGCAGCAGTAGGATGGTTTTAAAATGCTCGTCCCACACAGCTAGGCTGTCTTCTCGGGTGATCTTCAGCAGTTCCACCAGTGCCCCTTTTCTCTCCTCTACTCTCTCATTGTGATTGGACAGTTCTTTCAGCAGGTCTGCCACCAGGTCTAAGTAATCCAAAGCAAATTCAGTCAAAATAGAGGACAAAACAGGCAAGGGACCTAACTTTCTCCTTTACTTAGCTACAGGGTCCCATTTTAGTAGACACTAGTAAACAACTAGGATTAGTATTAAGATTTTTACACGGGTTTATACAGCTAGATATTACTCTAATTATATTACAGATATTAATCCAATTCAAGGTCTGTTAGTTTTTGCCTAAACTTTAGTTTAGTTTAGTTAGTTTAGCAAAAAAAAGGAATGATGTAAAGGCAGAAAAAATTTAATGCAGTAATAAAGAACCACCACCGAAAGTTCTATGATATTAAGTCACTGCATAATATTAGTGACTCAAGCACTGTTAGCACAGAAGCAGCCATGCCACCAAAGATGAGATGCGGTAAATGGAAAACACTGGAATGAAGCAGATTGACAAAGGACAAAACAGAAATGTTGAAATTTTTTGCACAGAGGAGTAATCTGTTATTCTATTGAGTCGGCCTTTACCAGGAGCAAAGCCCTTGGAGAGCACCATCTTGTTCTCACTGCACTCCTGCCGACGGCCTGTAGAGAGGGAAGGAGAGGAGGAGGGAGGACAGTAGGGATGTGATGACCAATACTAGGTGAAACCCAAGTCACCCCCCTTGACTCCCTACTACCCCCTCACGCCTTTATGAAGAGTACACATGAAAAATAACAATGTCCTGATTCCTGAGAGAGTAGAAATGCTTCTGCTTTTCTTATTCATTCAGAAATTCATTTAATTTTCATTTTGTTTTTAAATCCATATAGAGTTCCACATAACTGTCTTTCTTGAAGCTCACGCCTCCTTGTGTATCATTGCAAGACACATCTGATGCTATAATACATTCTATTTTTCATTCTGAAAAGCAACTACAATTCATTTTTCAATGTTACTGTTCGTTTGCACCTCCGTTTTCCTTTCTTTAAACTTTCCATCTAATACATTCTTGATCATTCTCAAGCATTCCATCTACTCTACTATCATCAACTAATGCTAATACAGCATTGGACATATTGCTTGGTTTGTGGCTAAATGGTTTGGACAGATGTGCATAGCAACAGAAATATCACATAGTGCAAAACTAAAAACCTTCCCTTGTTCACACAACATGTTTTGCATGTTATAATGAGCTATTATATGATTTAAAAAAAAAAAGATAGACTATTTCTTGCTGTACTATGAAGTTTCGCTTTGTTGATTTAACACAGACAATGACCATATGAAGTGGTATGGAACAGACAAGGTGTGCAGAGCAGAAATTAATTAATGGCAATGGTAAGTGCAAACTCACAATCACGGAACTGTTCCACGTCATCATCAAAAACAGCCTCTTTCAAAGCACTCTTATCATAACCACCAATGGTGTCTCCATAGCCATATGGTGCAAACTCTCGCGTCCTTGGCCCAGCAAAAGAGCGTGGAGAGGGTGTGTTGAGCAGCGATGTCTTGTTATCCAAGGCAGTGCGTCCTCCCTCGACTATATCCAAACCTAACCGAGAATCTGACCCAGGTGATGCAGTCTCCCTGCCAACCTGGGGAAAAGTTGTGCTCAGAAAACTGAATTTTTTTTTTGTGTGTAATATAATAAATGCACAAAGTGCAAGTGTGTTAGTAGTCTTGCTAAAGCTGCTGCTGGAATGGAATAAAATGAAGTTAAAAGTAACGCATTGCAGTAACATTAAGACTATACTCTAGTATTAGAATGTATATTAGTAAGTAGTATGACAGTTTTTAAATTTACAATAATGTTTATAATTCATGAACCACAGTACACAGATACACAGTAGAGCTGTAGCACATAAACTAGGCAAGTGCAGAAGTTCTGAGAGCACCTACCCCATCATCCTTCTTGAATTCACGTCTGATTGGCTCATTGAGGTCCTCCTCACTGCGATATCTAAAGCTCTGGATGGCCTCTGTAACGCCACGCAGTGAACTGTAGATTTCATCAGAGTTCATATTCTCTGTGTCATACTCCAGCATACTGCCCAGGAGAAAAGAGAGAAGAAATGGAAGTCAGTGTTGTGCTGTATATAAACAAAGCATGAAGTCATTGTGAAGAGTGAGTATCATTGGCTTGCCAAACAGTGATGAGCTATAATACGTGCAATAAGGTGAAGAATTAAATTTGCCCTTCTTAATATTGAATTGAATAAAGTCGAATAAAAGCGCATGCACTATTTTAGAGACAAAAGTTATAGAGGAAATCTTGGACTCCTCAGCACAAGCTGAACTGGGATCAATCAAATGTTATTAATTCCAAAGCCAATGTGCTGGACTGAAATAATCTGTGAATAAAATTCTTAATCTCACAAGAAAATTTTCAAGAATTTTGTGATGGGGCTTGTCCTGAGTGGGGTCTTAGCACCCATGCTGCCCCCCTCGCAATGATAGCCTAATGGCTGAGTTACCTGGGGGAGAATGCGCAGCGGAGGGCCCTGAGGGAGGGGGCAGGGACTGAGGGCTGAGATGGAGGAGGTAGAGGAGGTGCTGGGTGCTTTGAGAACCCATCGACACTCCAACCCCACAACCGACTGTGCCCAAACATCAGCCAGAAAGAGAGAGAGAGAGAGAGAGAGAGAGAATATGGGGCAGGAGAGGAAATAAAACACACAGAACAGGACAGGACGAAAGAGTAGAGATAACAGGACAGGAGAATGGAAGGGGACAAGAATAGAAATGGAGTGGAAATTAGAGGAGAGGAGAGGAGTGGGTTATGGAAGGAAGAACAGGAAGAGAGAAAAAAAGGCTAAATTTGGAATGTTGAGGTTTGTGTTATATATGAGTTAAGGAGATTTAGAATGGATTAGAAACCCAAAAACTGTCAACAGGTCTTTCAAGAGAGCTACAGTTAATGCTGACCTATCTGTAAAAAAAACAAAACAAAACAAAACAAAAAAAAAAACCCTTAAGAGCACAACCTTATGAAGGTAACTGTACTTAAGGCATGATTAAAAATCAGCACTGTAGCTTTACAGGAAATGGGTGAGTCCACTCACGTCAAGAATACAAGTCTAGGTTTTTGAAGTGTGTCTGGGAACTTCAACTCATTTTTAAAGTCAATAAAGGTATTTTGAGAGAGGTTAAAAAAAAAACAAGAATGTGTGACCTGCTGTGAGTATAGTCTCCACTACACTTCCATGCCTAAAGTGCAATCATGCATTATTGGGCTGGTGAACTGTAAATGAGAGGGAAAGACAGGTTACCTTGGTGAAAGGCCAGTGTGAGAGGAGTTAGTGGGAGAAGTGAGGGGGCTTGTCCTGCTGGATGGATGCCTGGGTGGTGTACGGCCAATTGTGTTGCTGGGAGAACTCTGAATGAACAAGACAAAGGAAAATAAAACAGTAACCCTGTATTCAGTTACACAAGTGGACAAGCAAACATCAAGACAGCCTGTGACACACAATAATAAGATAAATAATGACAGGATGTAGAATAACATGTAAAAACACTGAAGATGACCAGATGGCCAGTGACCATAATGAGGACACTATGTAATCTAATATGTATGTATCTAATAAATGCATGGCTTCAGAAGTAGGACCAAAAAAAAAAAAGGCATTTACCACTCCACTGGTGCTGCTGGAGTTCTTCAGGTGGGTATGGAGGAGCTTGGTGGCTCCATCCTGGAATGTTTTGGGCAGAGCTCCAAGAAGCATGGTGAACTCAGGCGTGTTCAGCTCAAAGAGAGAGATCAGTACTACCTGGGCAGCCTACACAACACAAAACACACCATTAGAGGCACAAGCAGAGTTCACATTCTAAAACAAACAAACTGGTTAAGAACTTTTATGAACAACATTTATAAACAATGAAGTTGAGTACAAGTGTAAGTAATACAGAGAGGGAAATCATCAGAGAGGCAATCCACAAAGCTTCTCACAAACTGAGCGAAAGCTGATGAGTCCTTTGTGCAAGCCTAAAAACCTATTAACTTGTGCATTCTGTTGTAAATTTCCTACTGCAGCTTACTAGCTACTACACACAGACATGCATATAGTTTACATGATGGTTATTTTATCAGAACAAACAACATGTGTTAGGAAGGAAAGATGATAGCTCTTGTATTTTGCATACGTTTACAGCTATCATAATGTGAAAACACAGAACAACAAAAAACAGTAAAACTCAATTTCTAATTTTGTAAGTCTGAACCCCTCCCTGCCCCTTATCAAAAAGATGTAAGGATGTGTTATCAAAAGGATGTAAGACTTGTGATGCTAAAGGATCATTGTGTGAGGCTGTGTGATGCAGGTTAGAGACAGAAAGGTCACGCTCATCACGCTCGTGCGAGGGTTAGAGGCCGTGGGGTGTGCTGTTTGGCAGTTAGGCTGACAGGAGGGCACTACCTGCTTACACCTTTCCTCCAGATTACCCTCTCCGGGCAGCACGGCTGTAGTGCTTGGCCTGCCTGAAAACTCCTCAGTCGCCCAGTTATGAAGGGTCTAAGCCACAGCGCAAGTATAAGACAATAACAAAGACTGATTGCCAACTTGAAGCTTGTAACCCCCTGTAGGCTCTTAACAGGGGGAAATCTTGCACTACTGAGATGCATATACACACAGATGTGTTAAACAACATAGAACATGGCACCTTTGGTGGCAGACTATCCATTTTTAGTTGAGTAAAAGTATTGGAACAGTCTTAAATTAAATAACATTTAATATTTGGTTGCATATCCCTTGCTTGCAATAACTGCATCAATCCGGCGACCCACTGACATCACCAAACTGCTGCATTCTTCTTCTGTGATGCTTTTCCAGGTTTGTACAGCAGCTTCATTCGGTTGTTTGTTTTGGGGGGTTTCTCCCTTCAGTCTCCTCCAAGTGTTTGACTTGGCCAGTCTAAAACCTTCCACTCCACTTTTGTGGATCATCTCTGTATTTCTTTGTGAATTCCAGTCTAGTCTTCTGATTCTTACTGCTGATGAGTGGTTTGCATCTTGTGATGTGGCCTCTGTATTTCTGTTCTTGAAGTCTTCTTCGAACGGTGGATTGTGCTACCTTCACCCCTGCCCTGTGGCAGTTGTTGGTGATGTCACTGTTGTTTTTGGGTTTATCTTCACAGCTCTCACAATGTTTCTGTCAGCTACTGTTGTCTACCTTGGCCGACTTGTTCAAGTTGTCTGGTTGTCGGCACACCAGTGATTTTTATTTTTTCCCCAGGACATTCCTAATTGTTGTATTGGCTATGCCCAAAGTTTGTGCAATGGCTCTGACTGATTTTCCCTCTTTTCTCAGCTTCGAAATGGCTTGGTTTTTTCCCCCATAGACAGCTTTCTGTTCTCTGTGTTAGTTTATCATTTTTAACAACAAATGCAGTCTTCACAGGTGAAACCCAGGGCTCAAACCAAGAGTAGACATTCAGAGTTATTAATTGTTTAAACGATCAATCTAACAGGATACACCAGGGCAATAAGAAACACACGTCAGTCTCATGTTCCAATATTTTTGATAACTTGAAAATTGGGTGGACTGAAGCAAAATGTGCTATGTACTAAGTAGTTTAACACATCTAGATGTAAGTATCAGGAAATGAAAGCTGAAGTTCTGATTTATCATATCATGTTCATCTTTTGATCTCGAAAAAAAATTTCAGTACAGGAAAAACAACAGAATTGGCCTTGTCTTTTCAATACTTTCAGAGGAGACTGTACATAAATCTTTAACATTTTTTTAAAAGTATATCCATCTTACTGGAAACATACCTTCCTGACATCAGAGCTTTTGGGTTCTGTGGTCCAGGTTATGATACGGGACACAGCTAATCTTGTCTCACTGGAATTCTGGAAGTCTGCAGGGTCCATCTGCCTTGCCAGGGACTCAATGTACTTCAGGATGGCCACCTTAACCTGCAATTTAAAATAGCATTCAAAATGCACAGCCTGAACAATAAATAATTACTACTAACTAAATACGATCTACTCAGAGCATGTACCTTCAAGTTGGGAGTTTGCGTTTGATCAACAATAAACCGCATAAGGATGTTGAACTGTTGGTCGAATGGGAAAGACTCCCTGCAAGACAGAAATGAAACATTATAAAAAAAAAAAAAGTACATTAAACAAGCGTTAAAAAGAACAAGCACATAAATTAAGATTAAGAGATGCATCTAACCGAGTGACATCCAGAGCCTTTTGGACCTTGGCCTGAACTGAACCCAGGAGATCAGCTCCCATCTTCTTTAGGAGCTGAGTGAGCAGGACAAAAAGCCAGTCCTGAAGGTCCTCTCTATGAACAGTGATAAAGTCTACCAGAGTCTCCAGGAACATGCTGAACACCTAAGACATAAAATACACTAAGTAGATCCACATACATTAACACTGTATACACTAAAGATAATAAACAATCAGGAAAGAATAACACTAAACAACTTAAAAAGGAAAGATAGCACAATAGCTATTATACTAAAATGAATGTTTAATCAGTGTAATGAAAATTTACAGTGGGACAGGGAGAAACCAGACAAGCTTCACTTACTCTCTGTTATTAACATCCAGACCAAGGCAGAACATGCAAATAATAAAAACACGCTCAGTTAGTGGGCACCAATCAACCTTTATAAACATTTTCTAGAAATGTGCTTTCAGCATTCCTCCTAAGTGTTTAACCCAAGCAAGACACTTCACACATCTTTAACGCAAAATTAGTAAACAATTAAAAGCCACATGCCATTGTTCCTGTAGGTTACCTTGCTGTGGGGATCTGCAAACATCCTCGTGAAGATCTCACATAATCTTTTCATCTCCACTCGGCTGCCCAATACATACAAGTACACATGTAAGGGAATGAATTGTAACTAGTTCACCAGTGCTGGTCGCTACAGAGAATTAAATAATCATATTTAATGTATAGTCTAGTTTAGACATACCTAAGGACACGCTGGCTCTTAAGTAAGTTTTGTAAGCCCAGGAGTCCTTCCTTCCTCTCAGACCAGTTGGAGCTGGCACAGTGGTTAAGCACCTCAGCAACATCCTCTGTCTGCCGTAAGTAGTGTGGAATCCCTCCATTACGGGATCCATATGAGCGCTCAGAGCATGCACTGGATGCATCGCTGTTAGCATCGTCATCTGAGTACATCCCTGGAGACTCGTACCGCCTTCTCATAGGTTTACGCTGAGAAAAGAGCATAAGGATAAGGACATTGTAATAAAATAAATAAAAAAAAAGTGTTATGATAATTTAGCCAGTCAGGGGGGTTATTTAAAAAATAATAATAATAAATCACCATGCACAACTCAATACTTTTTTCTCTTGCCATGAAAAGCCATGCAGGATACAGCCCATTTGGATAAAGCACATTCATTAATAGCACCATGTCTGTAATGCTTTCTAGGGGGTAGTATAGAAATGGAACATTTAAAAGAGAGCACTATATTACAGTGATAATTCACTGGAGGGCTATACAGAAACATTTTCTTTGGTAATCCATGTATTCATAGAGACAATGAAATTGCTTAAGAATCAAAACATTGAACTGAAACGGGTTTCAGTTCGCTCCAAAAGTATTGGAGTGGCAAGACCAATTCTTCTGTTATACACTGCTATATACTGAAGACACTTGGGTTTGAGATTTAAAAAAATGAATACGAGACGATAGATCAGAATTTCATATCCTGATATTTACATCTTGATGTGTTAAACACCTTAGAACATGGCGCCTTTTGTTTGAACGCACCCATTTTTCAGTGATCAGAAATACTGGAACATGTGACTGGCGTGTTTCTTGTTGACCAGGTATGCCCTGTTAGATTGATTGTTTAAACAGTTAATAACTCTGAATGTCTCATGGTTTGAGCCCTGGGTTTCACCTGTGAAGACTGCATTTGTTGTTAAAAATGATAAACTAACACAAAGAACAGAGAGCTGTCTATGGGAGAAAAGCAAGCCATTTGAAGCTGAGATAAGGGGGAAAATCGATCAGAACCATTGGGCATAGCCAATACAACAATTTGGAATGTCCTATAAAAGGGGGAAGAAAAAAAATAAAACACTGGTGTACCAACAACCAGACATTGAACAAGTCGGCCAAGGTAGACAACAGCAGTTGATGACAGAAACATTGTGAGAGCTGTGAAGAAAAACCCAAAAACAACAGTGACATCACCAACAACCGCCACAGGGCAGGGGTGAAGGTAGCACAATCCACCGTTCGAAGAAGACTTCAAGAACAGAAATACAGAGGCCACATCACAAGATGCAAACCACTCATCAGCAGTAAGAATCAGAAGACTGGAATTCACAAAGAAATACAGAGATGATCCACAAACGTTCTGGAAACCAGATTAACCTCGACCAGAGCGATGGAAAAGCCGAAGTGTGAAGAAAGAAAAGATCTGCTCATGATCCAAAATATACAAGCTCATCAATAAAACACGACAGAGGGAGTGTCATGGCTGCTTCTGGAACGGGCTAATCTTTATTGATGATCTACCTCATGATGGTAGCAGCAGAATGAATGCAAAAGCCTACAGTAACATTCTGTCTGCCCAGTTACAAAAAATGTATCCAATCTAGTTGGGAGAAACATCATCATGCAGCACGACAATGACACAAAACACACTAACAACACAACAGAGGACTTCATCAGAGGGGGGAAAAGTGGAAGGTTTTAAACTGGCCAAGTTAATCACCAGACCTTAACCAGACCTTCTCCCTGAAGGGAGAAACCTCCCAAAATTAACAACAACTGAAAGAAGCTGTGGTATAAGCCTGGAAAAGCATCACAAAAGAAGAATGCAACAGTCTGGTGATGTCAGTGGGTCACCAGCTTGATGCAGTTATTGCAGGGCAAGGCATATGCAACCAAATATTAAGAATTACTTACAATAAGACTAAAAATTGGGTAGGTGGCACATCTAGACGTAATTATCCGGAAATAAAAGCTGAAATTCTGATTTATGGTTTCATATTCATCTTTTGATCTCAAATCCAAATGTCTTCAGTGTATAGCAAAAACAAAAGAATTGGGCTTGCTGTTCCAATACTTTCAGAAGGGACTGCATATCAATATTCTAAAGCTTTATTTCAGTTCAGGATAATGATGAAAACTGAAAATGATATGCATATTACAACTGAAAATGCTTTTGGTGGTTTTGAAGGCCTGTTTAAAGTTTGACGCAGTAATGATAACATGGGTGACTTTGTTAATTAGTGGATAGGAGAGCAATACAAATAGTGAGTAAATAACTACCTTATTCCTGGAGTCTCCTAACAGCTGAAGGTTGAAACAAGAAAGCAAGAGCAAAGAGACATGTATTTCAAAGAGGGCACTGCTGAATGCAAAATAGACATTTTGGAAATTGCACTTGGGTTATCAAAACTGTGCAACTAGAATGCTGTTTTCTGTGGCACTGTATTCACAGGACTATGTATTGATTTATTAAACCATTAAAGTGCTTCTATAGAGTTTATAAACTGCCAAGCTTAGCATCTAAAAACACTTATGTTCCTGTTTGCAAAGTAGCCTGTAGAGAATTTCTATAATATGTTTGTAACTGTTTTCACCTTGAATCGTGACTGCAGTAATACATTTAATAAATAGTAAATGGACATATTAGAGACAATGTACTTAGAGACAATTTCAGTTTTGAAATGAAGACATACAAACACCTAACAGTGTAATATCAAACAGTATAAAACAGATCACTTACCAAAGCATCAGCCACAGCTGCCTCCACCTCTGTCCCCGTGTTCAGAACTCTCATGGCATTGACAGAGGCGGAAATACGGGCTTGGTGGATTAGCCCAAATCGATCTGAAAGTGGGGAGGAAACACCAGGAGAAGAGTTAATTATGGGGGGAGTCAAAATAAATAAAAGATACTTACCTCACAAGTGACTTAATTTGGAGAGAAGGGAATCAATGTACAAAAATAGAAAATATATAAAGCCCAAATCACCAATATAATAGTATGAGCATCCAGGAAAGAGATTAAGTACAGGCAACTGTAACCCACGTTAGACAATTTTACAGCAAGACAAGGTGGCATCAATCTCTTCAATAAAATGACAACCTAAAAACGCAAATATTTATTTAATATCTTACATGAAGCAGCACCCTAGGCCTCTGCTTTTCACAGAAAGCACAATACTGATGAGTTTCAACCAGAAAAACATGAAAGACCTAACACCAGTAATCACAAATGACACAAGACACATGACAACTGAAACAAAAAATATGCTAATAATGATGGCCCAGAAAATCAGTGTGGCACAAACACAACACTAAAAGAAACTGCATACATGGAGCAGAAAATAATTTTGCACTCTCAAACACTATTCAGATAAAACCCACAGGCAGCAAGTATGCATTATCTGATACAAAGGATGAAAGACAAAACTTCTGAATATACATGGCACGATGACAAGGGTAAAACTTCACACCTCACTTGCTCTAAAGAACTTAAATGTATATCAGTATGTTCTACTGATGTCAAGTCTAACAAACACTAACACGCAATGTGAAGTGTGAAAGGTTTCGCCTGAGTGGGCAATGTTGAGACATGCTGAACTGAAAGAAAGGGAAAGGGGGACATGCAGGTCACCTGACTGGGCCACGGACTCGGCCGTGGACAGCGCACTGGTGGAGCGAGAGTGGCGTCGGGAAGCTGCAGGGACAGGAAGAGGGGTCACACCCCACTGAGGGTTAGTGTTGCACCACACCAACACCCTACCATCCCAGGCAGCAATCATAACACATTCTCCCATCAAACAAAACAGCTATCCAACTATTAGAAACAAACAGACTAGACATAACAATGACCAAGCAGTATGAGAGAAGTGACATGACTATTTGTCACTGTAAGGGAAAATGACGAGCAGCAGAAGCGGATTGGCAATGAACACATAATACAATGAGGTGTACATTGCAGTACACTTGCTGCCTTTTTTCCCCTCTCTGCTATCTCTCTCTGAATGATTGGACAACTACGGTACTTATCCTCATCTATTAAGTAACTGAGTCAATTAAATACATATACAATTGTGTAAATACATATACAGTTCAGTTCAGCTTTTTATTTTTCAGGGCCTAAATAACAATTATTTGGTCCTAACCAATTTCTATAAACAAATAACCTCAGGTGATGACAAAAACACTATAGTTTTCAATATGTAGTCATTTTTCCCCAAAAGTAAACCAACATTCAGAAACCAGGTGGAACAATAAGCACAACCTTCCTACTTCCACCATCAATAAAAACATAATTAGCAGCCAGATGTTACTAATGAAATGCATAAGAGTAGTTAATCTTCGAGAAGCATGACTACCTCTACGAAAGGCAGAACCTTTTGGCAGTCTGGTGTACTGGAGCACACCAGTCTTAGACACTAGAGATTCTTCAAGACAGTTGCCAATGTTCCCAGGAGTGGGCATCCCAGCAAATTCAATCCAGAGCTACATCATGTGACCTACAGACCACTGTAAGCACATTAAATGTTTATGTACATGACAGCACAATCAGAAAAAGACTGAATAAATATGGTTTTCATAGAAGGGTGGCTAGGAAAAAGCCACTTCTATCCAAAAAGAACACGTCAGCATGACTTAGTTTCGCAAAATTGCATCTGAACAGACCAAAAATGCTCTGGGAACTGGGAAATTTGCTTTCATTGAGACAACAATGAACTTCACTTTATACCAGAATATTCTTGAAACAAATGTGAGGCCATCTGTCCAGCAGCTTAAGCTGGGCTGAAATTGGGTCATGCAACAGGACAATGATCCCAAGCACACCAGCAAATTGACATCCGAATGGCTAAAAAAAGAAACAAATTAAGGTGATGGAATGGCCAAGTCACAGCCCAGACCTCAACTCTACTGAGATGCTGTAGCAGGATCGTAACAGAGCTGTGCATAACTGAATGCCCTCAAACATCAAAGAACTGAAGCAATGATGTAAAGAAGAGAGGGCCAAAATTTCTCCAATGTGACAGACTGAAAAACTCAGACAGAAAACTTTTACTTCAAGTTATTGTTGCTACATTAGTGAATTATTTTTTCCCGCCTGGTTTCTGAATGTTGTGTTAATTTTCTGAAAAAGAAAAAAAAAAGGCATACATATTGAAATCTGTTATATTTTTTGTTGTCATTTGAGGTTATTTGCTTGTTTATAGAAGATGATATGGACCACATAATTGTTATTTAGGCCCTGATAAATAAAAACAGTATTAAATGTAAAAAACTGTAAGAAAAGTGAAAGAACTGAAGGTGTACTTTCTTTTTACTATGACTGTATAATGTCTAGGCAATGTGTATAATAACAAAAAAAAAAAAAACCTCCACAAACTCTGCGAACATTAGTGCATGCAAAACAGAGAGCAGGCAAGAGACAGAAGTATAGATCATCAAGTGGGCTTTGGGCTGGGATAGCTTGTTGGAGGGTGGAAGAATCATTGAGAAGGCCTGGGAGGTTACTCGGGTACTGAGGATTTGAGGACAGTGGGTTATAAGGTAAAGGTTGATATGAGCTGCTGATCCATCAGTGCCCAATCCAGTTTACTCACCCAGAGGAGTGAAACCCCGAGCAGGGCTGGTATCGCGGCTGCTCTCGCGACTTGTGTCACGGCTGCAGCCCTGACTCATGCTGGGGCGTGGGATGCGACTGCTCCGGGCTAGCGTGCGGTAACGAGAAGTAGCAGGAAGAAGAGCTTTACCACACAGCTCAGCTGTTAGGACACAGGTTAGCACTTTAGTCAGGCTGCTATAGTGCCACAATTAGCATGAGAATAAGTGTTGGGAAGAAAGGGGCTTGGCAACAAGCCTGGTGTTCCATTTCAAAAGTTAGACATAAAAGCAAAAGCTGACCACTTAGGTTTAGATTAGCATTAGTCTGCCAAGACAATTATGGTAAAAGATGCATGTTTCTGCATTGCAACATCAACCATCAAAAACCACATCAAAACAATCTGCTGGTCAGATCTGGTTAGATCACACACAGTGATCACAAAGCGTATTGACAAATGTGATAAGACGTGTAAACAGACGTTGGTTAGTCATCCTTACCATTATTCAGTAACAGGTAAACCAGTTAAAAGAGCAAGACCGCAGTGAGAAGCAAGTCACAGTAACAGCATCAGCATCTTAATCAACAATCTGAACCAAAGGCTGAGCCATTTTTCCTTAGAGAGGCCACCACTCTGCAGTGATGAGGTTCTAAGAAGGAAATGATGATGCTACATCTGTGATTCATGGCATCCTTAAGTAATATTTATAGATATGCAGCATATACCAACTAGATAATGTAAAGCTTCAAACATACAACAGGCTTAAACATGCCTATTGTTCCAAACACATACTAGTTTGTGGCTAAAATAATCTTTTCAGGACCTCATATGCTTCTCAAGAATCCATTTTGTTTTTTGTTTTTTTATTAACAAATTTGGGAATTCCATTTAGATCTCTATGATTTGACAGCTATAAAACACAATGCGTGTCCTTACCTATGCCCAGTCTGCTTGGGCTGGTCTCTCGGCTGCAGCCCTGGCTTCTCGGGACCCTTGCTCGTTTGTCTGAGGGTGTAGAAGCCATGGCTGTGGTACGCGGGACTCTGCCATACGTGTGACCCAGCAGCTTTCCAGGGGAACTAGAACGGCTGCCAGCTACAAAAAAAAAAAAAAAACAAAGCCACAAGGAAAACTTGAGTCAACATTTAACTTGCCCGTTTTCTGTGCACAGCAGTCTGTGAAAATTCTTCTCAATCTTCAACAGAGCTAGAGAGTAACCGTGCTGCACATATTTCACAGTCCACTGATCTTACAACACACACAAAATGGCAGTGAATACAATATTCACACAACGCACTGTATTTGTACATCTATGAAGTAGCTATGCCTATATGACAAACACTGGAGATGAGATATCAGCTTTGATGAAATGTTTTTGATTTAAACCAGGATTTACTTGGACTGCAAGGAAGACAAAGTGATTAAGAAAAGATTTGTGTACACACTATACAAAACAAGTCTGACACAAATACACGGAGGCAATAAATAAACCAGGGAAAGAAACTGGAAATAAAATCGGGTGACAAAACATCTAACTATCACAATGGCAGAAATAAAGACACAATTTTCTGCACTGGGGGTGTGGAGGGGAAGAACATATCATGGTATATATGGTATGATGAGACAAAAGCAAGGAAAGGTCATGCAGGGTGCTGATTAAGAGGTGGTGATGTGTCAGCTTTGCGCAGATGAATCTGGGGGCTTACCACCAGTAGGGTTAGCTGATCTGGATCCTTGTATATGGAGGCACGCCAAAGGACAGGTGAAAAGTTACAAAAGAAGCTCAGTGTGACATGGTTATCCAGCATGCATCAGGCAAAATGTTATTCATTTGTGCATTAGAGAAGTTAAAGCTCAGAGGACATTACATGATTAAACTGTAATGTACAGGGTGTCTCAAAAGTCTCCATACATAGGGGAAATTAACACTTTTTAGAATAAAGTCTTCCAAAATTTTTCATACTTAATATATATAATTTTCAGATAGCCTTTATGAATGCCTTTAAGAAAACAAATCCAAAAAGACTGGAAGTGTTGCGGACCATCCAAGAAGTGGACGTCCACAAACATCCACTATGTCCCCTATGTATGGAGACTTTTGAGACACCCTGTACATTAAACACCTTCACCTGAAAGCTCGTCTGTGTTACAGTAACACAGAAAACAGCCAAGAGAGATGATTTTTAGCCACAAGGAAAAGGCACCATACTGTAAGAGTATGCTTTTCTGAAAATGAAGATGGTGCTCCCACACATTTGGCATGAAGGGCTGGACAAAAGTGATTCCAGCTGTTGGAGCAGCTTGAAGTGTGTAAGAGGTGAGAAGACAGAGTTGGAGCACTTACGCTGGGACTGAGACACCACTTTAGCTCTGCTTCGACCTCGGCTGTCTGTTACTGTAGTGTTTGCACCAACAGCACTTCCGGAGCTCTGCCTTCTGGTGCGCACACGACCTGCACACAAAACAGGCATAAAGTATAGCATTAGAGCGAGATAGCAGGAACAGAGCAGAGCAATATGGGAGTAATATTAGAAAAAGGAGAAACAGGACGTTATGATTGAGAAGAAACAGACAAATCAAAAACAGGACAGGATTTAACACAGTTTTAAATCAAAGATTTTAAAAATATTAAAGTAGTTTAAGTAGAAGGAGTGTGGACATGCTTCCAAACTGCGTTTGTATAATAGACATATTATACCATGAGCATAAGTTCTGTCACTGTGGTAAAGTGTCAATTTTGAAGGATGTTCTCAATCTAAGCTGAGTTTAATTTTACACAATGTAATGATAGGGTTTCAGTGATCTGTATCAAGGTTTATGGAAACCACCTCAAACTGAGAGCTTGATAAAAGAACCAGAAAAATATAACTGAGGGAAATAGTCTAAGTATCCCTGTAGGGAAATTTTAGTCTAATCTCTAGTACAAAGATTACAATCTCAGATAAACCCCCTAGTACAAATAACAGTGCAGGTCTTAAATGATAACAGTAGAATGTTACATTTAAAAATCAGTACAGTACCATGGACTTAGATTTGTGGACAATATAACTCTAATGCTTCATCCAAGTCATTGCTCAGCTTGGATAGATTTGTGACAAAAACAGATATGAGATTTTCAATCAGAGGAAGAATATTTAAATTCAGTAGAAGAAGAAGAAGAAGAAGAAGAAGAAGACTGCTACTCCCTATCAAACCGTAGTTTTGGACAGGGCTGAGGCATCATGCAGACAAGGCATGCAGAAGTAGAGTCACCACATGTAACTGCTATTAACATACAGGGGAAACATGAACACTGCCTATAGCCCTCCAAAGGACTGAGCTGAGACCAACACACACATACAAACAGATTATATACACAAATCTTACCATCTACTTTACCAGATGTACCATCTTTGGGGCAAAACAAAAGCAGGGGAGTGAAGAAGAGAGGAAGTATAAGAGGCAAAGGTTAGAGACAGTTAGTTTGGAAGCGTGGAAGACAGGGCTGTAAACCATGACAGGGCTTGCGTGGAAGCAGAGGCGAAGAACTGTTAATGACTGCAAGTAAGGGAAGATACTATGATCGATATTATGTGTCATTTCAGGTAACGGAATAAAACAGCACAGAACAGAACAAGAATTTATATCAACCTGCAAAAAGACCAAAGTTGCTAAGAAAGGCAATGTCTCAAAACAGACTGGTATAGTGCTAAGGGAGTTACTTCAGAATAATAAATAAAACCATAATCTATTAGATATAACACTGCTTATAAATTAAACTTGCTTGAAAGACCATCTGGCAGTAGAGAAATCAGTATCATTTATGAATTTTCCAAAAGTTACCCAAAACCATGGATAACCAAGCACAACGCATCCATGACACTGATCGTTATTTGTTCCTCACCAGAGCACAGCTTAATAGCACTTAAGGTGTCCATCAGCTTTATTAATGGGCTGCTATGACCATAAAAGCCAGTGGTTTTATAGGCATTCCATTAAAATTCTCTAATTAGGCTTGAGAGTGAAGAAATTACAGTCAACGGCTGGGCGCGCTGAGCTGATTGCTGTGAACTAGGAGTTTGGAATCTTACCCAGGGAGGCATAGGATCCTGGGGGAAGGGCTGCAGCTGAGCTGAAGGGGGCAGGAGAGGGAACAGAGGGCACAGCGGGCATCCGGGACTTGGCACTGGCAGCAGCATTCACATCAATGTCACTGCGTGAGCGCTGGAGTGAGCCAGGGGTGGATGGTGCTCTGGAGCTCACCACCTTACCTATCAGACAAATAGGTCATCTAAGGATCTCACTGCATTTACTTGAAACAGAAAAATACAAGTTATGCTGCATGGTTCGGCATGTATCTAAATTTTACACAGAGGCAGCAAAATGCTTACTTCTGGTCATGCTTCCTCCGATCACACTCCTCACAGACAGCGGTCGACTACGCAGGAAAACAGAAAGAAGAGGTAAAGTTATTTGTCAGTAACAGGAATAGCTGTGGAATGGGAAAAAAAGACAACAAAGACTACAAATGAGCAATGTTCACTATGTAAAAAGCTTTCTGCAAAACACTACGGCACTTAAAGAGTATGGTCAGATAAGCCAGCAAAACTGAGAATCTGGGAGCCTTTCTGACAGCAGTGTGAGGAGATTAGTCTTCGTGACGGATTAAGGCAGACAGGGGTGCCGTTGCTACAGAACACAAACAAGTTGAATTCAAGAGAGCAGACATGAGCTATTCACACAGCGGTCCCTGGGCGGCGTTCAAAATTTAAACAATCACAATCTTGAGTAAAATGTATCTCGTATGATAGAGATCAAAAGATTTCTGAATATTTTCATTTATTCAGCTGAACGTGAGGCCATGCCAACACTGACATTGCTCTTCCTTGGTGATTAATGTGCTTACTAGTTTTGTAAACAGCAACCATGGTGATGATGCTTTTGTTTGCTCCAGCTGAGCAGTGAGTGAAAACATTAGTGCACTTGCTCCAGCACTCTAAGTGATAAATGTGGAATGATGATCTCACTCCCTCTAAACAGACAACCAGACAGATGCCAGTTGGAGATAATTGCCTAATATCCAGCACAGGATTACTATGCTAACAACACACCAATCAATCACGGGACATGCTCCTTCTGCCTTGGCTGTGCAATTATAGAAGAGCAAATACATATTAGCACTGATGACAGGACTGGCTAAAACAGTACCCTAGGGTACATGTTAAAGGGAAAAACCATCTTTTAAATATTGAAGCTGCGTTCTTAATATTGCCTGTCAAAAGCATGATACCAGTGGCTGTTTATATTAGAATTTTTTTCTGCAATACATGAAGTTTGTTCATTTTAATTGCAACACAGGCAGCACAGTGTAAAATTTCAATACTAAAGTTTATCAAATTGTGTGTGTGTGTGTGTGTGTCTCACTTGAGGCTCTCCTGAGAGCTGGAGGAGGAACGGTCAGACTGAGGCAGTGACACTATGCTGTCAGAACTCTTCAAGTAAGATTGAATGGCCTTCTGATAAGTTGACTCCAGAGACTGAAACAGGTGCTCCGCCTCTCGGCTGTAGTGACCGTGAAAACCCCAGTAACATCTGCATAAAAATCATCAACCATTAGTCTCAAAATGAAAGCTGGAACATAATGAAACGCAGAGCCAAATTAAACGTTCACACAAAAAAGGCAGACTTACTTTCTGGCTATAGATCTGGCCTCCGAGTCAGCATCATGAATTCCTTTCTTGATGGTCTCAGTGAGAACTGCAACATGCCTAGGATAATACGGAAACATGGTTAAATGTACACCAAAGTTACTGCAAACCAGCTCACAGCAGTGTCTGCTCTCTATGCTAGAAAAAGTCTTTAAAGACAAGCAGTCTGAATCTTTTGAAACTTCTTGGACCCGGTACCAGTCCTTTTCCAATTCCCAATTCACAGCAAAAGGAGCCCAAAGAGAAAGAAGGGAGAGTGGGAACCCAGCCCTCCTTATAAAAGGGCTCTGGGGAATATTGCCATGGAAACAGCAGGGACGCATGGTTGCTGCTCACTCCTGGCTCATCAGTTAAGACTTGTGAAAAGACTCATTCCTCATCTGTTCAACCAAGATGAGACAAGTAAGACACACTGCCTCGAGTTAAATGCCGCTTCATGGGACCGCAGATAGCAGAGGACTTTCTTGTGACATTTAGTTTTTCTTTCATAGTCTGCATTAGGAAAGTAATGTATTTTTCTTGTTTTGCACTCACCTCTCTAATGTATGAGTCTGCCATTCTTGCAACAAAAGATCTAGAAATTCATAACACCGTCTAAAAGGGAAAACATTATAGATTTCAAGCTCTTTTTAATTTAGAGGGAAAAAGATTTAAGTAGAATAAAACATTTATTGTTATATTAAGTAACCATAAATGTTTAGAACCTCACCTTCGAACAGCCACTGATTTAGATGTGCAGTTACTGGTGATGATTGGGATAAGACGAGGATAGTGTGTATGCTAAGAATTTCAACAACAACAACAACAAAAAGAAGGATAGTTACTGGAGTCCAAAATGTGTGCTGCTGTCCTTTAATAAGGTTTTATTTTGGGTCTGTTGCTTAGCACTAATTTGCACAATGAAGATGCTACCACAATTTTATCCCCAGCTAGAGAATTTTATTAGCTTTAATTACAGATCATATATGTAAAAAGGTTTTTAGGACAGGATATGGAATCCACATATGCATCGCAAACACTCACCCGTAAAATAAGACGAATAGCAGCCACGCCTGATGTGGCCATGACTTTGGCGCTGTTAGGCACGAGATTGAGCAGCGTGGGCATGATGGCCTCTGCTCCATGGTCAAATTTGTTCCCCAACACTGAGGATACATGTCTAAGAGGGCAAAAACAACTTATCCATGGAACGCTTGATTAAAGGAACAGACAGAAATGTATCAGGCAGACATCTGGTTGACAGTAATACATGAAGTCTGTTCACATATCCATCACCAAGTAGCTTTTTAGACACAAATTTCTCTACGCTCCACTCACTTCAGTTTCACGTCATTACAAATACATTAAGGTATGAAATAATTAAAGACCTGCACAGAAACATGTTCCATCACAGTAATCCATGCCACAAATTTCATTGATGTGTTACAAGAATATGACAGAATATGACCGAGCTTCTGGCTTTTTTTTTTTTTTTTATTAATATAGTAACACAGTTAAAAAGTAAACACCCTATATGTCAATGGTTAAACATAAAAAAAAAAATAAACAAACAAATAAATAAATAAATAAAACACACATACCCAAGAGTGATACAGGCCTCCCGGACCACTTGGGAGCGTAAGTCTTTCGCAGAAAGCTTGAAGGCACCTTCCAAAAGTCGGAGCTGTTGAAGGAAACACTCGTGTTCTGTAGCTCCTGCCAGGACCAGTGAGCGTACTTTCTTCAGCTAGTGAAAAGAGAAACACAAAATCTTTGATGCTTACAGTCTCTATTAGAAGCAACAAAGAGGCTTGAGAATCACTTACAGCAGTCACTCTGTGCTCCCAGTCATGTTTATCATCTGACAAGACCTCACGGATCTTAGTCATGCCGTCTTCCAGTTCTCTACTGGAATAGATCTGTCAAAAGGACATTGGTTATAGTTTCTCACAGATACTACACAGAAGAAATGAAAAATATTTTCTTTCAAACTTTTTCCATCATAACTGAACGCTATTTTCTCCCTAATTTAGTCTCTGCAAATTCCCACCCTCCAATTAGGTCTCCCCTGTCTCCCCTCCCCCTCCCACCTACTCCAGAGGATGAAAGTTATTCCGTGCTTCCGAGCCACACGCATCTTTTTGAAATGCAGCTCCTGCTGCATCATGGGGTGGCATAACAGATTTGGAGGAAAGCACTATCTGTCCCCTTCCAAATGCATGAGTTCATAGACACCCACAAAAAATTGGCTAGTGTCACTGTGACTGACAGACGAGAGATAGTATGCCACCACTCCCAAATTGATAGCACAGCCAATTCTGCTCTCTTGGACTCTCGGCTACGAATGGCTGTGGGATCAAAAGGATTAATCCTTGCAATCTCTCAATCACGATCTCAAGGGTGAACACTTTTTTGTTACACCACTCAGACACCCTTTAAATGGTTTTCTGTGCCATGCATATAGAACTTACCTGCGCAGTAGGAACATCTTCAAACGCCTTAATAAAGTCTTCCTCATCGACAGCTCCAGCACTGGCTCCCTCTTTGCCTGTGGAGAAAGATACAGAGCATAAGATTCATTTATCTATTAAACTCTAAATAATTAGGATCAGTGTTTTCATATGGCACAGTTCTTCTTCTGTGTGATATGTAAGGAATACAACACAGGAAAATGGTGTTTTATTCCTCTTATACCACAGCCATTTGCCAAGACTAGCAATTTTCAATTATTAAAAAATGACACAGTATACTTTTATCTGCTTAGTTGCATTTAAAGTTATGCAGCCACCACGAAACAAGTCTTCTCTCAGAAAACATTTTTTTTTTAATCTGTTTATGTGGAACATCTGTCTTAAAAGTACCTGTGGAATTTGTTACTATAGAAACAATAACATTAGAATTAGCACATTAAAATAAACCAGGCACTTGCCTTGCAGTGGCCACTACTGTTCTCACCATGCTGTTATAGAAAATTAATCAACACCTTCTGCTCCATCAAATTCAGCAGAGTTATAGATTAATTAATATATAACTGCAGCTATAATTTACGGTCAAAATCATAATCGTCACTCTACTGCACCCCACCACTCAATAACAGTGTGTTTGAATCCCTTAGTTTAGCAGTATTGTCAGTCACAATTTAGACCAAGGCTTAATCTCTAGGGAGGTACATTACCTTTTACAGGCAGAATGACGTTGTGCGAGTAAGGCAATAACATATCAAACTCAGAGAGCTCAGAAAAACACAACATTTTAACCATGTGTGAACATTAAGTCAAAGTTCTGTGGGAGTTACCTGCAGCTCTGGGTGCTGAGGCAGAACTGGGTCGTCTCATGGAGCCCATGTTTCCTCCTCGCCTGCTGCTGGAGAAACCTTTCGATGAAGTGGAAGAGGAGGACCTGCCTCCATCCACAGAGTCCTCATCATCAAAGTTCTTATCTGCACAAGAGAGGTGCAACTTTGAGCCGCGTTATCAAACACTTTCACCATTTGCAATCAATCTGCACTTTTACGAGGTGTATAAAGATGTCATGTGTTAAGATGTCAGTCTTAAATGACCTGATATAGTTCATCATTAACAACTAAAAATTAGCATATTTTGTGTATACTTAAATGAGTATTGAGAAGAATGTTTTAAATAGGCCTCGCTGTTCTAGTTTTTATTGTTCTCTGGCTCTGGTTATTGATGACTCACTCAAACAGTAACAGAAATTCTAAGTTGTGTGAGTGCAACACCAAAATCAATAGTCCATGCAAAGTGCAACAGATCATGACTGTTAAGTATGTATCAGTGTTTGTCACAGTAAAATGGCTCTCCATGTGAAATTTAAGATCTGTTCCTATTCAATCCTGCACTGTATAAATCACTATACATAGGGAACACAATGGTGCTGAACAAGCGCAGGTCAATACATGCTATATATCAGTTGCTCAAGCTCTTTTTCAGTCATGCTCATTCTGTGTCAGAGTAGGCACAAATAAAATTACCTTTGGGTATTAAATAGCATTACCCAGAGGCTACCGGACAGTGACAAAGAGTCTCCCTTCCGTTAGGTTATCGACTGTCATCTCAGTATGAGAACACAGATTACACTATTTACTCATTCGGAAACAAACTATGCTGGCAATATACTTTGAACAGATGTTGATGATTCGCTGCTGCACATGTGGCCAGACTGTAAGACCTTTTGTGAAACATGGAACTCTTCGAACACTGTATGGAAACAGCTTGACATGAAATTCTAAAGTAATTGTACAAGTGGTGCCCTTTACTTATTTTATCAGGTTCAGGCATTTGGAAGCAAATTCCAAAGTACTTATGAATCAAAATGTGGAAAAGATCATTTAAAATTGGCACAGCAACATAGAATGAAAGGCAGAGTTGATTTATGCACATGAAAATTAATGACGGAATTTAATTTTCCACATCAACAGTCATTTTTTTTGGGACGTCCTAAAAAGAGCAAACACCATCAACCATATAAAATTCTGAGTGAATCGCTCTAAATAGCACTTCATCAACTGGCAACTCAAAATGTAAAGCTGATTAATCTACACTAAAGCCGAACTCCATTCCCCAGGACTAGAGTAAAGACGAGCACAAATTGCACTACACCCTTTATCTATTTCTAAACAGACAGTTTATCTCCCGGGGGTGTGCGCAGAGGTTGTGAAGTGATTCGTACCATCTAACTGCAGTTGTGACATTTTTCTTGCTGACAAGCTTTGACTACTACAAATAAAGACCTCAAAGACCCATGATCTACAGCAGGGGTGTCCAAACTACGGCCCGCGGGCCAACTGCGGCCC
>CM040979.1:12368159-12399383 GCA_022985145.1 Pangasius djambal | reverse complement strand
TAATCATTTTATGTTGATAGCATTTTTAAAACAAATATTAGTTGATCTGTTAACAATCCAAACTTATTTGCATAACAAGCTTGAAATATAGTATATAATTTATTTTATATCCCCACCCCCTCCAGGTCTGTCAAGAAGGACCACCATCCAGAAGCAATCAGAGGCAAATGTTTTGAGAATGAACTGCCAACCTTTTTTGCTCTAAAAAAAAAAATCCCATTCATGAAAAGCAGTGTTGTAGGCTGATTGATTTAGTTTACCGAAATAAACCAGGTGAGGCAATACGTACTTCACCTCGAGTGAGTGGCCCGGCTGTTTGTGTATTTTACCGCATATGGCCCTTGGTGAAAAAAGTTTGGACACCCCTGATCTACAGGATATGAACGATGGATGTGTCTCAGAAATTTTATGTAGGTATTAAGTCCATAATCTATCATAAGCCATAACACATAACAGGTTATTTTGCTTTATCAATGTAATCATAAGCAGAACATAAATATAAAGACAAAAAAACTGTGCACAAGTAAAGTGGCTATAATTTTTTTTTTCCCAGAAAGAAAACATCTGAAAAGTTGTGCAGATGCCATGAAAACTGTTGTTCTTGGAAAAAGAAGATACAACTCCCTCTGCTGGACAGATCTTAAAAGCGCACTGTGGTGATTAACATCTACATGAAAAGAACACGTTACTAATTGAGCCTAGTTGTGCATATCAAAGTAACATTTATACAATAACAAGAGCCACAGTAAATTACATGCATAATAACAGAAGCCAAAGCACTCAGGAAAGTATATCTCTCTGTATGTCAGTGACAAAGTAAAAAGGAAGAGCCATTAGCGAAACAGGAAGGAGATGGGCTTATCCTGCAGTATCCTGCTTTTGACAGACGGTCCCTCCCCTTCAAATGCCAGTCAGAACTGAGAGCATGACAAGAAGCATGGAATTCTAGCCCAATAAACTTAAAAAAAATAAAAATAAAAAAAAATAAATAATAAAAAAAAAAGATATAAAGAATAAAAAGAAATGTAAAACCACTACTCTTCAACACACTACAAAGTCCACAAAAATCTTCAGATGTCTGACAAAGCAGCCACAACAGGTGCACTAAGAAATGCACAA
This sequence comes from Pangasius djambal, assembly GCA_022985145.1. Taxonomy (NCBI): domain Eukaryota; kingdom Metazoa; phylum Chordata; class Actinopteri; order Siluriformes; family Pangasiidae; genus Pangasius; species Pangasius djambal. The sequence continues at coordinate 12,398,264 of CM040979.1, read as the reverse complement.
GAACTGCCAGCAGAACAGTTTTACTCTATTTAGAAACAGCTTTGTAAAGCTTGAAAAAGCTTGTTTTTACAGCCTCCCAACCAAACTTGTTTGTTTAGGGATCTGAAAACATCTGCTTTCATTCTGTGTTGTTCTACTTTTCTAGAAAGAAAGATTTAATAAAGAAACCAGGAACTTTTTTTAAATTCTGTTTTCGTTCTATATTTCTTGTGCTTACGATGCTTTGAATATATGACTAGTCTAGCTAGCTACCAGAATGCATTCACCAAAAGGTCCTGGTATTCTCTACTTTTTAATAAGGTAGTATGATGTATGCAGAATATGATTATGAGCTAGGGTCAGCTTCAGAATGATTGCCAACTATGGTAAAATATTGGCAAAACAAGTTGTGAGAACATGCAAAGGACCATATTTGACATTGTAATTATGTGTTAACAGAATTTTTTTATATATATTTTTCATACAGAACCTGCTTGAAGACAAAGAAATAAACAACAACTTATGTTGTGTGCCCAAGAAAAAGTATTTAACCTAAATAACGAGCAGGACAGCAGACAAAAGCAAGGCCAGAATTGTCAGAGGAGAAAACCTGCATGCACACTGAAACAAACATGCTACATTAATTAATGGAGAGGAATGACTGGCTGTGTGTGCAGATATCACCAGAATGTATGCACCGACGAACAGTGAATAGCCAACAAGACTGTAGCAGCTCATACTGTTACCCAAAAATGAAAGCATTTTTAATGATTTGTTCAACCCCCAAATTTGTCCTGCCCCTAATGACCAACAAATCTGGTTATACTCCCATTGTACAGTACTGTGACCACCGTTCTTCAATCTGTTCAGAGAATAAATGCTAGATGCTGGAAATATCAGCTAATGGAAGGAGCTAAGAATATAAGACGCTATGGTGGAATGAGGTGCGTCTCTACTTGCAAACCTTCATGCTTTATGGAAGCACTAAACTATATATACTGACACTATCACAGGCAGAATATAAATTTACATAAAATAATCAACTCATCATAGATGTAGCTCACTCCCTGCAGCTTTAAATCAAAAATAAATCCCGAAGTAGGACATCGCCAGCTCCAACTTCGACTGACTGTAAACCATTTTTTTAGCAATATAACACCCTAAGAGCTGTGTGCTAAAAAATAAGTAAGCCTTAATCTAAAATAAAACTGATTCTTGATTATTTGTCAAATATAACGAAGTGACTCAAGATATACAATATAAACAATTATGCTAACTTGTCCTCAATTCAGACAAACAGGGAGAAAAAAAAGCAAAAAACTGAAGGTTTAACACACCACAATGTTAAAGTAAAGGTAGTAAAGGTCCTCTGTTCAGTTTCAAGCATCACCAATCATCTAAACAATCTGCTAATAAATACACCAGCAAATTAGCACTTTAGCATATAAACAGAACTTCTTTCAAATTTTCAGCTGAAGAATCCTAAAATAGTGACAATCCTAAAATATTAATGTAATCCAGAACAGCCCTAATATTTGCACGTATCTGATAGAGCTACAAGTCGAAAGGGAGGAGTCTGAAAGCTGTTCAACCCTCCTCTATTTACCCGTCTCGCACAAATACACAACCCTTTGCTGAGTAAATTGTTGCCTGGATTTAACCTTCAGGTTCATCAAGTTCTGTAATATCTGTTACACAGCACTTCCAGGAGTGAAATACTATTCCCTTCACTGAAGAGAATGTTTGCCATGAAAAATAATCTATGGTCAAACAAGCTTAAAACAACCCCGTTCCCCACAACCCATCCACATTTACAATAACCACAAATGCCTGAGATCAGCACACATGAAATCATTTCATTGTTCTTATCCTTACCTTCCCCTGTTGTCATAATGCAAGAGTCTTTTTCACTCATAAAACAAGCAGACAGATGGTAAAGAAAACACAGCTCAGGCTCTGTGAGAGTTTCTCTCTGGTGTCCTGTCTCCCTCCCTTCCTTTCCTTCCTTCTGCTCCGGTCTTGTGACCGCACAGAAGACAAAAGACACCCAACTGTGCTAACAAAAAGCTGGAGCTACTGCTGTGTGTGCTAGAAATGTATGTAAACAGTCATTTTCTTCTGTGTTCATAAAAAGGGAGCTCGTGTCACTGAACGCATACCACTTGTTCCTCCAAAATGGCCCATCAAATGTTAAGAGTGAAAAAGAATTCAAAAATGAAAATGAACCCTAGAAGGAATAGTTGGATGTTCCTAATTACTCTCCTACATAATAGCTAAAATATACACTCACCTAGCACTTTATTAAGAACACCTGTACACCTACTCCTTCACGCAATTATCTAATCAACCAATCTCGTGGCAGCAGTACAGTGCATAAAATCATGCAGATATGGGCCAGCAGCTTCGGGTAATGTTCACATCAACCATCAGAATGGGGAAAAAATGTGATCTCAGTGATTTTGACTGTGGGATGATTGTTGGTGCCAGACAGGCTGGGTTGAGTATTTCTATAACTGCTGATTTCTAGGGATTTTCATGCAGTCTCGAGAGTTTACTCAGAATGGTACAATAAAGAAAAAGCATCCAGTGAGCGGCTGTTCTGCAGACAGAAATGACTTGTTGACGAGAGAGGTCAACGGAGAATGGCCAGACTGGTTCGAGCTGACAAAAAGGCTACAGTAACACGGACAACCACTCTGTACAACTGTGGTGAGCAGAAAAGCATCTCAGAATGCATAAGTCATCGAACCGGATGGGCTACAACAGCAGAAGACCACGTCGGGTTCCACTTCTGTCAGCCAAGAACAGAAAGCTGAGGCTGCAGTGGGCACAGGCTCACCAAAACTGGACAGTTGAAGACTGGAAAAACGCAGCCTGGTCTGATGAATCTTGATTTCTGCTGAGGCACACAGATGGTAGAGTCAGAATCTGGCACCAACAGCATGAATCCCTGGACCCAACCTGCCTTGTGTCAACAGTTCAGGCTGGTGGAGGTGGTGTAATGGTGTGGGGAATGGTGTAATGTTTTCTTGGCACACTTTGGGCCCGTTAATACCAATCAATCATTGCTTGAATGCCACAGCCTATTTGAGTATTGTTGCTGACCATGTGAAAAAGACAAAAATGATCTCTTGGCAACCACAGCAATAGGAGCTCTAATGGCAGTCACCCATTACAGCAGATTACAATAGCACAGACTATTTGTCATCTTCACAAATGAGGTGTAGAGCAATGTAGCTTGCCAAAATTTCAAGTCATGCTGTGGGCCATTAGAGGCTTAGCTTAGTCACATGTCATAATTTGGAAAAAAAAAAAGAAAAACAAAACAAGCAGCTTTGAAATGCTTTAGCATATAGCTTAATTATAAATCTGAATGATTCAAAGGGTATACCACTTCACTCAGCACAAAGAGAACTAATCTGTCTTTCAGAGCCCTGTGCACGCGGACCTCCTGCAAGCAAGCTCATACTGATCAGCATGCAAACATGGAGCAAAGCCATAAAGTTGTACGCATACACACATGCACACAGACACACAAACAGAGAGACGGTGGAGACAAGACGGGTCTGACATTCAGTGCGGCAAATAAAGAACAAAATTTACAAGACGTCACACAACCTGTTGTAATGAAATGTTGCTAGAATCTGGTTTAAAGAGGAAAGAAAAAAAATAGCTAACTCTAACTTAAATATTATTACTCGTATTACTCTCAAATAAGAGTAATACAAAAAGCAAGAGCAACATGTTTCAGTCATCTCCCAATGTTGAGGTTCCTTTTTATTAACAACCATAATGCTGTATAATGGCCTAGACTAAAATGTTTATATGCAATTTTGAACTACCAGCAAAACTGCAAAGATATAAGACTGTATGCACAAGAACTGTAATTAACTAAACAATTGCTTGTCTCACTGCTTGTCTTAAATACCAGTTCCCTACCTGACCCAGAAGAGAGGATCATGTTCCCAGATCTCTGGACCTCATCAAATCTGGCGAAAATTACATTCAACCTGAAAAAACAGCAGAAGGAATAGGTTGAGATTAACTAGTTTTGTAAAGCAAGACAGAAAATAAACATGAAATTCACATAGATTCTTACCCTAAAAAGTTGACTTCTCAAATAAAATGTGCATTGACAAATGTTCTGAATAGTTCACGTGCATATCAAGAACAGCCTGTTTTTGAGAGTAATGACCTCACATTCTCAGACCCGTGTCCATATGACTGTAAGCTGCTGTCTGGTGTGTTGTATAAACATGTGAAAGAGGATATTAAAGATCCCAGCATCAAGAACAAAAACTATTTTAAGCTTCCAGGACAATCCCTATACTGTCCTGGCACTGTTCATATATAAGCACACCTTGCCTGGTTGAGTCAGACAAACATTCCCAAATGATCTGTACATTAGAACTGTTCTATTCTGAACAGACAACAGAGAGAGATATAGCGATGAAAAGGAAACGCTGTAGTTAACGGGTTTTTGTAAAAGTAGACCACACTGAAAATACATCAGAAATCTAAGCTAGCAAATACGCTCTTAATGTTAAATTTCCATGTTAAATATTAGCTCACTTCAGTGATGTTCATTTCATGAGGCAGGATGGTAGGACTTGAAACATAGTATAGTTTAATGAGGAAACACAAATATGAGTAAGAACCATGCATACGCTGAGTCTCTCTCACCGTGATTGTGGCAATCCTTTCTTGCTGAGGTCCACTCTAACCCTTTCTCCAACATGTCTATATATTTCCACAAGGCAGTTCATGGCACTGTCCCTCACCTGGCAAGAAAAGAGATAGGAGTTAAACACACACACACACACACACACACACACACATGGATATGGATACACACATACAGAGCTTATGCTTACACAATAGAAATATAGAATATGCCATTTTTCATGAACTTTTTGTTTCTTTGGTGGTATTAGGAATCTTATAATTAAGTATTAATTCTAAGAATTAAGAAATAAGTATTAATATTCATCAAATACAATGATTCTGTAAATGTACACCTCTACAAATCAGGCAAAAATATGCAGAAGAGCAGAGGCAACATTACAGTCATTTCAGTTATGTGAACATGTAGTAAAAAATGTTAGTTTCACTAATCTAACGGTATTTAGCTGTTCTTAATCAAGTTACATAAAAACAAATGGACTATTTGACGCTACACCTCCAATTTTAATTATGCAGATAATTTACATGAACATTTTCTGAATATCACCATAAGGGGGCCCCCTAGCTCACAGAAGAAGAGAGTTGCAACTTCTCCACTTGCTAACAAATTAATGTGTGAAAATTTTATTAGATCATATAAGTTATACTATGGCACATTAAGTGAACCAATACAACATTTGAGATTATAAATATTTTAGAACCAATATAACATTTGATAACATAAATATTTGATATTAGCTTTTTAAACGCATTTGTTAAAACTAGTGTACAAATAATAAAAAGGTACAAACCTGACTTGTGGGGTCTCCCAACAGATTACATATATGCGGTACAATTTTGTTTAGCGTTAAACCCTGGGCACCATACCTAAAGCAAAGAGAAGCCAATAAGAGAGGAATAGATTTAATGCATCATGGAGGACAGAGTTCCTGAGAAATGACCCATCTCAAACGGCCAATTCACAATTTGCACAAATGCCAATGCATCCCGCTGTCCAGCTGGATGGTAATATCAGGTGCGAATGGGGCCCTGACACCCTGCTATTCAATAGTATGTGTTTTTAGCAAAATGTGCACTAACACATGGGACATTCTTTGCATAGACACAATGGACAGTGCTTGTGGATCCTAGAGAGAAGGCTGCATTACTATACACAGTTTAAGCTTAATATTAGACTGAACACAAGACTAAAAATCAGAATTGATAAATCCCTCAAAGACTTGAATTAAACTAGAACATGCATCTTTAAAACCCTTTTGGTTTAATGGTAGGGCTGCACAATATTGAAGAAAAATGCGATATGCGGTACTATAATGCTATAAGGATGTAAAATCTATTTAAATAATAATAATATATATATATACACATACACACACACACACACACATACATACATATACACACACACACACACACTTAAAAACTGAAAATGACATAACCACCATAAATGTTTCATGCTCTTTTGAGGAAAAGAAAGCAGTCTCTGCTGTCTGCATCGCCCTAAAACTTTGAATTTTTCGTAACTTTTTGAAGTATTAAAATCATTTTGTTAACGCAAGCCCTTGCAATATGCATATCGTGATATTTACATTTGCGATATTTCGATAATTTCAATATACTGTGCAGCCCTATTTAATGGGTAAACCCGCATATATAATTATTATATTATATAATTATACATAATTAAAAGAAGAACATTCCAGACAAAGTGGACCTACGCATTTAATGTTGCAATGAGACAAAGACAGACTCCTTCTCTGGTCCTGTTGTTTTTGTGTTTGAATCCCCCCAGCATTCTGTCCCACACGTACTGCAAAAACAATGTTAACTCTCAGTTACAATATTACAATCAATTAGGCAACCAGCACAATAGCAGGAATTAGTATAAATACTAGTGTTGCTGTCTTTTTTTTTTTTTTTGGTTAAGAAACCTACGACAAAAACGCATTGAAATAACACGTAAAGCTTATGTAAATTTACTAATGATTGTCAGGTCCATTGCTGTTAATGCATAAACAGCTAAGTGTTAAGTCAGTCAGGGAAGCTTGAATTGACATATTCTAAATCCACAAAAACTCCTGGGTTGTAACACAACTCCTTTAACCGAGAAGACAGTATTACAATTATGATCTGCAAAGAGCTATGCCGATTTCATTGCGAAGTCAGTGAAGACCTACCTGAGGGTTAGCAGCTTGGTCCATGATCTTCAGCAGCAGTGTCTGATCCTGGTCTCTGACTTGATCTTTGGCATCACCTAATCGATCTATCAAGCTAGGTAAAACTGAGACAGAAAGAAATACAAAAATCACCCATACAACTGAATGTCTAAATTAGTAACTTCACATCTGGTGGACATAACCCTATTTGTAAGGTACTCCTGATGTATTCATATATCCAGAAATAAACCTTCATTAATATAAAAACAAATCTATAAATAAAACCAGAAAAAAAAATCGTACCTGTTCCAATTTGGGTCCGGAAACGGTCTTGCAATCTTGTCACTAAGGCAGACAAAATGTCAATTCCCAGCAAAGCCAACTAGAAAAAATACAAATAAAAAATGATTATTAGAAAATATTTGAAATACGTCTATTATATGTCCATCCCACTGAGAAGTATTTTGGAGACACACACTGGTCCCGTCAGATTCACCAAGTGACCTTAAAAAACATGTTCTTTACACTACAGAATACACTCATCGAGCATTTTATTAGGAACACTGTACTAATACTGTGTAGGGCCTCCCTTTGCTCTCAAAACAGCCTCAGTACTTCGTGGCATGGATTCCACACGATGTTGGAAATATTCCTTCAAGATTCTGGTCAATGTTGATACAATTGCATCACGCAATTCCTGCAGATTTTTCAGGGGCACTTTCATGCTGCGAATCTCCTGTTCAACCACATCCCAAAGGTGATCTACTGGATTCAGATCCAGTGATCCACACCACTACACCACCTCCACCAGCCTGGTCTGTTGACACAAGGCAGGTTGGATGCATGGATTCATGCTGTTGGCACCAGATTCTGACCCTACCATCTGTGTACCTCTTCCAGTCTTCAACTGTCCAACAATCACGCCATGGTCAACATCAGTGAGATCACATTTTTTTCCCCATTCTGATGGCTGATTTAAACATTACCTGAAGCTGCTGGCCCATATCTGCATGATTTTATGCATTGCACTGCTGCCACGTGATCAGCTGATTAGATCATTTCATGAGTGAGCAGGTGTACAGTTGTTCCTAATAAAGTGTTCTATAAGAGTAAAGTAAAATAGAAGCAGCATAAACTGTAGCCAATTATGTTCATTTACATTATCTCCTCCGCTTAAAAGAATGTACAGGCTGTACAATATAAACAATTCAGGTGATCCTAATCTTGCCATGCTGACAGTTGGTTTCCTACACTACCTAGCTATCCATCCTATGTGTGTGTTGTGCGGGAGAAATCAGATCCGATCACAACACTGAGAACAATACAAGAACACAGCTTATATAAACACCGGTTCTAAATGCAAGGTTGTGTTTGGATTTGCACTATTCAGATAACGATATCCAAACACATGTGATAAACATATGAGTGCAGGGTGAAAGAGAGGCCCAAATGACAGTCATCCTGTTCTTCAACCAATGACACACAGTCAGTAGTCTTCAACTACAACCATATATTTACTCCCTGCTATCAGAGTATTTCCCTGCACCTACACACTCAGCTATTCGGCTCAATCAGCAGATGGGCTCGACGGTATAATCCTGATCCTTTGTTCGTAGACAAAGGGGAATTACAATAATTACAGTGATGATGACTTAAAAAAGGAATCTGGGAGAGAACTAAGCCAGCTATGAAATACCATATACCACGGTTTAAATACTAACAAAATGAGTTGTTTATTTATTTACCTGCTTCTTAGTCTCATCACCCATCACTTATCATCTTACCATTATACATAACCTATGCATTGTTTAAAAAAACTGCAACATTTATCCTTTTTGATCCACACACATCTGGACTGTTACGTGCAGTAGTCAGACTCAAATTATAGATTGCCTCTTATTCCTGTGGAAACTCGTGATGAAATTACTGGCCATTAAAAGCTGATCACGTCATCTCCTAATATAATCCAGAGCATCCCAAGCAAGTGCTTCATGGATGGAGGTTAATCTAATGGCCAGCAACACTGAAGCTCTACCTCATTGCCCATTCACAGAATTTTCATTGTGTTGTTTCAGTCGCAATGCGGATGGCAGATCTACAACGAGTCGGATGTGTCTGTCCTAGGCCCTGTTCACACCTCACATTAACATGCATCCCAGGTGATCGGAAAACAAGTGGCCAGCCGAGACTCATAGCCGTTCACACCTGACAGTCAATTAGCTGGTCCTTTGTTGCTGCTGCTTTGGTACTTATCAAGAGCCTTTGAGTATTTCAGACGTATTTGACCGCATTTATACCTATACTTAGCGGTGTCCACTTACGACCAGATCACCCAGGATGCATGTCAATGCCAGGTGTGAACAGGGCCCTAGTTGCTCTGGTGTGGTCGTTCAAGAATGATCAGATCTTGGACAATTATCTATCCTGTCAGTCTAGTGAAACCTTATCCTTATTCCATGCATATTAGCAGCACTGGCACATACCATGTCAGCCTGCAGCATGCCACTGCTTGCTCTCTTGCACAGAAACCTTTTTCTTACAGTGACCTACGCTAGAAAATTAAGGGCTTTTCAAAACTGATTACCTGTAAACTATATGAGATAGAGCTGCATTTATGTCCATCAGTACATCTGTATTTCCATATGCTGTGTAACTCAAGCTCTTACTCCTTTGTTGTAGAAAAAAATGAGAACGTTACACCTCATATCTTATTCAGAGTGGTGTTACATTTCCAGCACATGCTTGGCACACAAACTCTTATGCTGCCCATGTGATCTCACACACACATAACAAGACATAAGCAGGTTTATCTGGATAATATTGAGTGTTAATAACTAACTGAAAAATAAAACCAATTTATTGGTTTGAGAGAAGTAAATAGACCAAGGCCACAGGACACTGCAGAGGCTAATTATCATTTTCAAGTTATCTAGCTTATTTTACAGAGTTAGATTTGGTCTGTGGGTGCTAAGTTCAAAGCCCTGTTACCAGCCTGATTCATCCTGGACCAGTGCTTGGGGCAGAGAACAATGAAGTCAGATGTAATGAGGCTAACATTAGTCAACAGACCAAGTGAGTCTCAGACCAACAAGAAAGGCTTTAGAAACCACATTAAGGGGCCAAAAAAACATACATAATAAACATAATAACAAAATTAACAACATAAGGCTTGGTAGGCCACATATCTTTACTAAGCTCTACTTTCTCAATAAAGTCCAAATGCGAATGCTCCCATCGCATACGTGCAGGTCTGCACACAGAAGCATAGAACCTACACACAAAATATCTATAAAGAGCTGACTGAAACGAACACTGGAGCTTTCACAGTCTTTCAGAACAATAGAAGGCCCTAAAATTTCCATCAAACAAAGGGGCTGGTAGTAGGCAGTACAGTGTGATAGTGAAAGCATATTTTACTGCTGCCTGTTCAAATGAAATGGCACCCATCTGACTGCACATACTGCAATTGTTGCTGCATCTGAGAGGTTTATAGTGCAACTCCTGCACCCGCTGCTGCAGTTACCGCGGTTTCATTTAACCGTGGCTGACTGGTTAAATAGAAATTTCCAGAAATACAGTAAACATTCATAGTTTAAACTGCGCGCCGATCTGAGTAAGGCGATGAAATCTCGTGTGGTCTCACCTGGGACCTTAATCATCCCTTTATCCAGCATATCCACACTGTATACGCTACCCAGCCGTTAGTCAGTAGCCGTCTCGGTTATCAGATCAACTCTCACGGTATCGCAGTGCTTGTGTTCAAATAATCCTTATTTTGCTTAATAATGGCCCCAAAGTGCAAGAGTGCCGAAGAGAAGTCGTAAAACGTTTCCTTTAATTTAAGAAGAACGAACAAGAAGGGTGAGTACAGTATAATAAATATTTTAGAGAGAGCGCGAGAGAGACCACATTCACATAACTTCTGGTTATAATTGTTCTATTTTATTATTAGTTATAGTTGTAAATGTCTTATTGTGCATAATTTATAAATTAATCTTTTCACAGGTATGCGCCATACCTAGTGTTCGCTACTATCTGTGGTTTCAGGCACCTGCCGGGGGGCTTGGAGCCTATCCCCCGCAGATACGGGGGACGTCCTGTGCACATAATTGCACTGTCAAACAGGAATCAAGCCCCTAAACAGTGACTCCATATTAACTGTTCTACTGGGCTGCCGTGAAAGAGAAAAGCAGCTCCAACAGACTATTTGAGTAATGAACACTACATCAGTTTATTTTTTGCTTTCATCCATCACTTCAAAAACATGTCAGATAAATTAGGAAAATAAACGTTTCATGGTTTGTTGCTTAGTCTGCTTAGTCAATAAAATAGTTTAGTTTCGTTTCACCATTTAGAAACTGCTTGAAGTTAAAGTAACGTTTCACACCTTTGTTAAATATAGTTCAGTAGATTAGTAGGTTCACCAAGTAGTGTGCTGAAAAGTGTGTTTGAGGAGAAGATGTCCGCATTCATTCATACGTCCCTACCAGTCAGTCACAGTGAACATGAGGGGACAGTTCAACACTCAGGGACTGGACTGAAAACACACACACACACACACACACACACTCAACTGAACATCACCCCATCCTCTTTGCAATTTTTGTACATACCTGTATTCAATTTCTGCTGCTACAAATATTTATTACATACTGCATATGATCTTTATACTCTCCACCTGGCTGCTACTCCTTATGTTTACATTACCGCAAATTATTTCATCAATCTTTGCAATACTGTCATATGATTCACTTTTTTATTAGAACTGTGTGCTAGTCGGTGCTGGACTGTTACCCACTGTCTTGTCTTGATAGTTTTGTACTGTCTTTATGTAAATATATGTCATGTCTGCTGTAGTTCTGTGTTTTGTTTTAAGCAGCACCTTGGTCCTGGAGGAACGTTGTTTCTTTTCACTGTGTACTAACTAGCTGTATATGGCTGAAATGACAAAGCCACTTGACCTGACTTGATTCAGTGTGGGAAAGTGACTTTTCAGAAGTACCACTCTCTCAACCAACCAAAGTGTCTTTGTGATACTAGGAAAGTGCCAGAATCCTGTTCAGAGCATAAACAGGCCTTTACTGTGTCACTGTTTTGACTGGCAGGCTTTCTCGTCGGTAAGGCTCCAGTTATACAAACTGATCCCTGTGCTAGGAACCCCGGGGGTCAGGAACAGCCAGATAAAAGTCCAGGTGTCAGAGGCAAGTATCATAACATCCTCCACCACACTACAAAAGCTATTAATACGAGAGTCAAATAAAAGCTTCTAAATGAAACCTTAATCCACCTAAAAAAAAAAATCTAACCTCAATACATAAAAATAGCAAATTTGCTGATCTGTCACTAGACCCCTCTAACTTCTTAATTCATGAGAGAATGTAAATAACCAAGTCATCTGTGTTCAGCAGTACAGCTACACATAGTCACAGGAGCCATGTAGAGATCCTCAGAGCTCATGAGACCAGTTTCTGCAGAGATGAGGAGCATCACACAACAAGCCAAAGCCACAGGGAGTTAAACATCATCAAGCCTCATATCAGCAAAACAATAAAATAAAAACAATATTATTCTAAAGCATGTCCACGTCTACAATCAATCTGATTACACACTTGTATTACTCTACAATATGAGGGCGTTTTAAAGGAGAGTAAAGCAGCTGTACACCGGAGCTTTAAATAATGCCCGAGGATATGCTTTGGCAGTTCATGTGTCATTGTTTATGTTACTGTCATGTCATAATTTATGATCAGCACTGGCTGTGAACAATTTAACTTTTTAATTTACTACTTCAGGCTCAGTAGGTAAGTCAATAAAAAACAACTTTAGCCACCACCATCATTTCACAAGTAAAACTCATTTAAAACATTAAAACAGTAGAGGTCTAACCTCATTTCATTCCTGTTGGCACAAGTGGAAAACCAAATCTCACTGGAAAACAAACGACCACTGAAAACACACACACACACACACACACGAGTCCTGTTCACACATGATAGTAATCTGGCTCACATGTGGACGGGTTTGTCGAGAGAGGCTTGTGATGTGATCACTTAGCCCACTGAGGTGGAGGTTTGTCTGGGACCTGTTGATACACGTAACAGTTCAGTTTTCTTGTTCTTGTTCTGTTGACTTGCATGTTTTACATGCAGTACATTATTTCAATCTTTATATTAAAAATGCCAGTGATGTATGGCAGCCTCTTCTCATGTGTGTTTCTTGTTCTTAACACAAGTTTTGCTCCCTATTCTCTCTGACATTATATACATGTAGGCTATTTATTAGAGGTGAAGAAAACCCTCCCCCCACCCCTTTCCATTTTCTCACCGATTCCCACCCAGAAGCCGGTTCTCTCCATCATACGACAGCTATCTCCGGGGGAGTGTGAAAGCTAATAAGGGCTTCCTCTGAGACACATGAAGCCGGCCAACCACCTCTTTTCAAACTGCTGCATCACAGGGCAGCATAACACTCAACTGCCCTCTCCCGCACGTGAGCTCACGGACGCCCATGACTGCTTAGTGACACTGTGATTGACAGGGGAGTGAGAGCATGCCATCCCTCCCACCAGGAGAGCACAGGCGATTTTTCTTTCTTGGCTCACTCAGGAGCCTTGATTCTCACTTTAAACAATTCCGCATCATTGCACAAATCAGATAACCGCAACTGGATTTATTTATTTGTTTGTTTGTTTTTAAAAATTTTTTAAAGAAGTCAACATTGTCACCGTAAACAAACTCCTTGCTGCATTTAAGCTTTTCTTCATTCATTATTCCTTAAAAAAACTTTGATTAGTGCTTAATATTTAAGTATCTTACACTTAAATACTGAAGAAGCATCACCGACGTTACACTCGTCCGCCATGTTTGCAGTAAAGCAAACTATCACAAAACTACTCCTCCCTCGCACAAGGAGTTGTGGGAAATATTAGCTGAAAAAATGTCCGCATATCCACACTTCAAAAATCTACCAGAAACATTAGACCATCTGAGTACCTGATATTGAGTCTTTATATCATCTCAATATCAATCACACTAAAAAATCTTTAAAAATACATATAAAATAAGACTAGCCCACCAACCAATCCTCCACACACACACACACACACACACACACACACACACACACACACACAATCAATAAGAAACAGGTTACCATGACGACTCATCTGTAAACACTTACACACAGGAGTGGGGCTGGGGCAATGTAATCACTGATCACTTTTTTTTTTTTTTTATAATTAAAAAGGTTACTGTTATGATTAACTTGATACATCACTCAGCCTGCAGTAATGTCTTCATGCCAATCAGTAATGTCTGTGCATTTACAGTGTGTTTCAAATGTTAGTCTCAGATCCACACACAACAGTCCAAACTTTATGAAAATGGCTAGTGCATTCAAAAGTGTTCTTTTAAAATGAATGTCTGCAGTTGTTAAAAACACAGTTCACCTAGGAGCCAGTTTGAAACTGGGTTAATCATAACTAAACAGTTTCTGACAAGCATTTGGGAAACTGCTTCTACCAACTGACATGTGAATTAACAGATCCTGACATGACTAAAGCACTTCATACAAGAAATGACACCTCATCATTTTTACTCACTGTGTTACACCTGAGGATTAGTTGACTGGAAAGCTTGACACAGGAGACTTCATTTACACTGATGCAATGTGCTGTTCTTCAGAGTGATGTGCCCGCTGTGGCTCTGCCTGACAGAGTACCACTGGATTTTATGCACAACCTTCCTTAAAATGGGAATATGTATTTTAAAGTTAGAAATTAGGGCAACCTGGATTGAGAGTTTTGTGCCAGGCAAGATTGGATTCTTGTGTTTTATGACAGCCTCTCCACTAGCCGTGTTATGGTTTGACATTTTTATGGTATGAAGTCAGAAAGCACCGCAGTGTTATGGTATCATGGTAATGGGCAACCATTTTAAAACAAGCAAGCAGGTGATGAAATTTAAAGGAAAAATGTATTATGGGAATTTAAGCATTTGCACATATAATATTAGTATATTACATATACACTGGCCCGGCCAAAAAAAAAGTCGCTGTTTAGATTTTAATAGGCAAATACATAAGAGTCTATGAATGGATCATTATTAGAGTGATTATAATGTTTCTAGCATGTTATATGTTTGGCAAGTTCTTTTAATCTTAAAAGATGAAGTGTGTAGCTTTTTAGTTTTTTAATAACCATGTAGAAAGACGAGACTTCACATCACGACATTTATTTCCATCAAACGATGCATCAGTTTTTGGTCAAGATCTTGTACTGACAATGCAAGAGGTGAGCACTGTTTACAGTCTCCTCCAGCACATCCCAAAGACTTTCACTGAGGTTAAGGTCAGGACTCAGAGGTGCCAATTCATGTGTGAAAATGATTCTTTATGCTCTCTGAGCCATTCGTTCACAGCGCCTGTACTTTCTGCGAAGGCTGAGGAAAGCACATCTCCCACCCCCCATCCTCACCACGTTCTACAGAGGGACTATCGAGAGCATCCTGTGCAGCTGCATCACTGCCTGGTTTGGGAATTGCATTGTCTCGGATCGCAAGACCCCACAGCGCATAGTGAGGACAGCTGAGAAGATCATCGGGGTCTCTCTTCCTTCCATCACAGACAATTACACCTCACGCTGCATCCGCAAAGCCACCAGCATTGTGGACGACCCCACACACCCCTCTCACACACTCTTTACCCTCCTGCCGTCTGGTAAACGGTACCGAAGCATTCGGGCCCTCACAAACAGACTGTGCAATAGTTTCTTCCCTCATGCCATCAGACTTCTCAATACTTAGAAACTGGACTGAAGGAACACACACACACACACACACACACACACACACACACACACATATGTAAGCACACACAACTGAGCATCCTCTCTGCAAGTTTTTGCACATGTTTATGCTGCTACAAATATTGTTTACACTATTTCAGCTACTTACTCTTGTACTCTTTGCACTATTGTCACTAGGACACTTTTAAACAGAACTGCGTACTGGTCGGCGGTGTAGTCATTGTACTGTCTTGTTCTGTCTTGTGCTGTCTGCACATGTTTGCACTTGTGCACTTTATGTATAAATTATGCAGTCTCTGTAGGTCTGTGTTGTTCTGTGTTTGTCTTGTGTAGCACCTTGGTCCTGGAGAAACGTTGTTTCGTTTCACTATGTACTTGTATATGGCTGAAATGACAATAAACTCCACTTGACTTGACTTGACAATTTTAACCCTGGTGAATCTTGGCAGTGCCATCCTGGAATATGGCCATGATGCGTCTTTCTACATGGTTATTAAAGAAATAAAAAGCTACATACTTCATCTTTTAAGATTAAAAGATTAAAACTGTTGCCAAACATATAACATGCTAGAAACATTATAATCACTCTAATAATGATCCTTTCATAGACTCTTATGTATTTGCCTATTAAAATCTAAACAGCGACTTTTTTTTGGCCGGGCCATGTATGTTATTATATTAATATATTACACTGTCTGAAGGATTCTTTATCCTTTAAACATTCTCACATCCTCATTTTTTGTGGGTGGGGGGCTCTTCAAGTACAAAAATCTACAGTGCACTTTACACATCACTGAAGCATGAACCAAACAGAAAGCCAAAAAAAGTTTAAATCCCCTAGAGTGTTTCAAGAGCTCCTTTTCTTTTTCATTTACATTTAATCAGTTTTACACACAGCTGAGCAGATGAAGGTTAAGGGCCTTGCTCATGAGCCCAGCTGTGGCAGTTTGGTAGTGCTGGGAACTTTTTTCCGATCAGTAGCCCCTAGCCTTTACCGCCACCATGCTGAACACCAGTGCTGATCACTAAAGTGACAGTTAGGAAGAAGATCTATCAGGGCGAGTGGGTACTCACATCTTTAAGCTATTCAAAACATTCCCACATTGGCTATGTATGGATATTAAACTCTGCCACAGAAGTGGAATCTGTATCTTGTACACATCTTGTATGTGAACTACAGAGACAATATTTTATTCAAACATGTCATTCAAATACGGCGGTTTGCTGACAGCACAACATAAAACATTTGGTTGGCAAATGTTTCTGACTGTGAAACAACTTTTATGAGAAAAATAGTATGAGCAATCAATACATGTATTTCTGAAATATTAGTAAGACTATAAGTATAGTTTTTTGTGCATGTGGTACTGTATTTAAACTGGAAAATCCAGATCAGTATTTTTAAAAAAATATGAGATAACCATCACATCAAACGCTGTTACTAACAATGACACAGTAACACTGCAACAAGCCAACTGTCCACATGAGAAAAGCCTGGGTTTTGATATCTGCTCCTGGGGTGCCGTTTGTTGCAACTGTTTAATGTTCTGCCCCCATCATCAAGAGCTTGCATGTTTAAATCCCTTCAATACTGGAACCAGTGGCAGCTCAAGAGTTCATAGCACTGGGCCATTCTCTGAATGGGAAAGATGGCCTTCCTCATTCCTCTCTGCCCTGAGCAACAATAGCTAAATAACCTTTAGCTGAACACTGTATGAGCAGCAGTTTGAAAAGATGTGGTGACATCAAATGTTTTGGAGGAAGCAGGTATTAGCCCTCACCCTCTCAGGTAGCTGACGTGACAGGGCAGACCATTGGTAAATGAAAAGATAGCTTATTCCGAAATTGTTTAATTGCAGGCTGTCTTCAAAAGTGAGACAAGACAAGCCTGACATCAGTTTAGTGTAATGTTGTTACAATGTTGAAACAAAATGACAAGCCCATATTACCACTCCCAAGCGTTACATAAAATTGGCCTACTGCTCATAAATAGGCTACAGTAACGGTTACGCGAGAGTTTACAGTGTGGAATAAGAGGTCAATAAGACATGTGGCACATTAAGATCAAAGATCTCATTTCACCAGGTTTTAACTCAAGTTATAACCACCTAACTCTCCATGCACAGTCAATTATCTAGCATTTTAAAAGGCACTTTAGCATAAGGCTACAAGCAGTAGCTTGTAGCAGTTGAGTCATGAGTTACATCCCAAGAGCCTAAGGACTGGAGGCCTTTCAAACACAACATGGCTTATGGGAGCATTCAAGACTTCATTAACAGTGGCAGTATAATGGGGAGCATTGACAGAAAACAATAGCAGAACACAGAGAGCAGGAGCAGGAGAAAAAGGGAATGAGCACAAATGGAGATAAGCTGGTGTATAAGCCAGTCAGTGTTGCTCTAGTCTCAGCCTCAGATGCTCTGCCCATAGGTCACAGCATGTCTGATATGCTCTGTGCACTTTTCTGGCCACAGCCTTCAGAATTGTGAAGACTGCAGTTTGAATGGCTATCCAAGAGAAGATGCCAATACATGGAAACAGCTTATGAGTTTAAAATCATGAGTATGTCTTCAACATTCATTAGCGTGTTATCAATGAACAGGCCCACTTCCAATCCAAATGGCTTTCAGTTTCAGTTTAGGAAATTTGCATATCAAATCTATTGAATCTCTTTATTCTGATCTATCTGCCCTGATCAATACTGGCAAATACAGAAAATGGGGGGGGACAATAAGCTTTGGCTTACACGCTTACTATTTCAGAGACTCAGGCCTACAGCACACAAGGACATAACATAAAAAATCCAATTACATACAAAAAACTAATAACACTGTACTCTTGCTTACTTAAACATATATGCAGAAAAAAAAAAAAAAAACACTATTTGGCCAAAAGTCTGTGGGCACCTGATCATCACACCCATATGTGGACCTTCTCCAAACTGTTGCCACAAAGGTAGAAGCGCACAATTGTATAGAATGTCTTTGTATGCTGTAACATTACACTTTCCCTTCACTGGAACTAAGGAGTCCAAACTGAGGTCCATGAAGACATGGTCTGTCGAGATTGGAGGGGAAGAGTTCATGTGGCCTGCACAGAGGCCTGATTCAACCCCACTGAACACTGATCTCACTAATGCTCTTGTGGCTGAATGAGCACAAATCCCCACAGCCACTCACCAATATCTAGTGGAACGCATTCTCAGAAGAGTGGAGGTTATTATAAAACAGGATGAAAACTGGAATGATATGTTCAAAAAGGACATATAGGAGTGACTGTCAGATGTCCACAAACTTTTGGTCATATAGTGTATAAGTAGTTCTATTGCTGCTATTAAATACCCAGCTGTCAGAACAATTATGCCTGGATAGCATCTATGCAATGCAAAATTAGGTCTCTTGGTAGGCCAGGGAAATATAGGGGCTTTTTTTCAAACTGTATTAGAAAAATGTGAATTATTTGACTCCATGACAACTAAGAGAAATAATATATCCATGTGACAAATTCTGCACTTCTCAAAACCGCTCCACCTGCAATCAAACTTCCTGTGTCATCAAAGGCGACATGGCTGAACAAGCACTGCCCAGCGCCATTAACATCATTTTCTATAAGTTCACTGGAAAAACTGGTCATGGGACAATAAACAGCATCATTATGGAAGAATTAGACGTACTGAAATGTGACTACTCTCCCAGTAGGTCAGTAGATGAGTCAGTAAATCCAAGCCTACACCTCTGAAGGTAAGAATACACCAAACTCATTCTGAGCACATACAGTAATATACAGCTCTGCACAAAACAACCTGCCATTCGAGCTCAGATTGCACACTGTTGACATTTTTTAAGTCATGGAAGTAGGTGGGACGCAGACACTCACATATATGCAGCTCATCATACACGGAGGTTAAATTAGCACATTAGCTACTACTTTTTAGACGTGGTAAATGTGACCTTTAGCAGTGTCTGTCATTTTAGATCTAATGTTAGAGACACACATTCTGTAAGAACTATTTATTTCTTTTAAATAATAAATATTTCTACTAAATGCTACTAAATGTTCCTTTGTGATAGTGATTTTTAGCCTGCTAGAAGTTGGCAATTAATGATGAAAGTATTTGATAAACAGGTCAAACCAGGAAAGTAAGTCTTCTTTAGCTGCGGTAAGTAACAAGCCGCACTTGTGTGTCCTGGCCACGCTTTAAAGCATACTTTCACCTGTAACTTCAATTACCTGTGCATGTTCTCAGCAGGATGCGGCCTGTCAGAAAAGGCTTCTTTGAGTCAGAAACGCATGAACATGCTGTCATTCTGTGATTAAACATACTGTAGTTTTCAAAAAAGAGTAAGAAAAGAGACATAAAGGAGAATACAGATTTAGCATTTTTATTCTCAGCCCTTTTCTTTATGATTACATCCGATTCTAATTATTACAAAGAAGCATGTCACAAACTTGTACCTATATACAGTACGACGTGCTGTCAAATGGTTCTATGACTGTCTGTGACATAAAAATAAAATTTACATAAACCAGTAGAAAAGGAAAAATCTAAAAATATAAGGGATATAAAAAAAATAGATGGCAGCAACAGTATGGACTTCTAGTCGGTATGCGTCCTTTATGCTGATAAGATCTGATGTAACTTTCTCTGATAGCAGCATCATGCCTTGACTACAGCGACTGACCCAAACAGAAACAAGGATCCATTTTCACATCTAGAAGCATTTTATTGTACAAAACAAGGATATGTAGCCATACGGTTGTTCTGTTGTGCTTTGCATAGTTTAATGCTGAGAATTTGTCCGAAATAGGGGTGGGTGACATGACAAAAATATCATATCACGATTCTCGAAGGCGTTTCGACAATAGATGATATGAATCACAATATTATGTGTTTGCTCAACAACTGCCAACAATCAAGTCATTTTGCATTTTTTTTTAATTATAAATGTCTACAAATGTACAATTTATCAGTTATAAAGGCCAAAAAAGTACTTTACTCATTTTTTTATGAATGAAAAAAATATATTAAACAATGAAAAGAAGAAAAAATATTAAAATTGTGCTACATTTTTTCCCCCCAATTTTAAAAATTAAGTACAAAACGTACCATTAACTGCAGCCTGTCATTTTGCATTTCCATTTATGAAAAAACATTTTAAAAATTTATAAAGCAATATCTCAGAAAAGCATACTGTGACATCATTTATCATGATATGGATATTATATCACCTTATCGACCAGCCCTAGTCTAGAAAGTCTCTGGGAAAGTCTTCTGTTGAAGGTGCTCATTTTTGTTCATTTCAGCTAAAGATATTTTGAAAATAAATGCTTTAGAGAAACTCAAGCAACACCAGTCTGAGCTGAACACAATCATAAGACTGAATCAGACAGCTGCTGTGCCTAAATCCACTGATGCCAAGGGTGGCAGGAAGGACAGAAAAAGTCTTAGCACCCTGGCCACAGCACAACATAATTCCTCTGCTTAATCCTCTTATAATGCGTTTACGGTCACATTTATCTACCCTCTCACATGTCATATTCTTACCATCACGTTGATGCAACTTTTACTTTCCCCATGAGGGATTAATAAAGGGTTATCTTGCCTTATCTTATTTTAAATGCAGAATGTCTTGATTCTTGTGCAGTGCTGTATTTCTCTTTACTATACAAACATTATGGTATACTGGAGATGGTGGACAAATCTGACACTTAAAAATAAACACAAAAACGAGGTGGGGAATAGCTTAAAAATAAAATAGTGAGCCCTTTGCAATTAGAGACATAATTATGGAGAAGTCACATGTGATGCTCAAGTCTGGTTGTGCTAGGTAAAGTATTCCAGCAAATTAGTGAACACGTACAACAAAATACTTTGCAGCTTCCTAACATGTTTCAGAATCACTTGGGTGCTATTAAATCAGAGTGATTAACAGAGCCGTGATTTCTGTCCAACATCTATTTCCACCACCTGACATTAAAGAGAAATCCAAGAGCAAGGTGAAGGACAACGTTTATATTATACTGTGTAACAGTGGATATTATCCATACATTGTGGTGCATCATATAGGAGGCTGCCAAGGGCAATTTAGGTAGAAAAGCCGGTGCTTATACACAACATGTTTTGTTAATTAGGACTGCGATTAGCACGGTCATAAAAATGCTCCCCATCTATGGATTCCAGTCTGATGAACGCTTTATATGTGTGCCAAAAAAACAGGCTCGGCTGATCACAAGCCCTTCATCCAGCTCTAAGCCCTCTAACCACTGTTTGTGGCTGTTATCTCAGTGTTCTAACTATGAGGGAAAAAGTCTGATAACTTTAAAAAAACAGTAAAGCATCTGTTGGTTGTTTTTTACCATCCTGCTCTCAGTATTTTTAGATTAAAGATAGGACCATGATAAAAAATATGTATATATTTGCTTACCCCAGCCAGCATGACAAAATAATCCATTTATAACACAAGAATTGTGTGCAAAAAGAAAAAAATTAAATAATAATAATAATAATAATAAACATCAGGTACTCTTTGCTGTAGCCTGGTCCGCCTTTTGAAAGCTCCGGGAGCCAATTTCATGATTGCATGTGCAGAGTGTGAATAAAGGTGGTATGTTATTGTATACAGTTACTAAACATACATATTTTAGATAAAGCTTGCATTCGACTTCGAATGAGGAGCCTATAGCACACTGTCAAACAGTAGCATATAGCATGTCAGTACAAACATGATATAGGTTACTCATTAGCTGTAAACACTGACCTGGCTGTACACTGCAGCAAATGGGTATTTCAACATTGCAATTGAGGATAAATATTTGCTTGGCTTTAAAAGTATGAAAATCTGTGGGAACAGTGTAACAGTTCAGCCTATTCATGGTTCAGTCCAGTCCTTGGTTTTTGGCAAACACTTCAGTTCATTGTTTAGTTTGGAAATTATGACATGCAGTTTCACCATTTTAAACTGGTAGCTAACTTCCATTAGTTGTTAGCAAATTAGCTGCGTAATGAAAATGAAAAAAGGCAAATTTTGGACACCAAACAAGTTTTGGCTGAATGACTCCATTTGGTGTAACTCGGAGCAGATAACTTGTGATTGATAGTGTAACTGTTCCATAAACATGCTAGAAATACTGACAATAATGCACTCAGAACTAGACTGAACCACTACTTGTATATTATCAGCAATATCCAGTTTTTAAACTGTGTAACATTTATAGGCACAGTCTATGAGGGGAAAAATCTATTTGAATGAAGAGATGCTGAAATTCAGCCAAAACTCAGACAAGCCGCACCGGTAATAACACCACTGCCATGACCAGGCAAACAAATAGGACGAACAAGAATGTTCTTACGAAAACATTCCGTTAAGACATGCTAATATGGACATATTAGCAAGAGGAATTTCCCTCCGCTAAATCTGGCTTACTTACATAATACCTAGAAGTGTGTACAGTCCTTGATTTGTGTTTTCAGCAACAGCAGTTTCTTCAGCTTGGCTAGATATAATGTTTTTCATTTCAAATGATCACCAGCATGACACACTGTTTTAAATGTTGCACTTAAATCTTCCTTTTGGTTTCATATCTAGTCTAGTTTTATTCCTTGTACTTTTTCTGAGTACTTATGAATACTTACTTCCTGTAGTATTACAACAAATTGCTATCAAAGCCAGTAGAGTGCAAACCTCCCTGCTTGCATGAGCAGTTCAGATGAGGGCACCGTCACATATCAGGTAGCAAACACCCTTTAGCATTAGGATCCCCCACAGCAGACTTTCATTTCTCCTTTTTTTTAATCTAATCAACAAAATAAACATTTAGAGATTCAAATCTGTTTAAGCATTTTTAAACTAAAAATTATGGTACTTTGTGCCTGTCAGCATTAATTTTTACAAATTCACAGTGACCTTTAAAGGGGGAGTGTGCTTGAAAGATCGATTCTTATCCACACGATCTGTCCTAGCCAAATAAATGACAAAGAGACATTGCCAGACATGTCTGTACTGCCAATTTCAGGAAAAGAATCATATAGTCATGCAAGCTAGTAATCAAGCTCATTCTCTAATCATTACTCATTTTACATCACAACATTCATGTACAGAATATCGCCTAGCATCTGTTAAACAACTGAGCTTTTACCTTGAAGTTGCTGGAGTTGACCCAGGAGGAAGCAAGGCCATCCACCATCTTGTCCAGCGCAGTTTGATCCTGCTCCAGGTCATGAGACTTCTCCTTATCAGTGATGTAGTCGATGAGCTCCTGACCAACCTGCAACCTCCGGCCCACATCCTTCTGTAGCACTTGTGCCAGACAGTACTCCATATTGGGCTCCATGTCCTATGCTGCTCAACCACCACCTCAAAGGCAGTGGGAGGAAAAACTAAGAGAGACCTTTAGCGTCCTTGTGTGAACCAAATTTAAAAAAACAACGCTAAATGTATTAATGTCTTGTCTTATGCCAAATCCTATTTGCACGGCAGGGCAGCAAAAGGCTGAGCCTTGAGGATGTAGGCCTGGGAATGGCAACAATGCACCATATGTGCCTCGACAACAGCTGATGTGGCTTGTGAGCTCTCCTTTCTTTCCAAGCCAAAAGGCTACCAACAGCAAACCTTCCAAGAGTGGCTGCAGCATGGAGTGTGGTAACTAAAGCAGGAGAGGGAGGCTTCGGTGGAACATTGCTTCATAATCCCACTAATGCTGTACTGCCTAGGGTCAAGAAAACAACAACAAAAAAAACACAGTTAGCCAGTATCCTTGCAATCAAACACCAGGCCTATGGGTGTGTCAGTTGAGTTCAGCAGGTACTACATGTGATTTGACATACTTCTGTGCGCCAGATATATGGCTATGAAATGTCTGTTCTAACTATGGGTGGTGCTGCAACTGCCATACCTTAGCACCATGACAAAGTAGAAAAATATGAGCCACATGCCCATTAGAGCTGAACTAGGATCAAATTCTCCACATGTCACCAATTAGATGACCCAAATCCTATCACACAGGCAGGCAGAGAAACGCCTATGAACACTGCTAAGCTTTTCATTTCATTAACATTATCTGTCAGCCACATTAGCAAAGCTAAATCTGAAACTCCATAGGTAGCTAGCATTCCTTTACGACATGAAAACTGATTATTTTCCAATAACAGTGTTTTATTCCTCTTATACCACTACAATTTACCATTGATTGAGATTTTATATTTATCAAAGAATGACAAGCAACTCATTTTTGCAGTTCATAGTTATATTTACAGTTGTTGAACGGTTATTCTCTCAGCAGCATTTATTTTATGTTCTCTTGATGTTAGAGAAAAAAAATGCAGGTTGTTAATGAGAAGTGCAATGTCCTCTGTGCTGAAGAATTTCCCATGTCAGAAAACTCAAAGTTACAGCTTTCCCTCTGATACAAAGCACACATCCCGGGAGATTCCTTCCATTAATATTAAATAAATGTCCCCTTACAAAGAGTTTCACCACATCAATGACTAGTCTCTTGTCTTTGTAAATAACACGTTTTAATCTGTTTATTAGTCGTCTTAGATTATGTGGAACGTCCACCACACGAGTCCTTGTGAATGACTATAGAACCGACAACATATTAGAATGAGCAGATTAACATGAACAGAGTTGATGTTATAAAAAATTAATCAACACCAATCAACCACTCAACACAATTTTGTACTCAGGTATTGTGTTGCTCGGATAATCTGAATAGGACAGTCATACGTGGCTTTTATGTTAGACTGATGGCAGGCTTTGGTGTGATATAAACATCATATCCACACCAATGGCTGGAAGAATACACTGTTGAAAAGCTGTGACATCACTGACATCTGCTAGGTATTTTGTTTTGTAAAACACTGCCACTGCTTCAAACCAATAAACCTTATTAGGAACACTGTACTAATACTGTGTAGGGCCTCCCTTTGCTCTCAAAACAGCCCCAGTACTTCGTGGCATGGATTCCACATGATGTTGGAAATATTCCTTTGAGATTCAGGTCCATGTAGAGATGATTGCATCACACAATTCCTGCAGATTTTTCAGGGGCGCTTTCATGCTGTGAATGTACCGTTCTACCACATCCCAAAGGTGTTCTACTGGATTCAGATCCGGTGACTGGGAAGGCCACTGAAGAACATGAACTCATTGTCATGTTGATGAAACCAGTTTTTTGCTTTGTGACATGGTGCTTTATCATGCTGGAAGTAGCCATTAGACGAATGGATCCCAGGAAGGGATGCGCATGGTTAGCAACAATACTCAAATAGGCTGTGGCATTCAAGTGATGATTGATTGGTATTAACGGGCCCAACGTGTGCCAAGAAAACATTCCCCACACCATTACACCACCTCCACCAGCCTGGACTGTTGAAACAAAGCAGGTTGGGACCATGGGTTCATGCTGTTGGTGCCAAATTCTGACTCTACCATCTGTGTGCCTCAGCAGAAATCAAGATTCATCAGACCAGGCTGCATTTTTCCAGTCTTCAACTGTCCAGTTCTGGTGAGCCCATTGCAGCCTCAGCTTTCTGTTCTTGGCTGACAGAAGTGGAACCCAATGTGGTCTTCTGCTGTTGTAGCCCATCCATCTCAAGGTTCGACATGATGTGCATTCTAAGATGCTTTTCTGCTCACCACACATGTACAGAGTGGTGAATCTGAGTTACGGTAACCTTTGTCAGCCACTCCCCGTTGATTTCTCTAATCAACGAGGCGTTTCCGTCCGTAGAACTGCCCGAGATCCCACTTTTTTTCTCCATTCTTATGGTTGGTCTGAACATTACTCGAAGCTGCTGGTCCGTATCTGCATGAGTTTATGCACTGCACTGCTGCCACAAGATTGGCTGATTAGATAATTTCATGAAAGTACTTGGTGAGTGTATAACATTAACAGTCATTCCAGTGATGAAGTCAGAAGGACATCCTCAAGCCTCTAAACATAACTTCAAAAAAAAAAAAAAAAAAAAAAAAAAAAAAAAAAAAAAAAAAAAAAAAAAAAAAAAAAAAAAAAAAAAAAAAAAAAAAAAAAAAAAAAAAAAAAAAAAAAAAAAAAAAAAAAAAAAAAAAAAAAAAAAAAAAAAGCGAAATATGCCTGGAGATCAGTGATGAGGTTAGATATCAATGTCTGAGACAACTGGTTGTGGTTTTATTTTAATTTATGGTAGCTGAACAACAACATAAAGTTTCTGATGATACGAACAGAATAGATTTAGCTGACACAATGTTCAATTCACCATTTGAAATGGAGGGTCTCACAAATACACATAGCTAACTAATAGAGTTAAATTCCTACCATGACTCTCCAAATGTCTGTTAGTGACCCCTGAAAGCTGTTTTACTTCTAATTTGGTATGTAGTTACACAATGTGTAATTCAGGTAAAAGTGGATTCCTTATGTTGACGTACTTTCTTTTCAAACAGGAAGTGAGAGTGACGGCAAGCTTAAGTGCTTTACACAACACAACACAACTGATTTACACAACAGACAACAGCATTCAAAAATATGCAACACTCCCACCAAATCTAAACAAACAGTAGAAGAACAGTGAAGACTTTAACAAAAGCATTTTTTTTTTCAAATGTGGAGAATTTCTCACCACCGACGACAACCTAGACGAGCAATATCGCTGTGTGATTCTGGAGTTATGCCCTACATGTGTGAAATGATGTCTACTGGCACTGGCGCGGATGGTGCTCGAGAGCCGCAAGGTGATCACCAAGACGATTTTGAATGGCAGATAAAATATCACTTACTCTTACTGACGGAGAAGCCCTGGCACTGTATAAAGACAGAAAAGCATTTTTGATCGATCTGAGTTGGCGAGACATTCGGGCAACAAACTGCCTCAAGTTGGTAAAACATTCCTCCGAACAGTGCCGCACACATTACCAACAACTTGCCCAAATTTCGCCTTCTTTAAAAACGAATAAACTCTAATCATTTACTCTGAAGCAAGGGATGGCTGGAAAAGGAATCGTGTCAGAAACGAAGCACAAGCTGCTACTGTAGTAGAGCAAAACCGCCCCATTGTAGAGAGCATTTAATTGGGCGAACACAAGATTAGTACAGGCTGAGTCATCACAAACATTTTAATCATTTTCCTGGAAGTAACGCACTATAAAATTAAAACGAGAATATATCTGCAAAGCTGTTTTTGTTTTGTTTGTTTTTTAGATATACTATCATACTGTTGTCCCTGACACTAAGGAACAGGTACGAAAAGCTCTGAAAGACCAATTTTGATCTGAAGGACACAATGTCTTTCCCACTATCAGCTACCTGAGTGTTTTTCAGGTACACTACTCCAGCACAGTGAGCAAACAGGCAGGCAGGCAGCTAAGCTAGCAGGTTAACACCACCAGAAATAACAAAAGCGATAAGAACATATACTGCTAACTAGCTTAGACTAAGCTTACCTCATTAAAATGCCGCCCAAATTATGAGCACTGAACACACAAGTTAACTAGCAATATGTTGCGAATATTTCTGACTAAATAGCTGACAGTTAATCTCTGTTTTGTGTCAGGATGCGCCTTGTCATCGCCCTGTTAGCGTTAGCTGTGGTGCTAAGCGCTACTCTTCTGGCCGCGAAGAAAGAAATATAAAACACATATACAGTATATAAAATGCTGAGCAAATTAGACAATATCAACAGGCAAAGCTATTTTTGAATCAGCTAATCCGCACCCAGTCATACACAGAAATAAATGACTGTATCTTGCGTTTTCATTGATTTATTTGGAAAGCTGGCTAACCTGGCTAACGTTAGCCCACTAACATCCCGCACAAAGCAGCACGCTAGCTACAGGTCAATGGAGAAAAATAACACACTTCAAAATGAGACGTCCAGGTTACAGTACGATCCAAAATAAGACTCTTTAGACTCACCATGATAATCGACATGTAATTACGAGGGGAAGAGAAGAGCGCTGTTTCGGACACTGAGGGAAAATAGCAGCAGCGAGGTGTGCGCGCGTGTGCGTGTGTGTAGCCAGAACTGCCCTGCTGTGGGGGGGGACAATGACAGAGCCGCTGTGCGCATGCGCCAACCTTCAGCGCTTCACACTGTGTTGCTGTGACCGAGTGATTTTCGACTCCATGCGTACACCGAAGTCCCTGATTATATGATGCGGAGGTAGACCCTGTCGTGTGTTAAACGCTACCGAATCAAATTTCAGAATTTTCAAGACGAGATTATCAAAGCTGCCCCGTTTCGGCTTAGAAATGTATTTTCCAGAGCATGGTGGTCATTCAGAGTCTGTTTCTTAACCCTGAATGTAGCTCCTGCTCAATAACTGACTGGACAAACATTATTACCACTGACTAATGAAATATTGACTAACTGAAATACTGCACTGTATCCTCACAGCTAGTGAGCAAATCCTCTCAGACTACATCAAATCAAATTCTTACGTGTGTGTATGTTTACACACACACACTATATATATATATATATATATATATAGTGTATGTTTACACACACACACTATATATATATATATATATATATATATATATATATATATATACAGTCAGGTCCAGAAGTATTTGGACAATGACAGAGTTTTTGTGATTTTGCCTTTATACACCACCACAATGGATTTGGAATAAAGCAATCAAGATGT
Source organism: Pangasius djambal (assembly GCA_022985145.1). Lineage (NCBI taxonomy): Eukaryota > Metazoa > Chordata > Actinopteri > Siluriformes > Pangasiidae > Pangasius > Pangasius djambal. Next base: position 12,369,015 of record CM040979.1, on the reverse strand, counting down.
GATCGAAGTGTAGACTTTCAGCTTTATTTTAAGAGGTTCCACAAAATGGCATTTTCCATTTAGGAATTACAGCCATTTTCAGCAAAGTACCTCCATTTTCAGGGACTCAAAGGTATTTGGACAATTGACTGACAAGAAGTTAAGTGACCAGGTGCGGTCCATCCCCTCGTTACTTCAAGACAAATGAAGCAGATAAAAGGTCTGGAGCTGATATCAGGTATTGAGTTGGCATTTGGCAGCTGTTTGAGCTACCAATATGAAGTCCAAGGAGATCTCAATGCAAGTGAAGGAGGCCATCATTAGGCTGAAAAAACAACATAAATCTATAAGAGAGATGGCAAAAACCTTAGGTGTGGCCAAATCAACAGTGGGGTACATTCTTAAAAAGAAAGAAAGCACTGGTGAGCTCAACAACATCGAAAGACCTGGAAGACCACAGAAGACAACTAAAGTGGATGATTGCAGAATCCTTTCCTTGGTGAAGAAAAATCCATTCACAACATCAACAGGAGTCAAGAATACTCTGGAGAAGGCAGGCGTATCATTGTCAAAATCTACAATCAAGAGACGCCTTCATGAATGTAAATACAGAGGGTTTACAACAAGGTGCAAACCGCTGGTAACATTCAAGAACAGGAAAGCCAGATTAGACTTTGCCCGAAAACATCTAAAAAAAGCCTCCCATGTTCTGGAATAAGATTCTTTGGACTGATGAAACCAAGATTAATTTGTACCAGAATGATGGGAAGAGAAAAGTATGACAAAAGAAAGGAACAGCTCGTGATCCAAAGTATACCACATCATGTATCAAACATGGTGGAGGCAGTGTTATGGCATGGGCATGTATGGCCGCCAG
>CM040979.1:12353971-12368059 GCA_022985145.1 Pangasius djambal | reverse complement strand
AAGAAATGGAATATTCTTCAATGGCCAAGTCAGTCACCTGATCTCAACCCAATAGAGCTGCTTTTCACTTACTGAAGACAAGACTGAAGGCAGAAAGACCCACAAACAAGCAGCAACTGAAGGTGGCTGCAGTGAAGGCCTGGCAAAGCATCTCCAGGGAGGAAACTCAGAATTTGAGTTTTGAGAACATGGGCTCCAGGCATTCGAAATTAACCTTCAAAAGTAATGAAACTAAATGCTTCTACATTTAAAAATTAAAAAAAAAAAAAAAAAAAACCCACTATAGAGAGCAGTAAATAGTAATAAATGAAAGTCAATATTTGGTGTGACAATCCTTTGCGTTTTTTTTTTGTTTTTTTTTAAATAGTAGTCTCGGGTACAATTTGGGCAGTGTATAAGAAAATTAGCTGTAAGGTTTACTGAGCATCTTGCAGAAGCAGCCACAGTTTATATACACTTATCTTTACTTATCTATCTTAACGTTTTTAGTGGGATCTGATTTCAGATAGTCTAGCGCCCTCTAGTGATTAGTGTGCTTCACAAAAACAAAACAAAAAAAAAACTCAAGAGGTTCAAAGCAGAAAAATCTCTTATAAATTGTACATATATTTCAAGCTCACGGTTCTTTTTCTTTTTATGCAGTGACAGAAATCAACAAATGCAAATAAAAATTTAAAAAAAGAATTCCAGAAGTATAACAAGAAACATTTTCAATTTCTCTCACTAGTTGTCTTTTCTATTTGGGGAATATAATCTCTAGTCAATTTTAAACACATTTCTGGACACATTTTGCATCTGGGTCACAGTTGTGGTGTAGGCATAGACAGCACTTGCTTAAGGTATTTTCTCTTTATTTGTACAAGTATTATAGTACACATATATGGAAAACAAATATTTATTTGGATTTTCCAAAAGTGGCATTGATCCATATATAGCCCATATCCTCTTGGCCAGCAAAATATTTTCCATGGATATGGCAAAACACGAATAACCTTATGCACTACTGCTTGTCCACCAAGTAACCAATAAAAATCACCTTTCAATCAGCATTTAGTTTTGCATTTCTAATACTTTACTTGAAAGCCACATCCGATAATTGAGCACAAGTGAGTGAGGTGCTACATTAAAAATGTGACTTCACACCTACCATTTAGTCCTCTGTTTCTGAATAAGAGGATTCATTTTAAAGGTTTTATGTACATTTTATGCCAGCTTTATGGTTTTTAACAAAACTGAACACATTTACCACATCCAAGACATGGCCAGAGAACACATCTGCATAAAAAAAAAAAACACTTCTCAATCAGATATATGCAAATGCTGAAACAGTTCCTTAGTTCATATAAACCAGGCCATCAGGTGTGTAGGTAACACCTCTCCATTTCTGAGAGGACCTGAGAAACCTCTGAATACAAACCTGGACTTTGTAATTAAGCCCATTTTCATGATTCAAGCTCTTTAGTCCCTCTTCAGAACAGAGGTTTAGTCCTCATCAGCATGTGACTGTTCCTCTTCCTCTTCTGATCCTTCCTCGTCATCTTCCTCCTCCTCTGTGTCTTCTTCAGAGTCTTCAACGTTTTCACTGTTCTTTGGTGGGATTTTGAGAACAATTTCATCATCTACATCATCATCCTTGACTTTAATAGACCTCCTCTTCTCCAGGACTGAAGGCGTACAAACCGGTGTGGTGTCCTATAAATCAGACATGAATCATTAAAAAGCTCAGGCAGTGTGCGAACATGGCTTCAAAAGAAAAATCCACTCTGAATGACTCATGTTAATCTTTATTATAAACACAAGATCTTCAATAGCATCCACAATTTATTTTGTAATGAAAATGATTTGACCTTTTTAGTTTAAATTTCTCTCATTAACACATTGGTCTATTTCCAGTTTCATTAAGGGACCACACTGCTCTGCCACCAATGCTGTTTGACTGCATGCTGATAGTGGAGCCAGTGGGCATTAGCCCTCGCTACATAAAGAGAGCAGTACAGCAGCACTTCAGTCCTTTAATCTGTACACTCTGCACAAACACGTAAGGTTATATGGCTCTTGTATGTTCTAACGCCATCAAGCTTGTCATCTCTTACATCGCTAACCAGCTGAGCCAAGTCTCTGCTGTAAAACAGAGCAACTGTGTTGTGTAGCGGCATTGCATTCTGAAACTTTGAGTCCACTGTTTGGCTTCACTACTACATTGGATTTCCCATTAACATGACCGTAAATGTCACTGAAACACAGTGAGGGATATCCTCTAACAAGGAAAACTATCATCACATGTTTGAAATCACTGGAAATTTTTCTTCTATACTGCCATTTTAACTGTTATAACAATGTACCTGTGACATTCTCATAGGAATAACAAATATACAGCAACTAATCAGCACAATAATCGCTAAGCACATCACAAATATTTCAGTATAAACATATTTAATGTGTTTGAAGCTGGAGTGCTCCGTTTGGGTGTATTAGTGTGTTGGCACATGGGTTTCATTGCGCAGCTATATCAGCTGACAATAAGCTAAATGTACCGCCTTCCTGTTGGCACAGTAATCTTACTCCAGAAAACAAATACAGCTGGAGTAATTTTCAGTGTGTGCCAAAGAACAGACATGTCTCAGGAATCTCAGCTATTGTTATCAACCACATTGGCCCCCCCAAAAAAAAATAAATAAATAAAATTTACCTCACTGCAGACAGATGTATCAGCATCTGACAGAGCCTTCTTTGATGAAACGTGAGCTGCCTGAAATAGATTAAAATATTTAATCAGATTACTAACGAACAAACAAGATGTCACAAAACCCTTATTAAAATAAAAGAATTCTATTCAAATACTAACAAATCCTGGAAAATCATAGTCGATGCCCTTTTCCGCCAGTCTCTTGCGAAGCTTTGATTCTTTGCTTAAAAGCTTTCCAGTAAGTTTCTTCATATCTTCTGGGCCGTGGTCTCTATTATAACGTGAGACTGCAGGCCGAATGGGCTTCTTAAATATTTTCTGAGAACCAACAAAGAGCTTTTCATGGACTTTCTCAGGTGGCACCACAGAACCTGCCCAAATCAAAAACGAATCATTTAATTAAATGTCACATTATTTGACAGTCATTCATATTTTTGCAATTAAAAATACACACGTTGCATTAACAGAAACAAGGCATATTTTCACTACATTTCAACAACTTTCATATTTCCTCCCTCAGATATAAATTGAGGAATTAACTCGGGCTATTCTTATTTAATTAAGGCTAAGCATTAATGCTTACATGCTACAGGTTACCTCCTACATTTAAGTTTATTTAACCACAGCTTTCTTCATGCAGCTTTTTGATTTCCAAATCAATATGCAAAGGTGCCAATATTACTAACAAGTAAATCCGAGCAAAGCAGACAGAAGAAATATATACATTTTACTACAAAAACCCTAGTGTGTGTGTTAGTTTACAAGAAGAGCAATGTTTTTTTTTCCCCCACTGTGGCAAGCAACAGTAAATTGTACTTAATAATGAGCAGCACTTTCATTTATTATTTTTTTTTACCAACTAATGGGAACACAGTCCCACCTACTTGTTTTCTATGGGCTCACAAGACTGAGTCTTATGAATTCACAAGTTCTAAAGTCAAAGAAAAGAGAAAGTAACTGCTAGCAGAAGTGCATGCGCATCCTTTCCCCATGAGTGAATTAGCTTTTCAGGTGAACAAATTTTATCTGCGTTCGGCCTGACTGCTGCTTTAGCTGAGAAAGCAGAATAGTTTTCAGGCCTCTCTGGTATCACCGTAGCAAAGGGTCAAAAAGCATAAAATGTTACAGCTAAACCGTGGATGTCGGTACCTCTGTCTGTGTATGGGCAACAATATAAAATCCTGCTTAAAACGGGCCATAGTTGACACAGCAACCAAATCACAGAGTCAGAATAATCAGTGACGTTGGCAGTTAATATTATATATTATATATGTAAAACTGCACTCACATTTGATCAGCCTTTCTCCCATGAGATAGTTGTCCATGGTCTCTGCCACAATCTTGGCCACTTCATCACAGTCAAATTCCACAAAGCCATAGCCTTTACTTCGGCCAGTCTGCAAATAAAACAAATGTCAGCTCAGAATACAGCCCTTTAGCAAGCACAAGAAGGCCACTAGATTCATTCTTCAGAACATTCAGATATTTGGTTGATGTAGGCACATGGGTTTCATTGCGCAGCTACGGAGCTGGCAATAAGCTTAATGAACCGCCTTTGTGTAGGCACAATTATCTCACCCACTGCAATACATGTGCTGAAGGTAATTTTCAGATTGTGCCATATAAGCTTCCCTATTATCACTGAACACCATTTTACACAATGTACACGTCTGAAAAACAAGGAATTACCTTTTTACTTCTGGAGAGCCTCAAGCGCAGGACTTTGCCAAACTGAGAGAAGTAAGATCTGAGCTGTGGCTCGGCAAGTGACTGGGGAAGGTGGCCCACATACACCACGCCTGGAGTTAAGGCCTGGACAGGAAAAGGATATGAACAATGTAGTGGTTTTCATGAAGCATAGCCAGGGGATGATGGACATCACAACCCACCATATTTATAGATAGTATATTTATTAATGAGTTCTTATCGGTATGACCTTGTTTGGCTGCTCACTTAGATTGGATGGGATTAATCGTAAACACACACTCAAAAAAATAAAATAAAATAAAAACAGAGAAATGCATAAAAATCTAATTAACACTAATCTAAACCACTTGTACAAATGTTAGACAGATGGAGAGAATAAACCAATCTTCAGTATGGAAGCAAATCACTATAAAATAGAGCATAAACATATACAGTTATACAGACATAAAGTACTTACTGAAAAAAAAGGGGGGGGGGGGGGGTTAGGAGGAAAGAGTAGTGCTATTTACACCCAACCCTTTAAATCCAAATAACTCGTGAGTTCACCTTCTACCTTTTCACTGACAGCTGAGAAAGTACAGCCCAAACTGCTAAATCAGTGGATTAAACCAACTAAACACACTATATATCCCTTCACACACACATGCTATCTACGCTTTAGCTGATACTCGTACCGCTTTCTGTCGCTTTTTCACTTGCTGCACTTTCTTCTGAAACTCAGCGTCTTCACTGGGATTGAGCGCGAGCAGCTTCCCGCTCTGCTTGTCCTCTGTCATGGCGAAAAGAAATTCTGACAACAAACAAACAAAAAACAATAATAATAAGACACACTAAGGAAGGCTCTCCACAACCGCCATGCCACACGCTAAACAACCACGTTTCTCGACAGAGGAAGGGCAACGTGCTGATGGCCACAACTTCCTGAACTGAACGTTATGAGGCGCCCCCTGCTGTATAGGAGAACACGAGCCTTCCCTCGCTAGTTTCAAATCAAACCGTAGTTACCGTAAACCGCGGTATATGCGTGCACTGCTGTTTCTACCGCTGCTGACTTGATTGCGGTTTCGGAGGGGAATCGATAGGAAATAAGCATCGTTAGGGCATGTACGGTTCAGTACTGTCGCTCCTTCTCGCCTTCTCTGTTTCTTTTTCGTAACTTTTAATGCTTTTTTTTTTTGATAGTTTATGCAGGTAATGTAGAGACTATGTTTGAATAGCCTGAAAGTAGTAGGCGACTTAACAATACATGAAAGCACTGTTTTTTAGGGTTTGTACTTTTGTGGGCTATGTGTAATAAACGTGAAAAATGAATGTATGTAAGTAATAAATGTGAAAAATAAAAATAAATGTTTTATATGTCTATGTGGTAGGGTATGTGGGGGAAATAAAATCGAGTAACTGCTGTCATCTGGTGGAACTAAGAGGTCACTGCAAGCTGCGAGTATCTCATCAAAAGAGCGTTTTGCGAAATATGTACGTGCTTTAGGGGGAAATTCACGAGCTCTCGCATTTATTCATTAATTCTTTTGATTTTTTTTTTTTTACAGTTTGTGACAAGTGTGGTATGTGTGGCGGGGGAGAGTCCATGTGCTGGAATGAATTTAATTTCCACTTTTGCTAGACAAAGTGTGAGCATAATTGTTTGGCAAGTGTTTCAGTCGTCATGGGAAGAACAAAGTTTGGTAGGTTTGGCAGTGCTATTACCCACCACGGTGCTATTACCCTGTCGTAACTGTGCTATTACTCTGTCATAACTGTGCTATTAACCCCACACAGTGCTATTACCCTGCCGTAACCGTACTGTTACCCCACAAGGTGCTATTACCCTGTCGTAACTGTGTTATAATCCCACATGGTGCTATTACCTTGTCATAACTGTGCTTTTACCCCACAAAGTGCTATTACCCCATCGTAACTGTGCTATTACCCCACATAGTGCTACTACCCTGTCATAACTGTGCTATCGCCCCCGCACAGTGCTACTCCCCTGTCTTAACTGTGTTATCACTCTGCATGGTGCTATTACCCTGTCGTAACTGTGCTATTACTGCACACAGTGCTATTACCCTGTCGTAACTGTGCTATTACCCCCACACAGTGCTATTACCCTGCCGTAACCGTGCTATTACCCCCACACAGTGCTACTACCCTGTCGTAACTGTGCTATCACCCCGCACGGTGCTATTATCTCTCCATAACTGTGCTTTTACCCCACACAGTGCTATTACCCCATCGTAACTGTGCTATTACCCCGCATAGTGCTATTACCCCTCCGTAACTGTGCTATTACCCCCACATAATGCTACTACCCTGGCGTAACTGTGCTATAATCCCACACAGTGCTATTACCTTGTCGTAACTGTGCTGTTACTCCCACACAGTGCTATTACCCTGCCATAACTGTGCTATCACCCCCGCACAGTGCTACTCCCCTGTCGTAACTGTGTTATCACTCCACATGGTGCTATTACCCTGTTGTCACTGTGCTATTACTGCACACAGTGCTATTACCCTGTCGTAAATGTGCTTTTACCCCACACAGTGCTCTTACCCCGCTGTAACTGTGCTATTACCCCACTGAAACTGTGCTATTACCCTGTTGTAACTGTGCTGTTACCCTACACAGTGCTATTACCCTGCCATAACTGTGCTATTACCCCTACACAGTGCTATTACCCTGCCGTAACTGTGCTATTACCCCCACACAGTGCTACTACCCTGTCGTAACTGTGCTATCACCCCGCACGGTGCTATTATCCCTCCATAACTGTGCTTTTACCCCACACTGTGCTATTACCCCATCATAACGGTGCTGTTACCCCGCACAGTGCTATTACTCTGCCGTAACTGTGCTATTACCCCCGCACAGTGCTACTACTCTCTCATAACTGTGCTATTACCCCGCATGGTGCGATTACCCTGTCATAACTGTGCTATTACACCACACAGTGCTATTACCCTGTCATAACTGTGCTATTACCCCCACATGGTGCTATTACCCTGTCGTAACTATGCTATTACCCCTGCACAGTGCTACTACCCTGTCATAACTGTGCTATTACCCCGCATGGCACTATTACCCTGATGTAACTATGCTATTACCCTGTCATAACTGTGCTATTACCCTGCACTGGGTTACTACTCTGTTGTAACAGTGCTCTTACCCCACACAGTGCTATTACCCTGCCATAACTGTGCTATTACCCCCACACAGTGCTATTACCCTGCCGTAACTGTGCTATCACTGCACACAGTGCTATTACCCTGCCGTAACTGTGCTATCACCCCGCACGATGCTATTACCCTGTCATAACTGTTATCACTCCGCATGGTGCTATTACCCTGTCATAACTGTGCTATTACTGCACACAGTGCTATTACCCTGTTGTAACTGTGCTGTTACTCCCACACAGTGCTATTACCCTGTCATAACTGTGTTATCACTCCGCATAGTGCTATTACTCTGTCGTAACTGTGCTATTACTGCACACAGTGCTATTACCCTGTTGTAACTGTGCTGTTACTCCCACACAGTGCTATTACCCTGCCATAACTGTGCTATCACCCCCGCACAGTGCTACTCCCCTGTCGTAACTGTGTTATCACTCCACATGGTGCTATTACTCTGTTGTCACTGTGCTATTACTGCACACAGTGCTATTACCCTGTCGTAAATGTGCTTTTACCCCACACAGTGCTATTACCCCATTGTAACTGTGCTATTACCCCGCATAGTGCTATTACTGCACACAGTAACAGTGCTCTTACCCCTCTGTAACTGTGCTATTACCCCACTGAAACTGTGCTATTACCCTGTTGTAACTGTGCTGTTACCCCACACAGTGCTATTACCCTGCCATAACTGTGCTATTACCCCCACACAGTGCTATTACCCTGCTGTAACTGTGCTATCACTGCACACAGTGCTATTACCCTGCTGTAACTGTGCTATTACCCCCACACAGTGCTACTACCCTGTCATAACTGTGCTATCACCCCGCACAGTGCTATTATCCCTCCAAAACTGTGCTTTTACCCCACACTGTGCTATTACCCCATCATAACGGTGCTGTTACCCCGCACAGTGCTACTACTCTCTCATAACTGTGCTATTACCCCACATGGTGTGATTACCCTGTCATAACTGTGCTATTACACCACACAGTGCTATTACCCTGTCATAACTGTGCTATTACCCCCACACAGCGCTATTACCCTGTCGTAACTATGCTATTACCCCTGCACAGTGCTACTACCCTGTCATAACTGTGCTATCACCCCACATGGTGCTATTACCCTGTCGTAACTGTGCTATTACCCCTCCATAACTGTGCTATTACAACGCATGGCACTATTACCCTGACGTAACTATGCTATTACCCTGTCATAACTGTGCTATTACCCTGCACGGGGTTACTACTCTGTTGTAACAGTGCTCTTACCCCGCTGTAACTGTGCTATTACCCCACTGAAACTGTGCTATTACCCTGTTGTAACTGTGCTGTTACCCCACACAGTGCTATTACCCTGCCATAACTGTGCTATTACCCCCACACAGTACTATTACCCTGCCGTAACTGTGCAATCACTGCACACAGTGCTATTACCCTGCCATAACTGTGCTATTACCCCATACAGTGCTATTACCCTGCCGTAACTGTGTTATCACTGCACACAGTGCTATTACCCTGCCGTAACTGTGCTATTACCCCCACACAGTGCTACTACCCTGTCGTAACTGTGCTATCACCCCGCACGGTGCTATTATCCCTCCATAACTGTGCTTTTACCCCACACTGTGCTATTACCCCATCATAACTGTGCTATTACCCCGCATAGTGCGATTACCCTGTCGTAACTGTGCTATTACACCACACAGTGCTATTACCCTGTCATAACTGTGCTATTACCCCCACACAGTGCTATTACCCTGCCATAACTATGCTATTACCCCTGCACAGTGCTACTACCCTGTCATAACTGTGCTATCACCCCACATGGTGCTATTACCCTGTCGTAACTGTGCTATTACCCCTCCATAACTGTGCTTTTACTCCACACAGTGCTATTACCCCATCATAACTGTGCTATTACCCTGCATAGTGCTATTACCCTGTCGTAACTGTGCTATTACCCCGAATGGCACTATTACCCTGATGTAACAATGCTATTACCCTGTCATAACTGTGCTATTACCCTGCACGGGGTTACTACTCTGTCGTAACAGTGCTCTTACCCCGCTGTAACTGTGCTATTACCCCATTGTAACTGTGCTGTTACCCCACACAGTGCTATTACCCTGCCGTAACTGTGTTATCACTCCGCATGGTGCTATTTCCCTGTCGTAACTGTGCTATTACTCCACACAGTGCTATTATCCTGTTTTTACCATACAGTGCAGTATCAACGATAATGCCCCTTTTGCATTTATGCTCAGCTCTTTGTTGCCCAGTGTCTGTGTCATGTGTCATGTAACCCTATTTTTCCCTGTGCTCCAGGTCCACCTCACTGCCTGCCTACCTGCCTGTACTCCCCTATGCCCAGTTCTGTTTCATCTCCCCTGTGGTTCAGAGACAGTGTGTTCAACCTTCACACCGCTGATCCGAGTTCGAGTGCTAGCTGCGCTGAACCACGTTCCCTCCCTCCATGTCTCAACCCTCGTTATCCTTCAATAAAATCTGTTTGAGATTCAAGATTCAAGAGTTTATTGTCATATGTACACCTGTCCTCAAGTCTGTGTTCTGCTTCTACACCATCAATTACTGCGCTATTACACATTACATGGTCATTACACCATAGATTACTATGCAGTTCAGAAGATGCAGAGCTGGATCCAAAACAAAGGCAAAAAGGAAATGCTACAAGCCCTTCACTCACTCCATCATCATGGGAAACGTTAGGTCTCTTGGCAATACAATGGAAAAGCTCAGCTCAATGATTGGGACCCAGAGGGAGTATCTGGAGTGCAGTGTGCTTTGTTTCATTCAGACGCGGCTGCACAAAGCTATTCTGGACTTGATTACTTCCATCCCTGGCTTTCAGACAGTGAGGGCAGACAGAGACGCTGGACTGAGTGGTAAGAAGAAAGGTGCAGGGGTCATACTGTTTGTAAACAACAGACTGTGTAACCCGGGACATGTTACTGTGAAGGAGTGTCACTGTTGCCCAAATGCTGAATTGTTGGCTGTTGGCTATCCATATTATCTGCCAAGGGAATTCACAGTCGCCATTGTGGTTATTGTTTACATCCCACTGGCAGCTGACACAGAAGTGGTATGTGACATCATACACTCAGCTATCGCGAGACTCTCCTGTATGCAAGTGTGAAGAGTGCATACACTTCATTTGGTCTGGCTCCACTGGGAAGGTCTGAGCACAACCTACTTCTACTGACACCCACATACCGACCTGTTATCCTAAGGCAGTCTGTGGCAAAGAAGACATAAGGAGGAGGTCACAAGAGGCAGAAGTAGCTCTGCAGATCTGCTTTGAGACCACAGACTGGGAAGTGTTATCTGTACCAGCTGGGGAAGACATTAACAACATGATGGACTGCATAAAGGACTACATCAATTTCTTCACTGACATTATAGTTCCAGTCGGGAGGGTGCGTTGTTTTCCTAATAACAAACCCTGGATCACCAAGGACACTGAAGGAACTACTGAGCAAAAAGAAGGTGCAGGGCCTGATGAAAAAAGTCCTGGGGTACTGAAGGTTTGTGCCAACTAGCTGTTTGGGATCCTCCAGCACCTCTTCAACCTGAGCCTCCAACAGGAGATGTCACAGACACCAGAACAAGAGGACTCAGAAGCAGTTTAAGATGGTTTTATTAACAACATGAGGAGGGTGGCTGTGTGTGTGGAAAGGAGCTGGAAATCAGTGTCAGTACAGGTCGGGATTCAAACCCTGGTCAGCTGTCAGAGTTTTGGTCCTTTTTTCTGTGTTTTTTGTTGTGTTATGTTTTTTTCCCCCACTAGATGTCGCCCAGCCTTAGTTCTTCCTTGTTGTAATTGGTTTCATTGATTTCACCTGTGTCTCGTTCCCATTTAGTGTATTTAAGCCATCCCTTTTGCCTTTGTTCCCCGCTTGGTTATTGTTGCATCCTAAGCCCCTGTTGTCTTTAGCATTTCTACTCTCAATTCTGGGCTGTCCTCAGTTCCCCTGCCTCGTCTCAGTTTTCGAGATCTTTTTGCCTTCTTGTTCTCCCCATTTTTGCCCTTGTGTCTTTTAAAAAAAAATTTTTTTAAATAATATTCTTGTGCACCACCTCTGTCGGTGTTTGCATCTTGAGTTCACTGCCCCCCAACGGTTGCTCAACAGTAAAATGTCTGTTTTTCATGCCGGAAATCCGGCCAGTCCTGACAGAATAACCAAGACACAATGAAGCCAGAAACGCCTAACACTCAGGAGCTCACACTGTGGCCCAGCATGAGTCCACTGTATACTGCCACAAGGCTGTCCTGGCTCAGTAGGAGCCTAACGGTGGACTGTGATGGCCCACGATGGCCCAACGCTCTCAGTTGCTGATGGATCTCTTTGCTGCAATCTTGCCTTCCTTTTCCTTTGAGCCGAACCTCGGTTACCTTCCCTGCATCACTTCTCGGGCAACCCTAGTGCTTGTGACGGGTTTCTGACACAGTGTTCCCTTCTGGTCGAGCTGCAGCCCTCCTCCTTCCTCTAGGTTTGCAGAGGAATTCAAGCGAGTGTTTGACCACCCTCTGAGCGGCCGGCAAGCCTCCGGCACCCTGCACCTTCTTTTCGGGTTAAGTCTTACCCCGACAGAGAGAAACTACGATGTGGGTGATCGAGAGCTTCTGGCTGTTAAGTCAGCGCTGGAGGAGTGGAGGCATTGGCTCGAGGGCGCTAAACACCCGTTCCAAGTACTCACGGACCACAAAAATCTCAAGTACATCCAACAAGCCAAGCGACTCAATCCCAGACAGGCGCGTTGGTCGCTGTTCTTCAACAGATTTCACTTTGTCCTGTCTTGCTGTCCTGGTTCCAAGAACCTTAAGCCAGATTCACTATCCCAAGTCTACAGAAGCACGTCGCGAGAGGATAAGGTCCTCCCTATCATCCCGAGCTCGAAAATAGTAGCTCCGGTCAGGTGGAAACTTGAGGACACAGTGAGACAAGCCCAAGCCAGAGAACCTGACCCAGGAAGCGGCCCGACCAACCGCTTGTATGTACCCGGTTCTCCAGTGGGGGCATTCCTCCCGTTTCTCATGTCACCCGGGTCCCTCGAGTACTCTCGAGTTCCTCCAGAGGTGATTTTGGTGGCCTACCATCAAGGAGGACATCACCACCTATATCAGGGCCTGTCCCCTTTGCAACCAAAGCAAAACCACACACAAGTCTCCCCAGGGTCTCCTGCAGCCTCTTCCCATCCCTCATAGACCCTGGTCCAACCAGCGTCATGGTCATTGTTGACCAGTTTTCCAAGGCCGTCAAGTTCATCCCCTTGCCCAAACTACCCACAGCCAAAGGAACGGTGGAGCTGATCATCACCCATGTTTTCCGCACCTTTGGCATACCACAGGACATTGTCTCTGATCGGGGACCCCAATTCTCCTCGCGATTCTGGCGGGCCTTCTGTGAGTCTCTGGGGGCCTCTGTGAGCCTATCGTCCTGGTTCCATCCCGAGTCCAACAGTCAGATGGAGAGAATCAACCAGGATCTCGAGACCACTCTGAGGTGTGTGGCTGCCAACAACCCGTCCTCCTGGTCCACCTTCATCATGTGGGCGGAATACGCGCACAACACTCTCTGCTCCTCAGCCACAGGCATGTCCCTGTTTGAGTGCCAGTTTGGGTATGCTCCTCCACTGTTCTCAGAGCAAGAAGTGGAGATGGCTGTTCCCTCTGCTCGACAGTTCGTCAAGCACTGCCGTCAAAGATGGAGAAGGGCCAGACTAAAGCTCCTGAGAACCTCGCAGCAGTACCAACAGCAGGCGAACCGACGACGAAGACCAGCCTCTACTCTGCGCCCCGGTCAACGAGTCTGGCTCTCCACCAAGAACCTTCCCTTGAGGTTCATCGGACCCTTCAGAATTGCCAGGAAAGTCAATCCCGTCATTTATAAGTTGTTTCTCCCTAGGTCATTAAGAATTAACCCCACATTCCATGTGTCTTTGTTAAAACCTGTTTTGTCCTCTCCCTTCTCTGTGCCAGGTAAATTGCCCCCCTCCACGCATCATCAATGGCCAGCCTGCCTACACAGTCCACCGAATCCTGGATGTCGGCCGAGTATGGGGCTCCCGGCAGTATCTCGTGGACTGGGAAGGCTATGGCCCTGAGGAACGCTCCTGGGTCCCAGCCTGTGACATCCTGGACCCCGGGCTCAATCGGGACTTTCATGCACACCAGCCCGAGTCTTCGGGAAGGAACGTCAGGAGCCGTTCCTGGGGGGGTCCTGTCAGAGTTTTGGTCGTTTTTTCTGTGTTTTTTGTTGTGTTATGTTTTTTTTCCCCCCACTAGATTCAATTCAATTCAATTGAGTTTTATTTGTATAGCGCTTTTAACAATGGACATTGTCACAAAGCAGCTTTACAGAAATAAATGGATTAACAGAAAATATATTATAAATATTTGAATTTATCACTGTGAATTTATCCCTAATGAGCAAGCCAGTGGCGACGGTGGCAACGGTGGCAAGGAAAAACTCCCTGAGATGATGAGGAAGAAACCTTGAGAGG